>CM031385.1:12876051-13309872 GCA_018350135.1 Citrus trifoliata | reverse complement strand
TATGCAAGTTTATATTAGCTATCTTACACAATCAGTTAAAAATTAACACATATTTAATTTAATAAATTGTAAAAATAATACAGTTTTTCGGTTCAGTTAAATGAATCGAATACCAAACCGACATTTTGATTTTTTTATAAATTGTACCGTTCGATTTTTGTACCCACCCCTACTTATAGCGTGTCATTTTTAAATGCTTCACCTCTCAGTAAAAATAATTGTTATGGGACATTGGACATCATTTAGATCCACTTTTCCATCTTGCATTTATTGCGAAATGATAAGACCTCCTCCTGCGTAACTGATATTGAAGAAAAATTAGCTTAAATTCTATCAAGCGAACAAGCACACTTAGACAAGATATGTACATTGGGGTATTTTGGTCATTTTGTCTGGCCGAATAAAGTGTGAAATAACTTCCCCAAGGTTATTGCGCAATTCGACGGATATGTGCCATCTCATTTTCATTCTGATCCAATGGTCTTCATTGTGACAACGACAGCTCCAAGACTAGTAAGTAATGAGAACTTTTCCCGTTCATGTCAACGTCATGTGGATACAATAAATGCCTGAAAAGGGTGCATCAACTTATGACCTGAAAAACAATTGAGAGAACTAAAGGTGCAACTAAATCTCTCCATCTTGGACTTCACAAACTATACAACCATCCTTCAAGATCTAACTCTCTGGACCAACCATGTCAGGTTGGTGCATTATCTTTCCTTCGATTGATTGTGATAAATCCATGAGCTCCTCATTCATGCAAATGTTTTCTTATTTTCCCGTTCGGGTAGTTGACAAAGGGCTTTACCAGTGAATATTCCAGTTTCGAATATTCACAAATAACGAATCAGTTATGGTTGGGTTAAACAAAGATCATGCAAAACTTTACATTGACTGTAATTAATGCGATGTAGTTTGTTGGTTCCCAATTTAGTGCAATTATTGAACTTTTAATTTCAGCCGAATCTGTTTCCAGTTACATTCCCAGTTGTAATTATGTATTTGTGAATGATTAACATGTAAGGTTGAAATCTTATGTTTTACGACCCATCGAATTTTTTTCTATTGCATATAGTACTTTTCTTGCCTTGACTAACAATTTTTTTGCATAACAAATTGATTCTGAAACATGTTGGTATGTTATTTTCCCATGCACCACAAATTTGTAACAGTTTTGTTTCAATCGGCCACCACATTTACCTCAATTAATGGTCTCCATGTTGTAAGAGTATGTTTCATGCCTAAGAAGATAGCAGCCATGGGTTTAAGCCAAATGGTTATTTATAATTGTTGCAATTTCTTCAAGTTTTGTCCTTTTTTTTTTTCTAAATATTTAGGGTTCACTGGCTAATTTATTGATAGTGTTTCTGTGAAGCATGTATTTGGAAGGCGTTTATGTCATAATTTAAGTATTCCTATTGTTTGTTTATGGTTTACCCTGGTCTTCTAATCTATTGTAACAACACAGTTCATGTTTTTTATACAGGTCGATTGTAGATTCGTTTAATATAGCCATAGTTCCAATAACTGAGTGGTGATTGGTCCTCTAATTGCAGGCGACCGGAGGATAAATAACAACATGGACCTGCAGTTCTCTTGCAGTTTTAGTGCAAACTGTTGGACTTTTTCTCTCACAACTGCTATTGGAAAATTTGAGGCATCGTGGGGGGAAGATGGCCGTCACCTATCGATGACCTTCACGGTGAATGGGGTTGACTTTGTGTTTGGGGTAGCTCGTAAGTTATTGGAACTGCTCATCCAGACATAAGTGTAGGTACTACCTGTTGGTGTATTTTGTACATATTATAAATGTCCAAGTGGGCACAAATCAGGAGTAAGTTGACCGAAGAGTTGTCCTTCTTACGTAGTCGAATGTTTTTGAATTTTAGAATACTATAGATAAGCCATCATGTAATGGCTTTATCAATGGTAATAACAGGCGTACTATACCACTTCTGTTATAATTTGTGATACTTTTGGATAAAACTCATTAATAATTTTTTTGTCATGAAATATTATAGGAACAAGAGGATCTTTATGGTTTATTCGAAGGCACTTTGACATATTGATTCTTATAGAAGAGTAGGCCGTGAGAGTTCAATGTGCAGGGTGAGAATTAATTGAAGGAGCTTCTACCCATGAACTGCATTTATCCAATGTATGAGATATTGGAAAATTATATTAATTACAATTTACGGAGGCATTAATCATATTATACAAGAACATGTGTTCATGAATTCATATGGATAGATGGTTGTAGCGTAGCATGTGGCATCCCTTTTCATAACAGGAAAATTATGTCAATTATATTAATGTCATATTTTCGTGGGGTGAACTAATAATGCAATCCTACAATGGGAGTCGAAACCACTTGGGTGTATGTTGCATTACAGAAGTGTAGTCTGATTTGTGCGGAATTTAATCTGCAAAAAAGAGTGCAATAAACAGGAAAAGTCACTTCATTGAACTTATTACAATTGAAGCACCACTCATTTTGTTCCCTTAATAATTTCCTCATAAAACCAAGTAACACTCTAACAATCTCCGTGAGTCTTTCATGCTGAGGCTGACAACTCCAATTTGTAAAGATTATGTGATGTGAGGTTAAAAGCATATCAAAGCAGCCTATATTTTTTTCTTCCTCAATTCACACGTCCAATACAGAGAAAATATGGTCCGAAAAATATGGATAAATTGCGAAAATTTAACTGTTAATCACATAACTCTGAGTTTAATAATCGAAAATTTCACCAAGTACACGACGAATAAGAAACCATGAACCAACCTGCACGGTTATGAACAAAAGTCTTACATTCCATAATTATCTTAGAGCAATTTGTGCGATAATACTCCATTACTAACGAAAGCCATAGATGCACAAACGCTAATTACACACTAGATCCAGGGTGAAACAACCAACCATTGACGACTAGTGCACCCACCACTGCTGATGCAGCGGCCAGAGTAGTACCCAAAAACCAAACAATACCCTCTAGCCTACGAACGCGTCTGTTAACATCATTATTGATTTGAGGAAGTGGATGCATTTCCCGCAACCCATGCAATCTGGCGTCTGCGAAATCGTAAATGTTGTAGCACTCCTCGATATCTGGCAGCCAAAATTCCCAAAATTTGCACGTGTCACAAGCAAAATACAACCGGCCAGGATTCGTAGAAGATTCTGAAATCCTCACAATGGACCGCCTGCGTTCAGGGCACCTACAATGTCTGTTCTTAATTCGGGGGTAAAGAGGCCTACCGTCATTAGTGCTGTTGGACGATGCCATGGAAGCCCTGGTTCTTTTTTTCTTTGAAGTGGACTATAACAATAAAAAAAACTGAGGTACAATTAATTTATTCTAAATTCATCTCTAATCCCACCCATCTATAGGGTTGAAATTCAAAATTCGAATGACGGTCTTTTCTTACAATGCGAATGTATTTTCTACAATTGTGGATCAGATGCATAGGGTTATTTCAGCAATTTTGGAACGATCAGAGCCGTCCTTGCATATCGGGATTAATTAATCACGCATAATATCACAGATCCCATTAATGCATCAAAGTAATTTGTACATATTGTGGCTACAAATATCACGAAAGGAGGCCACGTGGCCCTTTGGAGAGGCAGATAAGAAAAGGTACTTGCTGCCCAAGTTTCAACGCACCAATAGTGTTGTCTATGAATTTCTTCAACAAAATTGTGGCCAGTAAATCGCAGCAGGGACAAAAATCCATGTCCACAATAAGTTTCGTTCACAGTGGAGAAATATTTTCATATAGCGTGTTGAATACGCATTAGGACAGTAACCAAAATAATTGATATTGACATGTCATTTATTGTTTCTAAGTTAAATGCATGTACTTCAGTAGGAGATGTGGGTGGCGGAGTAATATCTCTCACGCTCATCAACTCAGCAACTTATTTCCAAAGAAACAAGTGACCGTCCATTTGTAAATTAGGCTAATAAATGAAAGGTCGTGATCTAAGCAAAAAGAACCTTGGTGCCCAAGCAAGCTAACGATCCCCCATCTTCATCACCTATATGAACAATGAATCTCTCCAACTTCAAGTGAACCTATGCATATACTGCATAACCTAACGACGAAATTCCAGCTTATAAGTAAGTTATCGTCTTATGATAATTTTATACATTTTTTTAATGTCAGTGTTTAATGTAAGTGTACTTGTTCAAGTGAAATGATTATGTAACTTATGGATTATGGGTGCAAATGTCTATTTCAGCAAATCAATGGCAGCTGAACAAGTCCCAACAGAAGAGTGCTTTACTTTTGCCCTTGAATACATGGATAGAACGGTGCTGCTGAAAACTAACAAACCCTGCGACTTCAATATGCTTCAGCTATGTAACGTAGCCTCCATGGTGCTGAAGCGACCTGAATCTCCTAGAAAGCATGTCTTTCGTCCAAGAGTTCACATCCCTTGGGCATTCAACTTGGATGTACCCGTAATATCTGACAACTTGCTTCACAAAATCGTCCAAGGTTGCATTAGAAGGGGACTTCGCAATCTCGATATAGGAGTATATTTCACTAATGCAGATGCCACCCAATTTCAGCCGCCAATGATAACCGGTATGCAGGCCAATCCATTGACAGTTGCGGCAACACAGTCTGCACCAAATGAACCATCAAATTATCGAAAGCGTGAAAACCCAAGCATAAGTCCGAGTGACGAGGGTCCCAGCAAGCGATTTGCACAAGTGCAGAATGTTCCTAAGGATGTATCACCAAATGCTGTACATGAACAGGTGAGAGAATTACATAAATTGATGTTTTTGCGTACTTCACTTGATTATATTTCTAATGTATGATGTAGTGAATCCTCAGTTCACAGGCGTTCATTATTAGTAGCAGACGTAGAGGCAGAATTAATTACCTACTGGTTTGTGCTTGTTAATGTTCAAATTGTAACAAAAATTGTTTCTGATTGTCTATTGAAGGAGGAGATGGAAACGACAACACAACAGCTCTGCGAAGACAGTGACGTGGCAGCGAAAATAATTCCTGCATCTCAATTGCTGAAGTGAATGGGACCACTTCCAGAGATCGTCCCCTCTACGTTAATTAATGTCTTTTTACTAAAGTTATGTAAGATGGTTGTGTGACTAGTATTATCAATGTTGCACCTGCCGAGTTTTAAGATTGTAATAATATGTCGTTGTTTTTGTGCTGCTTGCAATGTCTTGTGTACCATTTTTCAACATTTATTGGCTTCATTCAGCAGGTGGTTGTAATGAGCATCGTCGTCACGGATAACAGTAGCGTTTGAATATTGTGGGTGAATGATATGCGACGAATAACAAAAAAATAATATTTTGTCAAAACTGCAATAAGTCATAAAAGTAATTGGTTAATGATAAAGTTATGACATTGTCTTCCGCACAAGATTGTCACTCGTAAAAATTTATGGAAAACATTGTAACTCATGTCATAGCAAAATTATAAGCCAATATGTAAGGGTCCCAGCAAGGTACACATGCATTCAAGTTGTGAGGTGGGAGAAAACGAAACTAAGTAAGGTTCTTACTTTGAAACGGGTCACCCATCGGTTGAGGACCAATAGCAACATAAGTTAAGTTATGCCCTATGATAATTTGAGCGGAAACATTCATAAGGTTAACTTGTTTATTTAACTAGTTACAAGAACAAATCTTATGCTTCGTAAGGAAATCACTGAGCAAATTAAATGAACCTTGAAAGCTGCACTACATAACAGGAAGAATAAAATGAACCTTCGACAGTCTACAATCAATTTACGAATAAGAGCAAACAAATATATTCGTGACATGATACATGAGCAAGTAGGCGTTGATCTTTTTATCATATTTCTTGCTGGCCCGTACATAATAAGAGCAAACAAATAGTCGAATATATACAAAATTTTCGTGTTTTTACACTAATGAATTTGCTCAACCTACAACGGGGTTATATAAAATACTTACCTTTAATAGATAATCTGCACTTATTTGGAAAATGTCGATCCAATAAATAATCTAAAAATTTTCCTACATGCAAGTACATTTCTTCACTCATAAAAATTATGACGCAGTGTTGTTTGACCATTTGAACCGTTATTGCTCCTGCCCAGAAATTTCATCCTTAACATGTTAAGCCCAAAAAATTCCAACTTTCAGAACAAATTTATAAACTTGGCCAAAGATATTTCATTGTATGGGCTCTCCACTAATTGAGAAACACAATTAAAGGGCATATCCTTCAACAACAGGACCGCAAAAGTAAGTACAAATTTTGGCCAATGGCAAATCAATGTAACTCGTGCTGAATATGCGGCAACAAATGTATCGCGTACGAGAATTTACTGAGGACGACACGTGTACTTACTTCGGATGCCTATCTAATAACTTGTTACTTGTCGTCCACTCCACGTACAAATAGAAATATTATGAACATCTTTATTATAAAACCATGATCTCCAAGGCTATGTGGTATATTTGTTGTTCTAGGAACACTATCACTTACAATTACACCACTACCGAACTAAAAGGGTTTATATGCAAGCCTGCATATAAACAACCATGTGAAGAAGATCGAAGACAAGATTGTATGGACAGGTGTTTGGGATTGCTCAATATACACGGGTCAATGGTTGTGAGTGACTTTTCGCGAGGTTAAGTTTGCAAGGAACGGGTGTTGCTTTTTAGGTATTCCTTTAATAACATCACATAATATCATTACTGCTATGATTTTCAATGCCATGATGAATGTGTTTTGACATAATGTTAGTCCGTATGTAATGTTCATGAAAATTAAGAATAAATTGTTATATAGAGGTATATTTATTTGGCCGAAATTGCACATGTATATAACGACATATAATCACTTATCTATGCACTGTTTAATTTCATTAATAAAATGTCTCGCTTATTATTTCCCGTATTCGGTCTGTTAAGACACAAATTTTGCTCAATGTAGGCAATTTGATCATTTTTACTTGTCCAACGAGTATATTGTTGTTGATAACATAATGGAGGCAAGAGATCAGACTATTGATCGTCAAAAAAAGCAAAAATGTACTGATCAGAGCTCTCAATCAAAGGCAAATTTCACTCCAGTACAAGATTCTGTAGGGTCATATATGCAACAATCTGCACTTCATTTGGGCACCACAAAAAATACTTTTGAAAAAATTACTAGACATTTGAGGGAAAAAATAGTCCGAAGAGAATTGTTTGGGGGAAAACATGGGAAAGAAGAATCTGGTTCCTGTAGATCGTATGAAAAGCAGCCACTGAAACTAGGCAAATGCCCTGCAACTTCCAGTATAGCCGAACGACCCATAAAGAGTAATGAAATACCGACAGGGAAGACAATTATGCTATCGCACAGAGACCTCATGGACACATTTGGACAGAATGATGTTTCTGATGCTGACGACGATGATGTCACAAACAATTTACATACTTGTATAAACCTCATTGCTTCTGCAATTGATGAAGGGACAGGTCAATGGGTTCGTGAACATAACAAGGGGGCTACACAGTGGTATTCCGATGATGAGGAAGATTTTATTCCAGACAACAATCACAGTGTCACTTACTTAGAGGGATACTGCTCGGACACTGATGCTACTGTATTGTACATAGGCACAATCCCTCGCTGCCGAGAAATACACCATAGTACTGGTTTCTTATTTGAAGATAATGTGCATCACAAAATGATAATGCGTCAGGGACAACTTTTTAGGGATGAATTTCAGTTTCGACGGGCTGTAGAGGTATTTTCTCTTCGGGAGGGATTCAAATTATGCATTATCGAGAATGGTCCTGATTTGATCCACCTTGAGTGTTCTTCATTACGATGTGATTGGAAAATTGTGGGAGCAAAGATATCAACAGGGAACTCTTTCATTGTTAAAGATATTTCACTGACCCATGCTTGTCATATAAAACGAGCATTTAAGTGTACAAGCAAGTGGATAGCTGCAAATTATCTCCATTTATGGAAGCAGAATCCAGAAACGGCCTCTGTAGAGGTTAAGCAACAAATCATTCAAACATTCGGAGTTGTATGCCCGGAATGGAAGATTTTTAAAGCAGAAAAGCGTGCACAACAACTTCTAGGCAAAGATCACGTGCAGGGATATACAAGGCTTACACAGTTGAAGACCGAGATTGAACGAATAAACAGCCACAACATTGTAGTGTTAGAGACTAAAGACGAAGACAGTGGATGTAGTAAAATATTTCATAGGATGTTTGTATGCTTCCATGAACCAGCCTTTACTTTTAAGATGAACTGCCGTAATTTCATTGCAGTTGATGGCTGGGTTATAAACAGCGTACATAAAAGTGTCATGCTGGTTGCTGCTGCTCTTGATGGAAACAATGACATTCTACCAATTGCCCTCGCCGAAGTGGAAATAGAGGACTTTACCTCTTGGTATTTTTTCCTTAATAATTTAATTCGAGCGTTGAGAAGGGAAAATGGAGAGGGACTATGCATTATCACAGATGGGGATAATGGGGTTCTTGAAGCCATCGAAGATTGCATTCCTCTGGCTCACTGTAGACAATGCTGCTGCAGCATTTACAATCAGATGTTGGTACAATTCCCTGATCCACCTGTGAAAGACTTATTCTGGGCTGCCTGTCGTAGCACATCGGAAGTGCAATTCACAAGGTACATTAAAATGATACAAAGTTCAAGCATTGAATGCCATCAGTGGTTGTTTCAAACACAATGGAAGAAATGGGCGTTGCATTGCATGCCAGTTTGGGTCAAATGCACAAATGTAACCATCATGCTCACAGTATACCTTCGAAACAGTTTCGTAAAATTTTTTAGCCTTAGCATTGCTGATAGGTTTGCAGCAATTTCATCTTTCATAGCAGATACATATGAACGACGACGATTGTCAGGTTGGAAATGGTTGAGGAATAAAATAACTCCATCAGTTCAGCAGCAAATTCGTAACCGTGTCATACAAGGTCAACAAATCAAGATATTATATTCAACAGGGGGCCAGATGAAAGTTGAGGATACTGATTCTATGACTTATGAGGTGGACATTACTTCAATGACTTGCACATGTCGATTGTGGCAACTATCAGGGATTCCATGTTCTCATGCTTGTAGATGCTTAGAAGAACTAGGTGAGAACATTGAAGATAATGTTCACCAACTTTTCTCGATGGACCAATATCGGACAACTTATGCCTCAGGTATGGATAAACTTCCCGAACGATCTAAATGGCAGCTGAAATTATGTGATGAAATCATGCCGCCCTCCGCACCAGACAACACATCATTTATTGCTGATGATTTATATGACCAAACTTTGGTGCCAACTCAGAATGACACGAAAGAGACTCATGTCGAGGCATCTGGTGCTAAGGTTAGTGTAGATAACAAGTTTGTTTCTTCCTCTATTTATGTTTATCTCCAATATGCAAATATTAGCAACTCATATTTGGAACACTTGCATTTATCATAGACCAATTTCTCATCCGCCCATGAAAGCTTCTATAACGAATGCAGTCTTGTAACATCACCTCAGCCTCTACAGAAGGCAGAATAAGTAAGATTTTTACATTTTTCCTCATCGCTAACAAATATTACTCCCTCACTTTCAAGTTTTGTTCATTTGCATGCAGGTTTTTAAATAAGACGAATTTTCCATATAAGCGGACGGAGACCACGCATCCTTATGATGACAATATTAAGAATGAGATTTCACTGAAAACTTAATTTCTTGTAGCGTTCACCTCAGCATCAATTGTGCTCTAATTGTCCTCAAAAGATAAAACATGGAGCTGAGTTTGCATGTTTTGTTCTTCAAATTTAATCTATCACAAGGGTGTAACTAGGTTTCCTTATCTCTTCCATGGTGCAAGGCATGATGAATCCTATATCACTACTTTATCGACCTTTAATCCCTCTAAAGTAATTTACTATTGTACTTATGCCAAGTTTAGTGTTCTTTTATTTCCTTCAATGCACAACAATGTGTGTCCAATCTTCAATAACAATTCAAGTTCAAGGCAAATTCCAATTGTTATGCATTTTTAATATCATAACTGGGGATCCGGAAATGTTTGATCGTCGCTGCGACCTAAGCGTCTACCAAAATACGCGTATACGTCACATCTGTCAAAAGCATCACCATTAACCATGATGCTTTCTCTAAAGACATACATCTTCACACAAATGAAAGATATTGCCTACTAATAATTACCCAGTCACCACAATAA
Source organism: Citrus trifoliata (assembly GCA_018350135.1). Classification (NCBI taxonomy): domain Eukaryota; kingdom Viridiplantae; phylum Streptophyta; class Magnoliopsida; order Sapindales; family Rutaceae; genus Citrus; species Citrus trifoliata. The sequence goes on along the minus strand of CM031385.1, from coordinate 13,299,634 downwards.
CTATCATAATAAACTACAAAGTGATGACATAATGCATGTCTATGGGTAAAAGCCAAATACAATAAATGCATACTTCTAATTGTTCAAAGGACAATCTGCATCTTCAACTGGTCCTCTGTTTGCTGATAGAAGAATTTCATAGGTTCTAATATAAATAACTTGAAGAATAAACCCAATACTACAACATCATCACAATGGAAAAGCATTACTATTGGACAATGTACATTAGTCCTGCCACCCACCTAACTGATACACACTGACATACTGATAGACTCAAACAACACATGTCGCATGCAATTGCAATGTCTCAGCATTCATAAAGCTAAACCATCTGACAAAACGTTGTATCAGACACCGCCGTAAATAAATGAGTTTACATATATAACTTCCCAGCGTACTAATTTCTCTAGGCAGGTACTCAATTCCATAAAGAACAACTACCTAAAAGCAACGTGAAGCGAAGCTAATTCAATGACACTTAAATGAAGATGTTTTAATGCATACACAATACTAAACATCATAATAACAAACACGTGAACAAAACAATAACCATCTTCTTCGAATCAAAATAAGAGAGATGTCGAATTTTGCAACTGCCATTGCCAGAATGGCCTCCTCAAAATAAAGCAGAATAGAATGACAAGTACCAAAAATTTTATAAACCCACAGAAATACTGCCTAACTAGTTTATTGTGGTCCAACCAAAGACTTACCACAAAGACTTACCACAAAGCTTACCTATAATGCAAGCACCAATTTCGGTGTGTATTGTTTCTGGTTCAATGTGTAAAAACAAATTTCACATTAATAACGTTACGAACATAAATGCATCTTCATTCACATAAAGTCCAAACGAAGATACCTTATAAAGACAAAAAATGGAGAGGTTTATATCCATAGTATATGTATCTAACAACACGTGATGAACATCAAGCCAAGTCGAGATATTTTATTAGCAATAGTAGTAAATTGCTTCATTTTTTATATTATTTTCATTTCATTTTCAGCTAAATAATTCCACAAACTTAATCAACTGCCAGTCATCATGGTTTCGATAATCATCTGCCAGGCACACAACACTTTACCAATTTCCATAATACATATGAAAATTGCACATATATTGGAATAATTAAGGATTTTAATTTAACAACAAAGAGAGTATCTTCATTTCAAAACTACTAACTACAAAGCTTCTTAGTTATCATTCTAACATAATTTGCTTATAATATGTTTTTATAATGTTATTGTTCATATTATTCATTTAATTAACAAATCAAAAGTAAGATTACTCTCATTACTCAAGCCTATAATATTCTTAAGTATATAACATCATACTTAATTTATCCATGCTTAATTAATAATATATTTCACACTCAGCACTAGTCCAATTGCTTCATGTATATATATATATATGCAGATATATTTTGATTTAACCAATTATATTTTGATATATATGACTGACAACATATGAACCTCAATAGACATTGTTTTGCTGTGCATAAGGAAAACAATAAATAAAAAAGGGCTAAAACATCCTATCTTGTCAACACCATATACTCTCGCGGCTTCCTGGTAACAGTTTTTCTCTAAATTTCCCTGCATTTTCAGGATGTTATATACAATTGTTGAAAGTACCTTTCAATCAACTATTTAGGCAAAAAAAATTTTAAATGACAAGTTTTCTTGCAAATGCAACATACAGCAATTTACCCAATAAGACATAATGGTTAATAATCATTATGATATCCACAATTATTGCCATATATCATATGTTCTCATTTGCATAGTTCGAGGATCTGTATCAACTTCAAAATAAATTTATCTTCATAACAAACTGACTCACTTTGTTGCTATAACATACAACATCACCAGCTGAGTTCGCACATTTGTTGCTTACTCGAAGTTAAGCTCCCATGCCATTATCTCAGTCGGTGATCTCATAGACATGAAGTTCTGCAACTTTCGCAACACAAGCAACAACCACCAGTTATTAACAAGCATAACAAAAAATAATATAATTTTGCATATGGGAAGTAAAAGTAAGTGAAAATAATAACTTCAACAATTCATTTTATAACAATTATTCACTTATTTCACTATATCGACTGCTAACAATTAAACTCTTCATACAATCCGTAAGAACAATAATCGGTGTCCAACATAAATCTAAAAGATTTACCTTTCTGTTCATGTAATCGGCGTCCGAACATGCCTGAGCAGTCAAAATTTTGGGGTCTTGCCATTGATCGCGAGGAGACAATTAGTACGTCTTCCCCACTGTGCCACAGCCACGAGCGATGCAGTGATTTCGACTGATTTCCCAATTACTTACACTTTTCTTTTCTTTTTATTTTTCCTTCGGTTATTTGACATTGCTTTTACCGGCCACACCATTTGTCTTCTTTAATTTGCTGTTCTTTTACTGACCGTTCGATTTCACTACTCTTGAATCCAACAGATAGACCACAATAGGACAAAATCGCGGGTACGTTCCAACCGGTGGAAGGAAGTTTTGGCCCCAATCTCTCCATCCTAAGTATATTTATTTTTCTGTAGTTCCTAAAGTACTTTATAAATATATTAGTTTATAATTTGGATCTACTATTACTATTGAGGCTTCCATTGAATGTCTAAGTAGATTTCTTTTCCATTAATTAAATATTTGTTTCCACTTATCTGGTCTATATTCTTCTAATTTTAGTATTAATATGTCTTTTTTTTGTATTAACTCTAAAAACTCTTTCTGCTTTTGTGTATTCTTCCTTACTATCTAGGACTCCTCTTTTATTTAAATAATTTTCTATGTTTGATAGTTCAATTATTGGTTCTAAGATTGGCATATTACTACTTTCTCCAATTTCTCTCTTCATGTCTTTTTCTTCGACTAAATTTTCAATTCCTTGTTCTAAATAATAAGTTTCAACAATTTCTAATTTTTTAAAGTTCAAATTTTTATAAGTTTTTATCTACATCATTATTTGTCAATTCATTATTGTTACATAACTCTTCAAATAATTCTTCATCTAAATATTTTTTAGGATTATTAAATATTAATTCTATAATTTTATCTCTATTATTAAGTAAAGTATTTTGTTTATCTATATTTAAATTTTCTATTATAGCATATATTTTTCTATTTCTTCTTCATTTTCTTCTAATTTTGGATTACTTCTTTTTTCTATAACTACTAAACCTCTTTGTAACTTGATTATGTCTACTACTATATGTATAACTAGTTTCGGGCACTTCTAACACATTATCTTATTCAAATTTAGCTAATGTACATTCTAGTCCATTTAATTCACTTGCTTTTAATTTCTTAGGTACTATCATTCCTACATATTGACTTTCAAAATATTTGACAATATTTTTACTTTCAAATACAAATTTTTTATGATATTTATTATATATTTTTCTAAAAAAATATTTTAATTTTGAGGTTTTATATTTTGTATTCATTTTATATTCTTTGGTTTGTACACTTATTTTAATGTTTCTACACAATTCATTTATATCTATAGCTACATTAGATATACAGCCTACTACTGCTACTTTATTTTTAAATCTATTTTTACATTGGCTATTTGTGCTTGTTTATTGTCATAAAATCTACTATCATATATATGTGTTTGTGTGTGCGCGCGGACTTTTATGTCTAATCTTTTTCTTGCTTGGCTAAGAATTCCTATAACTCTTATTTCTATATGTATGTCTATATAATTTAGTTCTCTAAGATAATCTCTACCTATTGGACTAATTAAAGTTAATTCTTTTTGTGCGAACAATCTTACCTAATTCATCGACTTGGAGAAACATGAACTCAAACTTCACCATTAATTAGGAAGGATAACTTCGAGGTTGTCACACAACTCATAATAAGTTGAACCAATTTTAAAGAAAAACCCAGCTGCACCATTACTTGTTCCAGACATTCCCACTCCATTCGATCGTATACCTTACTAACATCAAGCTTCAATGGTACCAAACCATTCTTTCCCTTTTTACATGATCGTAATTTATGCAAGCATTCATAACCCACTATGACATTATCAGTAATAAGACGGTTGGGGATGAAAGCACTTTGATTGCCAGAGATAACATCATCTAACAGCCCCTTCAGCTGATTAGCCAAAACTTTAGCGATAAGTTTATCCTATTATTTAACTTTCCATCTATTACAAAAGAATCTATCTATATTCGTTTCTCTATATCCTACTTCAAATTTTTATTACAATTAGTACAATTTTTATCAAAAACTAATGTATAAGTTTCAAAACATTGATTTCAAATTTTGATTTTGAACCTAATACTGAGCTATTGCTAGTTTTTGATTTACTACTATATTCACTATGTTCACTAAAAATATATATACTATCATTATTTTGATATTTCATTATTTTAAATATTTGATCTGCATTTAAGATTTGTTCCACTAGATTATAATTATCTATTTCTAATTGGTTAAATTTTTTATTTTTTGGACAATGTAGTTTAGATTGAAGTTCTTCCCTAAGGTTCACCATAGAGTGACAATGCAAACGGTAAAAGTTTAATTTATAAATGAAACAAAATAATGTCTCAATAAATTTCACATGTAATGATATTTGGATGACATAGTGTTTGAATGATCTTACTTAGTATTGAGGTGATGCAGATTTTATGCCACAGTTGTTATAAATAAAAGTGGATAATGTATAATAAATATAAATTTAAATAATATTTTTAATAAAAATATTATATATTTTTAATAAAAATATTATATATTTTTAATAAAAATATTATATATTTTTAATAAAAATATTATATATTTTTAATTAAATATAAGATAAAATTAATTTAACTTAAATATTTATCAAATACTCTAATACAATCTAATACACTTTTTAACCAAATGCTTTCAATCATTATAGGGAAATTTACAAAAATGACTATAAAATTTTTGCGTTTTTCAACTTTAACCTTTCAAAGTTTTTTTCTATCATAACTAACCAAACACCCTATGTTTGGATTACATTACTCTCATCACTTTCATCAAATTTACAAAGGCATGCCACTTTTTCAATTCCATCACAAGTAAATACGGATTTTCCTCAACAACTTAACAAACATTCATCACTCTCAACAAACTTCATCATTCTCGATAAATCAATTGCATAATCGAATATATAATTATCAATGTGAGAGTTTCTTAAAATTAGTTTATGCTCTTATACAATGTAAACATTTAATCTATTGATTTTATCAACTAAATTCGAAATTAAAGTAGGTTTTGTTGCAAATATTGTTATTTTCATTTATAAAACAATGTGATTTGTTAAAGTACTTAGTTTGAGTTGAGAAATGAAGAAAAACCATTGAAAACACATAAAAATCGGGCAAAAAATAAAGTTCGGAACAAGTGAGACATGCAAGTGGGACATGTGCATGTCTCACATAAACGAACTGCATTTATGTGCGACATGCACCTGTCCCACTGCCTGTCGGACATAAATCCACGGATTTTAGGGAGTACATGATATTGAATTTGATTTATCTCGTCGTAAGCTTCGAAACGGTATATTATACATCTAAAATAGACATATATAGCTCAAGTTATGGCTTTCGAAACATATATGAAATTTAGTGAGACATGCACATGTCCCACTTGCTTGTCTCACTAAATTTCATATATGTTTCGAAAGTCATAACTTGAGCTATATATGTCCGTTTTAGGCGTATAATATATGTCTCACTTGCCTGTCTCACTAAATTTCATATATGTTTCGAAAGCCATAACTTGAGATATATATGTCCGTTTTAGGCGTATAATATACCGTTTTGAATCTTACGATGAGACAAATCAAATTCAAAACCATATACTCCATAAAATCCATGAGTTTATGTACGACAGGAAGTGGGACAGGCACCTGTCCCACTTGCCTGTCTCACCAAATTTCATTTATGTTTCGAAAGCCATAACTTGAGCTATATATGTCCGTTTTAGGCGTATAATATACCGTTTCGAAACTTACGACGAGACAAATCAAATGCAAAATCATGTACTCCATAAACTCCCTGAGTTTATGTTCGACAGGCAGTGAGACAGGTGTGTGTCCCACATAAATGCAGTGCGTTTATGTGAGATAGGCACCTGTCCCACTTGCCTATCTCACTTGTTCTGAACTTCATTTTTGTCTGATTTTTCTGTGTTTTCAATGATTTTTCTTCATTTTTCAACTCAAACTAAGTACTTTAACAAATCACATTGTTTTATGAATGAAAAATAACAATATTTGCAACAAAACCCACTTTAATTTCGAATTTAGTTGATAAAATCAATAGATTAAAAGTTTACATTGTGTAAGAGTATAAACTAATTTTAAGAAGCTCTCCCATTGATGATTATATATTCAATTATGCAATTGATTTATTGAGAATAATGAAATTTGTTGAGAGTGATGAAGGTTTGTTAAGTTGTTGAGGATGATCCGTATTTACTTGTATTGGAATTGAAAAAGTAGCATGTATTTATAAATTTGATGAAAGTGACCAGGGTAATGTAGTTCAAATATAGGGTGTTTGTCTAGTTATAATAGAAAAAATTTTGAAAGTTAAAGTTAAAAAACACAAAAATTTTATAGTTATTTTTATAAATTTCCCATCATAATATGAGACAAGAATAAAAAAAACAATCTTCTATGACCGCTGCACAGTTCCTTATACATCATTACGTCCACCTAAATCTGCCGGTGATGCAGAATGGCCTCTGTACAATTCCAAAAGGGTTTATTTTAAAGGAGAAATTTTAAATTTTCCTTTAATCAGTCAAGAAATTAAAATTTAAGTTTTTGCTCCTTGGAAATACAAGTGAGACAAGTCGTTGACCTAAAATTGACACGAAATCTAAGTTAAATAAACCAAAACCAAAATAAGTCAGTGAAATTGGCTACACATGTTCACACTTTTGCAGCCATGTCTAATCAGTTTCGAAGAAATAATTATTTAAGGCATCTTTTCTTAACTGAAACGGCTCCGTTTCCGATCAACAAATCTAATCCGTTGTTCTGTCACCGTCTAACGACTCTTTTCCCACCTCCTCACATGGCTAAAGAAGCAAACGATCTTAACGGTCCCTTTCGAAATGGCCGAACTACCCCTACATCCCTTAATTACTCTCGCCAGTTTGATACCAATACTAAAACGTACGACCACGCGGATTTAACTCCTTAACCGTCGGTGGGCCACACCACAATGGCATACTCCGTAAAAAAGGCCAAACCCAAGGCCTCACATAGTCACCCCGCACCCCAAAACAAAAAAAAGAAAAGGAAAGGAAAGAAAGCACTATCACGAAACGTTTTTTTTTTCTTGTCGCGGCCGTTGTTGCTATTTATAGAACCTGACATGGAGCCCTCACACTATTACTTCTGTCTTAACTAATAAATGCAAAGAAGCTGTCGGCAAAGCTTTCTCTTGCTTTCTTCGTTGTTTTTCCCCGGGGAAGTGAGGCCGGCTGTTTAATTTTACAGTCAGACATACACAATGCAGTGCCAGCCGGAGTACAGCGTCAGCCAAGTCTTGACCTTTTGTCTTCTGTTGGCGTTCAAGTGTTCAGTTGTTGCTCCAAAGCAGCTAAATCACCAACTGTCGGAACCACATTGGCTTCCAGCTACCGCCACTTGGTACGGCAGCCCCGACGGCGACGGCAGCGACGGTAGGGCCCACACTACCTACCCTTTTGTTCATTACTAGTAACTCTAGGCTCTAACTACTATTCTTGAGTCAAGATCTGTTTCAAGCTATAGCTAATTTAAGTTCAGTTGTGGGACGCATAACATATTCATTATCAATTTGAGGGATCAAAAAATAAAAATTTACATAAATTCTTTTTTAGTTGTTTGCTGATTTGTGATTTGACACAGAACCCGACTGTGTCAACTCAGTTAATTGACAAGCATTTTGTGTAATTTGGGTAGTTATCATAATGTGCAGGAGGGGCATGTGGGTACGGTTCATTAGTGGACGTGAAGCCACTTAGGGCGCGAGTGGGTGCAGTGAGCCCGGTACTGTTCAAGAACGGAGAGGGATGTGGAGCATGCTACAAAGTTAGGTGCCTTGACAAGAGCATTTGCTCAAGGCGGGCCGTCACAATCATTGTAACGGACGAGTGCCCCGGTGGCTACTGCTCCAACGGTCGCACCCACTTTGACCTCAGTGGTGCAGCCTTTGGTCGCATGGCCATTGCTGGTGAGAGTGGCCAGCTCCGTAACCGAGGCGAGCTCCCAGTCATCTATAGACGGTATTCTCTTTGACTTTAAACGCCTCTCCTCTCTTTTGTCACCTTAGGCTCGTTTATTTGTTCGTTAATTTTTATAATAATTAAATTTTTTTGGCTAATCTTTTAGGGCCCCATGTAAATATCCTGGGAAGAATATTGCGTTCCATGTGAATGAAGGTTCAACAGATTATTGGCTTTCCCTTTTGGTGGAATTTGAGGATGGAGATGGTGATGTTGGCTCAATGCACATAAGGGAGGTAAATTTTGTTTATCTTTTAAATTTTTACTTTTTGGGCTAAAGAAAAGCATTTTACCCATGTCGTTTAAGACAGTAAAGTGTAAAGACGTATATGCTTGTACTTTCTCATTTCCCAAAAAGGAACTGTATAAAAAGGACAGCAATGTCAGGCTCCACTAGTGGTAATGTTGCTGCGAGAGAGGGCGTAAGTTAGGTTTAAAAAAAATGCTTAGAAAACATTCAGCAACGTTAAATATATAGCACATGAAATTAAGTAAGGTAGCGCATCCAAAAAATTAAAAAAAAATATGGTCGATTTTTTTTTGGTAGATTAAATATTTAAACTCATTAATTAAGAAGACAGCTCCTAACATTACGGACATCACTCTTCTTAATCATGTGCCACTGACCAACAATTTGAAGAAGACATTGCCCCTGCATATTCTTCACAAAAGAATTATTGTTTAATGGTAATATTTTTTATGGTTATGCTGCTTGTAATGGCGCCAATGTGCAATGTGCTCAAAAGCACTTTTGCTCTGTCTATTCTTCTGTTCAATTGCATGGTAAAATTAGTTAAAGAGTGCTTTTATAGAACTAGATGTGCTTTCTTTTTCTTTAAAAGGAACACTTACGCTAATTTTTATATATATTGTTTGGCAGACAAGTTCAAGTGAGTGGCTGCAGATGAATCATGTATGGGGTGCAAATTGGTGTATTATTGGGGGACCGTTAAAAGGACCATTCTCAGTGAAACTAACAACATTATCAACAGGAAGAACCCTCTCGGCCAGGGATGTCATTCCAAGCAATTGGTCACCAAAAGCAACTTACACTTCTCGCCTCAACTTCTCTCCCTAAAATAATATCTTGGTGGTGAAGAAGCACAAACAACTTTTCTTGATAGCACTGAAAATAATTTATGTCAAAAAGACGTAAGCTTTGCAGCACAGTTTTTGACTGTTGGGTTTTTCCATAATTTCATTTTAAAAGAAAAGTAGAAATTGGACAGCATGGTAGCATCCAATGCTCTTTCTTTTTTGTAATTTGGTCCCTTTTAGTGTGTGATCTTTGCGTAGATGTAGCCATCTCCTAAGGAGAGAGCTATAAAATTAGTGTTACGTTGCTTTTCTGTTGGATGTATGTTTGTGGGTCCGGTGATTTGTAATGAATTTGGACCACTGAATCTTGAATGAGCTTGTGTTATGTTTGGAGACAAGAAGCTGAGTTTCTCTTTGTGGAGCCTTGTGAACTTTAATTCTTTCTTCAGTTGAAGCATTATTATAGCCCACTATTATTTGCCTTCTGTTGGTATAGTCAAACAATTATGATCAATTTACTTGTGATATGTTGGAGTAGGAACATTATGGCCTTTTTTTTACCTTCTCTTATGTTTAAGTGTCCCTTGAAACAAGCATTAATGTTGGTGCACTTCTCCTAAACAAAATGGGGTGCAAATCCCACTACAAATGAACAATTGTCAAGAAAGAGACCTCTGAAAACTCCATGCCCAATATAGCTAAAAACTTATAAGAGATTTATTTATTTTGAAAAAATTCTATAAGGAATCCTTTTGAGCTATTGATGCAAAAAATTCATTACAATAGTTATGGTTATTGTTGTTAGGCCTCCATGACTGTGGCGGAATTTTGCCACTTCCCTGAGCTTATCTTGTGGATAACATAACATTATCTTTATTACTATTTCTCACATGTGAAGTGATACCAAATAGGCAAGCACCCACAAATGCCAAGCAGCAAAACTGGTGCGATGAGTAATGGGTGGTGACAAGAAAATTGTGACCACCACACGTGGTAGGAATCCCCGTTGAATCCTCGCTGATTGGGACTGAACTTCACATTTCTTGTACCCACTCTCAATCTATTTTGGATATAATGTGATTCCTTCACTATCCGAATACTCTCTCTGTGATTTGAAGTGATACCAAATCTGTAATGCACTTTGTCTACAGAATTTTGCCAAAGCAAGCAACTAGAGTAGAATCAAAGTGAGTTTCACGTGAACAGATATAAAATCTTACACACGATTTGATTAATCAATCTTTTGATTCCCCAGTACATTTAATTTTGTGATTCTCTAAAATGTTTATCTTACTACTTCTCTCTAACTTTTGTCTTTCCATTACATTTTCTGTAAATAAATTGGATGCGGGGTCTAAACGGAGGATCATTAACAAACTAGAATGCAGCCATGAGCTAGAATTTCAATATCCAGAACTGTGAGTTCCATTCTTATAAGAATTTTTAACCACTCTCTGCCCACATGGAATCTTGGTGCATTCTGTACGCGCAATTAGATCAATTGCCCATGACATTTACTCATTTTCAAGTAAATGACACATTTTTTTCCCTTAGAAACACAAAGTTACAAACTATGATGGATTCAAAGAAACCAAATTTTCTTTCGCATTTTTCTTGACCTTGATCAAACTGATCACAGCTCAAAAAAGGATTAGCGTACAGAACAAATTATGCATAATATGCAAACTTCTACAAAATTTAGCCGCATAAACATCAAAACTAGTGGAAAGAATTAAATAGATTTTCCCATGTTGCAGATCCCAAAGCATCTGCAGATAGCTGCACTTATTAACGTTAGAAAAGCATTCATTCAAATAATGAAATATTGAGTGTCATCATGCAGTGGCTGGTGGATCAGGTTTGGCATCTCCCCCACACTCAGACGCTGCAGGAGTCTCCACCTTGGGTGGGTTTGGAACATGAGTGTTTTCTGCTGCTGCTGCAGCTGCACCTTTAGCAGGTGCTGGGGGAGTGTTTTCTGCTGCAGCTGTATCTTTAGCAGGCGTTGATGGTGAGCGTTCTGTGGCAGCTGCATCTTTAGCAGCTGTAGTAGGAGTATTACCCGCTGCAGATGGTGTACTAGTTTTCCTATTCTTCTCATCTTTCTCTTCTTTTGCATCCTTTCCATCCCTTGCATCCTTGCCATCCTTTGCATCCTTGCCATGTTTGGCAGGTGGGGGTGGAGGAGGCATCATGTGAGATGGTGGATTATTTTTTAGCTTCATATACATTTGCCTCATTCTAGAAAGATCAGTTGGTTTCCCAGGTTTTGGACCCTGAATGACCCCGATTGAGGGCTTCTTATCATGATCTTTCCTCCCTTTCTTCTTCTCGATATTAGCAACCTCACGAGGAATGAGCTCTGCTATAGCTTTCCAGTAATGTTTGTCAACTTCTTTGTGGAATTTTTCTTTGTCGGCCATGTAAAGCTACACAAAAACACAAAAGCAACAATGCCTCAAAAGGGCGGGTGAGACTTGAACATAGAGCATGGAAAAACATTTATTAAACATTCTACCTTCTCTCTTTCTCTGTTTTGTGCCTTGTTAGTTTCAACATTGAGCTTTCTTTTCTCATAAAAAGCACGTTTGTATTCTTCAGCTTCGTCGATAATCTGATTCCGCATCTCCTTCTCTCTTTTCTCCTTTTCCTCAAGATGCACTGCATTTTGACTGCAACATTGGAAATTGAAGGTTTCTCAAAAGTAAAAAAAGGCTAAACTGTTACACAGAGAAGAAAAGTGAATTTTTGAAGCCGTTTTCCAAAATTAAGCACATAAGTTACACAAATTGTTAACTTTCATTCCTTAATTGGATATTAATTATGTACCAGATCAATGTAGCCTAACAAACCATCTAAACTGAATAAGTTTCTGAAGGATATATGAAGACACACCAACAAAATGAGAAAACCTCTACTTAGCTTCCAACCAAATGAGATCCAAAAGTTCATTTATGCACAACATTGATCATCCACAGTCCTTATTGAGGGAAAGAGAAAAAAAATCGAAGAGAACAGGTTCAATTCATTCTCTATTTCCACTCAGAATCGATGTCCAAACTCATAAAACAATCAGGCTGGTCCAGTATCATTTTCCACTGTAATTATTAAAATATATAGAATGGAAATCACGTCAAATGCTACATTATGAGTTAATAATTAACAGTACTAACTATTAAATACATGTCAAATGCTACATTAGGATACAATTTTTCTATCCAACTCTTTATGCGGAGTTAATTACTAAATAGTACGTGATAATGAATGATTAGTGACGCATCCATGTTTGTATTGATCGTTTTTCTCTCTCAAAAATTGATTAGCGAGACGTGAAAAGAAACGAAGAAAGAAACAAACAAACCGGCGCCATTCTCGGAAAGCGAAACCTTCTTCCGGCATCATCTCAGAGGGGGGAGGCAAAATAGGGTCATTGGAAACGAAGATATTGTCATGACCAGCGTCATTGTAACTGTCATTTACACCATTATCCACATCGGGGTCAAACGGGGAGGCGAAGTCAGAGGAAAGCGGGGGAGGAGGAGAAGAAGGGAATGGAGAGTCGTAGGTTTGAGGAGAAGGGAGAATGTCATCAACTGTGTCGTTGTTGTTGAAGTCCATGGGAGTGTGGATTTGGTGGTTTTGTCCTTCGTTGCTTAGCGTGTCGAATGAATCCATGGTTTTTTTTTTTTTTTTTGTCTGAGTTCGTGCGTTTCCTCTGTTTTGTTTGTAATCTGTTATTCAAGAACTGAGAAAAGAAAGAAAGATCGTTTTGTTCGGATCGAGGATAAATTAAAGCTGGATAAAAAATGTCACTTGTATTTATCCTCGACCAAGCAACACAAACTTTTAGTTAATAGACTAAAATGTGTAATTGATTGATTGCGGGGAAAAAACTAAAAAGTCTGAAGGCCGCGTGTTGTACCCGCATAACCTTGAAAATTTTGGCTCTAATTTTAGTTTGTTATAAATAAAACAAGAAAAGGATAAATATACCTTTAAAATTTAGGAATATGATCACAAAAAATTTTAAATTTTTAGTACAGAATACTAAGACCTCTTTTTGATTATAATATCCTTTAATTTTATAAATTCAAAAAAATTGACCCTAAAATTTTATAATAAATAAAAATATGACATTAAAATAAATACAATAATATATACATTTTAAAATAATTTAAAATATTTTTATATTTTAAAATCTATTCGACATATATTATTACATTAAAGTAACTTTTAAAAATAAATGAAAACATAATATAAAAATAAATTAATTAAAATTATTTTGAATATTTATTTAAGAAATTATTTTAATATTATTAATAGAGATATATTTTGTTAATTATAAAATGTAACTCAAAGATTCATTTAAAATCTTTATAATAAATACAATATATTATTAAAATAAATATAATAATTTAAAATTTTAATATTATTTTAAATGTTAAAAATAATTTAATATCATTAGTTTACTGGATAGATTATATTATTTGTATTGAATTTGTATTAATTTAAAAACTTTAAAGACAATCTTTTAATCATTAAATTCAAAGGATATTATAGTAAAAAATGAATCTCCGTGTCCCTTTTTGAAAATTTGGGATTTTTGTGAACATTTTCCCAAATCTTTGAGGGTGTAAGTGTCTTTTTCCCTAAATAAAAATAAATTTAATAAATAAGTTATACATTTTTTGGATCTATTTTAAATAACTCGACTTCATATAATAATGAAAAATATATGCTATGCTACATTAAAAGTTTAAGATTGAATAAAAAAGTTATCTATAGTTGTTTGAGACAATAATTCTTTAAACTTTTAAGATAACTTTACATATTTTTCAATACTACATGAATTTATGAATTAATATTTTGAAACTACGTTTATATCTTTTTATCAATGTCTATACATTGAATATGATAAACTACATTTATCAATGCAATGTGTGTTTACCTTTGTATTACTTGCACTAAAAATAACGAAGTCAAAATAATCATTTTTATAACTATAACTTTAGTAAGTTATAACCTCCTCATACTAATAAATTAATTTGGTTACAAAATTATGACTATAGAAAGATTTTATATAATAAAAATAATATAATATTAAACCACTAATATCTAATTTTAATCTTAGTAAAAATAATATTAACAATAATAATAAAAAATTGGGGGAGTGGAATGTCGAATACCCCCTCTTCAATTGTTCTAAAATAGAAAATGGAATATATACTTTAATCTAAATGATATTTTTTAACTGAATTGAGGAAAAATATTTAGGGAAAAAGATATGTATTTTTGTAATGAAGAATTATATTTAAACCAGGAAATAACTAAAGATAAATAATTAATGATTAAGTGAAAAAAACAAAATATACTTTGAAATTTTTGAGTGAATAAGATTGTGGAACTTTCTAGTCAAGAAGGATAGAAATTATTGTCTTTATAAAGATACAATAACAATAATATTAAACCCCTACAATTTCTAATTTTAATCTTAATAATAAGGGAAAAATATATACTCCTAAATTTTGGGGAGATAATTATACATACCCCAAAAAATAAGAGACAAGAAAATATCTTTTTGACCATAATACCCTTAACTCTATTAACTCAAAAAATTTGACTCAAATGTGATAATAAATAGAAATATAAAAAAATTAATGTAACAGTATATACATTTTAAAATAATTTAACTATTTAAAAAATATTTTAATACTTTACAATCTTATATAAAATTATTTTAAACTAGATCTTAAAATGGAAAACCCCTTTGAATTATTCTAAAATGGAAAATTAGAGGTATATTTTAATCCAAATGATTTTTTTAACTAAATTAAGGAAAAAATTTAGAAGAAAAAAGATATGTATTTTTTTAATAAATAGTTCTCATTAAATCAAGAAACAACTTAAGGATAACAAACTAATGAAATATGGCAGATATAAAATTTAGTGGGTAGATAATAGGTTTTAAAAATAAAATTGTTTAAAATAATTATATTTTTGTAAAATACAATTTTCATCAAACTATATGTAACAACATAAATAAAATATTTAAACTTTAAACTATGTGACTAACATTAAAAAGTAATATATAATGCTGCATATGATGAAGAAAATCATTTCAACAGAGAGAATATATACATGATTTTAAAACTGTCACTAAATGAGTACTTAGGCAAATAATCTAATCATACCTTGGCGTTATACATGCGCTGCAGTGACTTACTGAAAGTAGTTTGTCATCTTCAGAGCTATAACAAGTAGACAATGACATGCCATTCATATTTCTCACTATATCTCATCATATTGCATGCATAAAATAGACCCTAAAGGACAAGCACCTAACCACACGAAACAAGGCCCTATATGTGCTTAGACATGCCCTAAAGGATCTCTGTCTCAATTGTATCTATATATTGTGTCTATATAACTAAATATCTATAATTGCATCACTATACCCATTTCTGTATCTAGAAGGGAAGGACACTGTCGAATGATTTTGACAATAAACTATTATACACATTTGCATAAGCATTTTATAAGAACTTCAAATCTAAATATCATTTCACTAAAATACTCTCATGAATTTATAATAAATAAAGAAAACCATTTATTATATCTTAATACATCAATATGCAAATAAAATTTATTTGTAGAAAACTTAAATCAAAGCATCAAACATTACTTTGTAAATATGATTCACTTTTTTATAATTAAAATCATAAGAAAAATATAAAATATAAGTTTAATATATATTTCACTCATAATGGCGACGCTCAAGCTCAATTATAGTCGATGTTTGCAAGTTGAGTCACATTTGTAACTCCACCTAAACCAATAAAATTACATAATTACTTTACAAATATACGAAAATACAATTAATTTTATGCGACCTAACTATGCAATAAATATTTACCACAGAAATTATAACTTCTGGATCCATACTTGTAAGTCAAAAATACTCTCAAAGCCATAAATTACACTTTATGGACAAAACTCCGTACTCCATCTCAATAATTTAATTTTCATATCTTATAATACTAATTAATCGTCCACATTAGCAACAGCCTCCGTATTTTTAACCATAAATTATCTAAACATAATACATAATAATTACATATTGAAATGGGAAAATGATGAGAGCTAAGCGTCTCCAGCTTTTCAATGTCTTGTTGGTGCCCCTGTACACCTAAAATAATTAAGCCATTAAGAAAGTTAGCTTGAGATATTTACTCATTTGTTGGAGACCATAATTATAAATAAAATATGCTAATCTTTGAATTAACTTCATTCCATGAAACACTACTAGAAAAGTGAGAAATGTTGATACTAAACTTCTGATAACTGGCACTAACCATTGGCAAAAAATGTAATTTTAATTTTAATTTATTTTTTTAATTTACTAAATCTAAACGATGTTGTTTTAAACTTAATTTAATTTTTTAATCCCTTTTTCTTACAACGTAGCTTTAGTCTAAAATTAGGTTATATAAATTAAATTGTTATAATATTTGGTTCTGCAATTTCCTTTCTCTTCACAAATTTCATATGGTTAGCTAAATCCTATGTAAATCAAACAAAATCCGTCTAACAACAAATTAAATCACGAAGAAACTACCCCAAATTTGCAGAAAAACAAAGATTGAAAAACGAAGATTCAAGTTAAAAAAGAAAAACCGCAACCAAACAACCTTATATTTGTAAGATGAGTAAAAGCTCGTCTATTCCTTATATTTTGAGGTTGGCGCATGTTTAGTTCTTATATTTTTAAAAATACCTTCAAACAAATCTGTTATTAAACTAATGAAACCTCTGTCGTTACCTTTTATTCATTTTAGCTTGTTTTTACAAGATTATCCTCTTACAATAATTTTTTTTGGATATTAATTAAAAAAATAAATTAATAATTTAACCCTAACAAATAAAATAAAAACAAAAAGAATATATATTAATTTTTGTGGAAGCTCACGTATGTCCAAAAAAATTAATATTTTAAAATAAATTAAATTGCTAATTTTTTGGCATTAATAAAAAATATTAATATATTAACTCCTTAGAGTGTTAAAAAATAAAAATATTTTTTTATATTTTTTTGGGTTAAATTTGTTTGTTAATGTCCAAAAAAAGAAATTGTAATAGAGTAATATTGTAAAGGTAAGGCAAAAGGAGCAACAACTAATGGCAAGGGTGTCAATAATTTAACAATAGGGATGTTTTGAGGTATTTTTAAAAGTACATGAACTAAATAGGCATTAACCTCAAAATAGAGGAATTAACCGAGTTTTTATCCTTTGTAAGTCATTAATAAAAGTAATTCTATTAAATTGTTGTTTTGTGTTCTGCCTGGTTTTATAATGTTGATTTTGTAGTGATAAAACATTAATTTTGTTCTAAATCGAATGCGTTTGGCAAATATTTTCTTTGATTGATTCAATTTTATAAATTACTGTTCTATTGTTATGGCTAAAAAAATTTTACAAAGTATGAGAAGGAGTTCAATAAAAGATGTTTGATTGTTGAAGAGGCAGACACATTTTCAACATATATACATGGGAGATTGTCAATTTCTCCCCTACAGTAATCAACATATACCATTTACCCCCTGTTGTTTTTATAATGGTCAAAACCCCCCCTGACAGTATAAGTTTACAATATTATTCTTATTTTCAACTACTCTTTTATTTATATTTATTATAAATAAAATAAATCACATGAATAGAAGCTAAATAAAAATTAAGCATTAAAAACAAGAAATATATGTTTTGATATGAGCAAACAAAATTAATAATAATTTTTTTTGTAATTATTTATTTTGTGAAAATTTTATTATAATAAATATATAAGAAAATTATTATAAAATGATAAAAAAATTATTATGAGAAAACTTGAATGACAAATAAAAATTTATTATAAGATAAATAATAAAATATTTTGCCTATACTTTTTACATTTAATTTAAAAATATTACAAAAAGTTTATTATAAGAAAACGTTCACAAAATAAATAATTACAAGAAAAAAATTTGATTATTTATTTTTTTCTCATATCAAAACATATATTTCTTGTTTTTAATTCTTATTTTTTTATTTAATTTTTATTCATGTAATTTATTTGATTTATAATAAATATAAATAAAAGAGTAGTTGAAAATAAGACTAATATTGTAAATTTATGTTGTGGGGGGGGGGGGGAGGGGTGGGGTTTTAGCCATTATAAAAACAGTAGGAAGGTAAATGGTATATGTTGATTACTGTAGGGGGAAAATTGGTAATTCCCTATATACATTTTCACTTTAGCTATAACTTGGTGAGTTGTAATAATGGGTTCCTTGATATCAAATGTCATGTTTTGTCTTATGTTGCTTTTTGTGAGTAACGCATATATGGCTACTTAATTTAATTATTTGGTTTATGTTGGGATTGATGTATAATGCCTTTGCTATTTGATTGATTGATTTATTTTTTATTTATTATATGTTTATATTTATGAGTCTAGTTCTTGGTATATGAATTTGTTACTAAAATGTTTTGTTTTATAATTACACTCACTAAATGCAAAAATTAAGTAGCATTTTAAATTCACAGCCATCGTTAGTTAAATGGATAAATATTGTAGATGGTCTATAAGAGTGTCCAAAGAATATTTTAGGGTTTTAATTATTGGCACATTGTGTCAATAATATTATAATTTATTTATTTATTTTATTAGTGATTCGTTTCCGTTTATTAGAGATTTATCTAGTTTTGGAAATTAATTAAGATTAGATTATGTGAAATATTAGAGAATATTTTTTGAGTCATAAAAAAAAAATTAAAGTGCAAGAGAATTGCACATCAAAAGAGTTCCAAATAAAGATTACTATATTGGTAAGTATATCAAGTATTTATAAAATATTAGACTCTTGAGGAAATATATCTTAGTATCAAGTATTTATGAATATTGGACTTTAAGAAAGTATATCTTAATACTCCTAATGTGAACCTCACAAAGATAGGTAAGACCTTACAATCAATGAGGTTCTTTTATTGAGGATTGTTGTAATTTAGATTCAAACAATCATAAAGTAAAGACCTTGACCCTTTATCTATAAAGATAAAAATCAATGATATGAGAAATTTGTGGTTGACATCACATTCAAGAAAAAAGAGAAGATTGTGAGTGATAAGTGAAGAAAGAACACTACAAGATAAAATCTTGATAAATTCTAAAAGTTCTTTGAAGAACCAAAGCGAAAAGCTCTCACTATTATTATAAACTCTATTATGAAATTCTCAATAGGATTACATAGGTTTATATAGTTGAATTCTATTAATGGAATAAGATTTTCCTTATTCCTAGATATAACCTGCAATAAAAAAGAAATAAAGATTCTAAAGTAAATAAAAATTCTTGCCTAAAGTGAAAAAAGATATAAAAGATCTTGTCTATCCTAAAGTAAAAAAGAAATAAAAGATCTTGTTGATCCTAAAGCGAAAAGAAAATAAAAGATCTTGTTTCCAAAACAAATTAGGAAACAAAATTTAACTTGATTTCTCTTCCTAATTTGATAAGGCTTTCTTTGTTCATTATAAAAGTCACTCTAAATCAAATTTAGAAGCTTGAATAATATTGATAAAGTATTGATTATCTTGAATGCTTAATTTGGGTAGATTAGTGTGTTGGACAAGACATGAATTTGAGATGTATTCAATTAATCCATTTAATGTTTTCTTCATTTTCTTGGTTCTTACCTTTGTCATTGGACTGTTGTGGATGCTTAATGGATCCTGTGGAACTTTAGCAACTTGGTTCTCATCATTCCTCTTCTCTTAAAAAAGATTTGTCCTCAAATCTTCAACTATATTGAAAAAAGATAAATCAATAACATTAAAGCTTGTACTTGCATTATACTCACCTAGAAAATCTAACTTATAACCATTGTCATTGATCATTTCAATCACTTGAAATAGTCTGCCTCTCCTTGGAAGTTGCTTTTAATGTCTTTGAATAGGAAACCGTGAAATATGAATGTGCAACCCAAGAGGGGGGGTGAATTGGAATTTTAAAAATTAATCGAACAAATCCACACAACAAGCAATTTAGGTCTTAATAAAAATGAAAGCAATAAGTTCAATATAAGCACAAAAATTAAAGAGTAAGAGAGAAGAAAAACAAACACACGAATTTTTACGTGGTTCGGCAATCCCCGCCTACGTCCACGCCTCCAAGCGATCCAAGCTCGAGAATTTCACTATCCAAGCCTTTCCAAGGCTTCAACAAATACAATTGACTTCGAGGTGTCAATAAACCTTTACAACGAAGAGATTATCTCCCAATCTCTTCACCCAAGTGTCTCTCACACTCAAGTTCTTACAAATGAAGTGAAGAAATGAAGAATACAATAAAACACACTCAATGAGTTGATAATCAAAGATGAAGAACAAAGAATGATTCAATGATTTGTGTGTTTACAAGTTGAAGACCCAAGATATCACGTATGCTTTTTGTTCTTGCTTGTTGGAGAGCTTCAAAATGAGTTGGATTGGAGTTTTTATAGTTTGAGCTCGAAAACTAGCCGTTACTCACATTTCTGGGGAATCCGGTCTGCCATTTTTGGAATCCAGTAAGCCGGATTTTTCTGACTGTTAAGGCAAAATTTTGAATTTTACCTATCCGGTCTGCCGGATTTGGAATCCGGTAAGCCGGATTCGAAATGAAAACTCTCTGCCCCGTAACCGGATTTTCGGATTTTGTATCTGGTAAGCCGGATAGCTACAGTACTGCTACAGTACCTGCTACAGTGCTACAGTTCGCTGCAGTGATATTTTTCTGAATTTTCAGTTTTGACCCCAAAACTTTATAAAACTGTAGTAAGGCCCAGAATGTTTGTAAACATTTGCACATAGGTCCTAATTTCAGAATTTTAAATAATGCATTGTCAAGCCCAAAACTTTCTGAAATTATGATTTCGCCCAGACTTTGTGAAATTGTAGAATGACCCAAAAACGTTTAAATAATTTCAAATAGGTCCAATTCCGAAATTAAAAACACAATCAAATATTTTAATAAGGCTTTTATTTTAATCAAAGATCCTTAAATTTCATAACATCATAAAAGCATAATTTATAAATCTTTGCTTAATAAATGCATGTGGTTTGTTATCATCAAAATCAATATTTATAGTCATATAGGCTAACAATCTCCCCCTTTTTGATGATGACAAAGCACATTAAAAAAAATAATAATATAGTTATGAAAAAACTCCCCCTCAATTAATGTAAGTTAAAAAAATGATTTGAAAATAATTTAATAAAACTCCCCCTGCATACATGCATACTCCCCCTAGATACATGCATGTTTTCATAACATTAAATCATTATTTCTCCCCTTCATCATCAAAAAGAATAAAAGCTCCCCCTATCAATCATTAAACATCGCAACATAAGCTCATTAGTAAAAAAAAATCCATAAGCATAAGAGAATCCATATAATCCATAATGATCAATCAAATCCATAACATCCAATATAAATAGTCACAACAAATCATCCATAATGAAAAACAAAAACATAATATCCGAGAAACAAATGCATAAACCGAAAAACATAAAAACCAATAAGAGAACACACAATGCAACAAATGAAATGTAGGTGTGTCCAAGTACAAGCATAAGATACTACTCAGGTGGTGAGGATGGAGGTGATGGTGGCGGAAACGGATATAGAATTCCGAAGTGCTAAAAAAGAAGTCGCTGACCATGAATGAGCTGCTGCTGCTGCTGCTGAAACTCAGTCTGCCGCACAGAGAGGGTTCGCACTTCATCCATCAGCTGCTGAAGAGTGACCTCTTCAGAGGTAGGAGGATGCGGAGGTGATGAAGCGGAGGCAGATGCACTAGGTGCTGAAGCATCCGTGGAAGAAACTTGGTGTCTACGCTGTCCTCGAAATGAGAGTGAGAAAACTGGAAGCTGATCAGCAGGTATCACGGCATTAAGTGGCCGATCATCACTTGGGGCTAGAAAAGTAAACTTGTTGTCGCTGCACTTGACCCAAGTACCATCCTTCCACTCAAAGCCTAACCCAATAATAACCTCATCTCCGATACCCTTGGGCGTCCTACACGAAGGTTCTAGAATCGGCACTTCAAAGAATTTAAGTATGCGGGTAATGAAGTGACCATAAGGAAGAGAGCGGGTAATCAAGGGAGGAATACTCAACATGGTACGGACGATGGTATAGCCCAAGTTAACCGGGCGACATCTAAGAATACAATCAATCATGGCAACATCCATATGAGAAACCTCATCTAGATGACCGGATCTAGGAAGTACAATGCACTAAATGATACGAAGCAAAATGCGAGTTTGAAGACAAAGACACTGAGTACGAAAATGAATGGTACAGTCTTCAACCGAAAGATCATTACGCCGATAAATATTACGAACGGCATCAACATGAGTAAAACCGGTAAGTTTAGGAGATTTCCTAAGCTCAAGATTTCTAGACCAAAATCGGATGAACCTAGGATAGAGTTCAACAAGGAAACATCGAAATCAATCTTAACTCCTCCGACAGTGGTGATTACTCGAGTCTTATTCTTCTCGAAAACTTCCATGTTCGAGTAAAATACTTTCACCAAGTCGGGATACACATTCTCCTCAATCAACAAAGCATCAATCCAACCAACATCTCCCAACAATTGAAATATGTTTCTATAACTAATCTTGAGAGTATGCATAACATCCGTTAAAACGAAGAAAGAGTTGAGTACCTCACGAGTCCGAAAGTTTTGTTGAAACCGATTAATCAAGTGTTGCTTGTTCTGAAAGTGAATGGACTCAAAAGTGGATTGATTTGAGATGACCCTTGCTTCCCATGGCCGTGTGGTTTGTTGAACCGGTTCTTTGCCTTTTCTTCGAACCGGCCTAGAACTTGACATGGTGATTTTGATGGATTTGAAGATAAAAACACCAAATGGAATGAAGATGATGAAGATTGGAAGTGATTTGGTGAAACAAATTTGATCAAAAACGGCTTGAGAGTGAGAGATCTAGAGAGAGAAAATTCGGCCAAAACCTAGGTTGAAATTGGGATCTAAGGATTTAGATGTTGAAAATGATTTCTAAGAATGGTTTTGTGTTGTAAAGAAGATGGGGAATGGTTTTCTTGATGCAATTTGAAGTGAAAATGATAGAAAATGGAGGGATTTGGAGTGAGAAAGAGAGAAGATGAAAACGATTTTTAGAGAGAGAGAAGAAGAAGAAAATCGAAACAAAGAGGATGATGATGAATAGTGCTAAGAGAGCACGAATTCGGCTTGCCGGATTTGCTAACCGGCAAGCCGGTTATTGGACAGAGATGCAAAGATCAAGAAACGGCATGCCGGATGGACAATTTGGTTAGCCGAAAATGAAGAACCCGTGAGCACATATTTGAAGTGCACGAATCCGGCTTGCCGGATTTTCTAACCGGCAAGCCGGTTACGGGACAGAAGCTAACAAAGCCGAATCCGGCTTACCGAAAATTAAATCCGGAAGACCGGAAACGAGGCCGAGAGGAAGAGAAGCAATTCGGCTTACCGG
This sequence comes from Citrus trifoliata, assembly GCA_018350135.1. Classification (NCBI taxonomy): domain Eukaryota; kingdom Viridiplantae; phylum Streptophyta; class Magnoliopsida; order Sapindales; family Rutaceae; genus Citrus; species Citrus trifoliata. The sequence continues at coordinate 13,275,763 of CM031385.1, read as the reverse complement.
TTTCCTTATCCGGCAGGCCGGTTTCGAGGGATTTTCAAAAATCCGGTTTTCCGGATTATCTATAACCGGAAATCCGATTTTGTTCCAGCAGAATTTCAAAGTAAATTTGGCTTTCCGGATTTAAGAACCGGTAGACCGGTAATGAGGCAGAGACCAACCAAAGCTAATCCAGTTTTCCGGATTGAAAATCCGGTTGTCCGGAATTTGTTCCGAGAAAGATCAATAGGAAAGAATATTGAATCCAAAAGAAAGAAAAGAGAATTTTTGCTAGCTTTTATACTCGTATGACACACCATTTTATTTCCGGCTTTAAAAATTGATTAATTTTAAATCATTTTAAGATTTAAAACTTTTCAATAAGCCATTTGATGCATGCAAAACAAACTCATAAAATTACAAGCCAATCAAGCTATCTAATTTATGATGCATAAAACCATATGATAACAAACATATCAAGCCATACAACAAACATGAATTAAGATTCAACATTCATCATTCCAAGCTCATGTCTTATCTTTATAAAATGCTCTTCGCAAAGAGGTTTTGTAAAGATATCCGCAAGTTGATTTTCAGTGGAAACAAATTTAATCACAACATCTCCTTTTTTAACATGATCTCTAAGGAAATGATGTCTAATTTCTATATGCTTAGTCCTAGAATGTTGAATGGGATTCTTGGAAAGATTTATAGCATTAGTATTGTCACATAAGATAGGAATTTGATCAAGTTTAATGCCATAGTCTCTAAGGGTTTGTTTCATCCATAAAATTTGCGCACAACAACTACCTGTGGCAATATATTCTGCCTCGGTGGTTGAAAGCGCAACCGAGTTTTGTTTCTTACTAAACCAAGAGACAAGAGAATGACCTAGGAAGTGACATGTTCCACTAGTACTTTTTCTATCCACCTTATACCCAGCAAAATCGGCATCCGAATAACAAGTTAAATCAATATGAGTTCCTCTAGGATACCAAAGGCCAAGATTAATAGTGCCAATTAAATATCGAAAGATGCGTTTGACAGCAAGCATGTGAGACTCTTTAGGACATGATTGAAATCTAGCACACAAGCAAACACTAAACATAATATCAGGCCTACTAGCAGTCAAATAGAGTAAGGATCCGATCATACCTCGATATGTCTTGATGTCAACTTCCTTACCTTTCTCATCTTTGTCCAGCTTAATGGTGGTGCTCATAGGAGTGCTTTTTGCCGTTCCATTATCATAGCCAAATCTTTTAAGTAGATCTCTCACTTACTTGGCTTGGTTTATGAAAATTCCTTCCTCGTTTTGTTTAATTTGAAGTCCAAGGAAGTACTTCAACTCTCCCATCATACTCATCTCAAACTCTTGACTCATACATGATGAAAAATCTTTACACAACAACTCATTAGTAGAACCAAAAATAATATCATCAACATATATTTGAACAATAAGTATGTCTTGATTCTTATGCTTAACAAAAAGAGTTGTATCTGCTTTTCCCATTGAAAAATCATTATCCAACAAAAAATTTTTAAGCCTATCATACCAAGCTCTAGGTGCTTGTTTTAAACCATACAAAGCCTTGGATAACTTATACACATGATCTGGAAATTTTTCATTTTCAAAACCAGGAGGTTGTTTCACATAAACTTCCTCCATAATGTATCCATTTAAGAAAGCACTCTTGACATCCATTTGATACAAAATAAAATCCTTATGACATGCATATGCTAACAACATCCTAATGGATTCCAATCTTGCTACAGGTGCAAAGGTTTCATCAAAATCAATTCCTTCTTCTTGGTTGTAACCTTGAGCCACTAATCTAGCTTTATTTCTTACAACCACACCGGATTCATCCATTTTGTTTCTAAATACCCATTTAGTACCTATAATGGATTGATGTTCCGGATTAGGAACTAATTCCCACACATTATTTCTCTCAAATTGATTCAACTCATCTTGCATTGCCATAATCCAAGATTCATCATTTTCCGCATCCGCAAAGGATTTTGGTTCAATTTGAGAAATAAATGCAGCATGCTCACATGTGTTCCTAAGAGATGATCTAGTGGTAACGCCTCGTGAGGGATCTCCTAAAATTACATCTTTAGGGTGAGAGGATACATACCTCCACTCCTTGGGGAGTGTTTGAGAAGTACCTTCATTTTGCTCCACATTTGTTTCTTCATGATGTTCCTCTTGAATTCCATGTGACGCGTCTTCTTGGTTGTCATTTGATGTTCCTTTTTGTTGTTCTTCTTCTGCATTATCATCAACAACAACTTTCTCCGTAGAGGAGGGGTTAGACTCATCAAATGTAACATGCATAGATTCCTCCACAACTAAAGTTCTTTTATTATAAATTCTATAAGCTTTGCTTGAATTTGAATAACCAAGAAAAATACCAACATCAGATTTTGGATCAAATTTACCAAGATTATCTTTTGTATTCAAAACAAAACATTTGCATCCAAATACTTTAAAATATCCAATGTTGGGTTTTCTATCTTTCCAAAGCTCATATGGAGTTTTATTGAGATTAGGTCTAATCAACACCCGGTTTAAAATATAACAAGCGGTGTTGACGGCTTCGGCCCAAAAATACTTAGGCAAAGAATTTTCATTCAACATAGTCCTAGCCATTTCTTGAATAGACCTATTCTTTCTCTCTACTACTCCATTCTGTTGTGGAGTCCTAGGTGATGAAAATTGATGTTCAATGCCAAAGTCATTACAAAAAATTTCAAATACATGATTTTCAAATTCTCCACCATGATCACTTCTAATACAAGTGATAGAGTAACCTTTTTCATTTTGAATCTTTTTATAGAAAATTCGAAATGCATCAATAGCATCATCCTTATTAGCTAAGAACAATACCCATGTATATCTCGAATAATCATCCACAATTACAAATGCATAATATTTGCCACTTAAACTAGCATATCTAGAAGGTCCAAATAAATCTATATGAAGCAATTGAAGTGGTTTTGAAGTGGACACATGATTCTTGCTTTTGAAGGAAGTTTTGATTTGTTTTCCAAATTGACATGCTTCACAAGTTTTATCTTTTTGAAAATTGATTTTTGGAAGACCTTTTACCAAATCATTTTTCACGATTTTTGAAATCAAATCCATGCTTGCATGACCTAATCTTCTATGCCACAACCAGCCATCATCATGCATTGCGGAGAGACATTTACCATGTATTGGTGCATAATCTATATTAATGGTATAGACATTAACACATCTATTTCCTACAAACAAGACTTTCCCATCACATGCATTCTCAATGACACATTTTGATTCATCAAAGATAACTCTATATCCTTTATCACATAATTGACTAATGCTAAGCAAATTGTGTTTCAAGTTCTCAACCAAACACACATTCTCAATGAGGGTAGAGGATACATTACCGACATTTCCAATTCCAATGATTTTTCCTTTTGAATTATCCCCAAACGAAACATCTCCACCATTTTCGATCTTGGTAAAGCTTGAAAACCAAGAGTAATTCCCTGTCATGTGTCTTGAACAGCCGCTGTCCAAGTACCACTTATTCTTCTTCTTCTTTGATCCCTGAAAGAGAAATCTCAAGTTTTAGGTACCCAAACCTTTTTGGGTCCTTGAGAGTTAGCAATGGTTCCTTTCGGAACCCAAATACATTTCATACCATAATAAGCATTTTTCTTTACAGCACATCTATTTTTCATATGGCCATCTTGATTGCAATAATGACATACAATTTTATTGTTAATAGATGTATTCTTCACAAAATAACTCTTGTAAAATTTTTGTTTCAAATTCGGTTTATAACCTAGGCCACTTTTGTCAAATACACATTTTTGTGAGTTTAGCAAATTGTCCAACATCTTTTGCCCATTTGTAAATCTTAACACAATTTCATTTAGCTCATTACTCTTCTTTCTAAGCATTTCATTCTCATTTTTCAAGTCATTCATGTGTGACTCTAAATTCTCATGTGAAGTGCTAGAATTCTTGAGTAATGCAATACTATCATGCAATGTCTTATTTTCTAATTCTAAGCATGTAATCTTCTTTTTAAGACTTATATTCTTTTTACCAATCTTCATTAGCTCATCATGCAAATCATTAAAGGCATCATGCAATTCATCATATGTAGGAAGAACACTTACCTCATCAAGTTCATCACATGATTCTTCCCCAACGGCCATGAGAGCCAAATTTGTCATTTCCTGTTGCTCATCATCATCACTTGTTTCCTCTTCACTGTCATCCCATGTGGCCACCATAGCCTTCTTCTTGAGTTTGTTGAGAAGAGGACACTCCGGTCGTATGTGTCCGGGCTTTTTGCATTCATAACAAGTGATGGGCTCCTTCTTCTCCTTCTTATTCTTGTAGCCTCTGAATTTTCTCTGCTCATTGTTCTTTTTGTAAAATTTTCTGAATCTTCTAGCCAACATAGCCAGCTCCTCATCATCCATTTCGCTTTCCTCATCACTCTCACGTTTTGAAGCTTTGAGAGCAATGTTCTTCTTCTTTTCCTCATGCCCTTTTTCTGCTGCCAAATCTTCTTCATATGAAATAAGAGAGCCAATTAAATCATCAATAGGTAATACATTTAAATCCTTGGCTTCCTCAATGGCAGTCCTTTTTGGTCTCCATTCCTTAGGTAGAGACCTAATGATTTTCTTGACTTTTTCGCTATTTGAAAAAGTCTTTCCTAGGGCTCCTAGAGTGTTCACTATGTCCGTGAATCTAGTATACATAGAGTACACATTTTCATTTTGTTCCATTTGGAACAATTCGTATTGTCGAGTGTACCTACTTATTTTAGATTCTTTCACTTGGTTCGTGCCTTCATAGACAACCTCAAGTTTGTGCCAAATCTCATTAGCACTTTCGCAACTAGACACTCTATGAAACTCTTTCTTATCTAGTGCACAAAAGAGGGCATTCATGGCCTTGGAATTTAGAGAAGCTTTTCTCTTATCGAATTCATTCCAATCCCGTGAAGGTTTTGGAATATCTTCTCCTATTTCATTTTTAGTCAAAGGCATGAAAGGGCCATCATTAACAATTTCCCAAATCTTGTAATCTAAGGCTTGCAAGTAAATTCTCATCCTAGTTTTCCAATATGGGTAATCATTACCATCAAAATAAGGGGGTCTAGTGGTGGACTGTCCTTCCCTAAATGTGGAATCATTTTGAGTTGCCATTGATCTTTAGCTTTAGATGGTTAAATCTAAATAAGAGAACCTTACTCTGATACCAAATGAAATATTAATGTGCAACCCAAGAGGGGGGTGAATTGGAATTTTAAAAATTAATCGAACAAATCCACACAACAAGCAATCTAGGTCTTAATAAAAATGAAAGCAATAAGTTCAATATAAGCACAAAAATTAAAGAGTAAGAGAGAAGAAAAACAAACACACGAATTTTTACGTGGTTCGGCAATCCCCGCCTACGTCCACGCCTCCAAGCGATCCAAGCTCGAGGATTTCACTATCCAAGCCTTTCCAAGGCTTCAACAAATACAATTGACTTCGAGGTGTCAATAAACCTTTACAACGAAGAGATTATCTCCCAATCTCTTCACCCAAGTGTCTCTCACACTCAAGTTCTTACAAATGAAGTGAAGAAATGAAGAATACAATAAAACTCACTCAATGAGTTGATAATCAAAGATGAAGAACAAAGAATGATTCAATGATTTTTGTGTTTACAAGTTGAAGACCCAAGATATCACGTATGCTTTTTGTTCTTGCTTGTTGGAGAGCTTCAAAATGAGTTGGATTGGAGTTTTTATAATTTGAGCTCGAAAACTAGCCGTTACTCACATTTCTGGGGAATCCGGTCTGCCGTTTTTGGAATCCGGTAAGCCGGATTTTTCTGACCGCTAAGGCAAAATTTTGAATTTTGCCTATCCGGTCTGCCGAATTTGGAATCCGGTAAGCCGGATTCGAAATGAAAACTCTCTGCCCCGTAACCGGATTTCCGGATTTTGTATCCGGTAAGCCGGATAGCTACAGTACTACTACAGTACCTGCTACAGTGCTACAGTTCGCTACAGTGACATTTTTTCAAATTTTCAGTTTTGACCCCAAAACTTTATAAAACTGTAGTAAGGCCCAGAATGTTCGTAAACATTTGCACATAAGTCCTAATTTCAGAATTTTAAATAATGCATTGTCAAGCCCAAAACTTTCTAAAATTATGATTTCGCCCAGACTTTGTGAAATTGTAGAATGACCCAAAAACGTTTAAATAATTTCAAATAGGTCCAATTCCGAAATTAAAAACACAATCAAATATTTTAATAAGGCTTTTATTTTAATCAAAGATCCTTAAATTTCATAACATCATAAAAGCATAATTTATAAATCTTTGCTTAATAAATGCATGTGGTTTGTTATCATCAAAATCAATATTTATAGCCATATAGGCTAACAAACCGTTCCTTCCTCATATGCAACCAAACCCAATCTCTTAATTTAAATACAGCTTTCTTACGCCCTTATTAGTATAGTTAGCATATTGTTAAACTCTTTTCTCAATGTTTTGCCTTTCCTTTTCATATATATGTGTAGCAAAGTGAGCTTTCTTCTTTCCATTAAATTAATTTGCTTAGTCACAAGTAAAGGGGTTAAATCCAAAGGAGTTAATAGATTAAAACTATACACAATTTAAAAAAGTTGAAGACTTAGTTACTAAATGTATAATTGTTGTGAAAATTTTATTGAACTCACAAGTACACAAATCTATTGTAAAATAGATCAACGGTGACGAGTGTCGATCCCACGAAGAGGTGGATTCTAATTGTGTGTAGAGTTAATTTTCTAAGTGGGTGGTTGGATTTTTGGTGAAAGTGATTTATACTATCTTAAAATTTAAATTAGAATGACGTGAATAAATTAAAGTGAAAATTATTAAAATGAAGCGCTTTGGTCTCTGGATCTGCACTCAACATGCACCATGGACTTAATATTCCTTATTAGTGTCAATTAAATGATGAAGGGAGTTTCCACTCCTTATGAACCTTACTCAAATAAATGTGGTGCTAAATGCTTATCATGCCAAATAGTAATAACATTGCACTAGGGAGATGGTTATACCAGTGCAATATTTAGACAAGATTATAACTACCTGTCGACAAAAAGTCAAAACATCCACATAAATCAAAGGGGAAGAGAAAGTAAATTTACCAAATTAAGCCCATGGAATATGTTGAAACTTCACCTTCAACCCAAACTTAAAAGAAAATTAGTTACTCATAATTGAATTAGGGGTAAAATGAAAAATTATTAAGATATGTAGAATATACAAGATATATAAGGAATTATAGAAAATAAAGCTCAAAAATGAATTTATGGGTGCCAAATTAGGGGGGAGCCCTTTATTTATAGATACAATAAGTAAATGAAGACGATAAGATTAAAACAGTTTGGACGCTCAGGACTGCGACACGTGACAAGTTCTGATTTGATAGAACACATCATTAGGACTGTCATTCTGTGTATATGCATGTACCGTACGCACGTTTTTCGGTTCACTAACATACTGTCACATTACCGGTCAACGCCACATCAACATTTTAGTCCAACAGGATTGTGACACATCATTGGTCAACACCACATCATCAGTCAATGCCACATTATTCGTCTGACACGTCATCAGTCAATACCACATCATCGTACCGTATATGTGAACAATATCGTTTATCCTTTTATACTCCTCTTAATATTTTCGACTGTCCTAAGTTCAAAATTGTTGTCCGTTTTGTTATCTGATCTCTCCTTCATTGTGAAATGACCATGATGCCCCTAAAATCATAAAATACTTAATTATAATAAAGCACACATAATTAAATTATAAGGGACTTAAATACATAAACGTAGGGATGTTAGTGAGACTTGGAGTGTAAAATGACGATTTTCTCCTTTACAAATATACAATGTGTAACACTCAACAATAATACTATTAAATGAAAATTCTACATGTGGCAAATATTTTTCCCATGTTTTCAAGTGCTTTTGAATTATAGCATGCAACAAAGTAGAAAAAGTCCTATTAACCATTTCAGTTTATTCATCAGTTTGTGGATGACAAGTAATGGAAAACAAAAGTTTAGTTCCTAATATATTTCACAAATTTTTCTATAAAAAAATTTAAAAACTTTGCATCCCTACTGTGCACATTTTATTGTACTCGTAAGTACATGAATCTATTGTAGCATAGATTCGTGGTGATGAGTGTGGATCTCACAAGGAGGTAGATATAATTATGTGTAGGGTTAATTTTCTAAATGTGTGTATGGGTTGGGTGGAAGTGATTTCTTTATCTTAAGATGTAAAATAAAATGGTGAGAACGAATTAAACATGAAACTATGCAAATTAATGAGGCGCTTGAGTCTCTGGATTCACACTTGAAATTTCATCATGAACTCAATATTTCCTTTTAGTTCTAATTAATTCATGAGGGGATATTTCCACTCCTCATAATCCTATCTCAAATAAATATGGTAGCAAGTGCTCTGTGTGACAAAGGATAATGATCTTTGACAAAGTGCGGTGTTAAGAACATGTTGTACGAGATGAATCATTTTGTTGAAAAAGTAGTAAGATCGTCCACTAAATAGCTTAGATACACTCTCTTTCGACATTGAGTCAAGAGAACCCACAAAATATTAGAGGTGAATTTTCTCTCTAATAAATATGGTGCTAAGTGCTCATTAGACATAGTAAATAAACTTACCAAATTAAGCATATGGATCATGTTGAGGTTTCACCTTCAACCCAAGCTTGAAACTAAACTAGCTAGAGTTGGCCAATGGGCCGAATGACAAATGGCACGACACATGCACAACACGTGTCCGTACAACACGGTACGACACGAGCACATTTTAGTGGGACATGTGGCACGACACGATTAGAGATGGGCTATGCCGAGAGGTTGCAAAACCATTGCTCATGTCTTAGCAAAGAAAGCATTAGAGTATGACACTTCTGTTGTATGGCTGGAAAATTTCTCAGATGACTATTAGCCCCTGATCCTTTTAAATGAAAGCTTTACTTTCACATAAAAAAATGAATAAAAAAAGGATCTAACAGAACACATATGGAAAGAACATACATAATCAAGTATCCATTCACCATCAATTCGGTTGTTTGTAGCAATTAATACATATACTTTATGTGAGCCTTCTTCATTTGATGATTCTTCTGATGGATTAATAACATTTCCTTATGTTTTTTATTCAGATTTTCAAGTTTTTACCTCTCAAAGAAGTCCTTGATGTATTGTTCTTCCTTTTACCAAAATAAGCATTTTTCTTCTTCTTCTTATTAATTATTCTTTTTCTCCTTCTATTCTTTCCTTTCTGGTTTTGCCTTAACCACTAGGCCTTCGCCAATACTTGAATCTTGGCCTTGATTTTTCTTTAATTTTTTAGAATTAAGAGTTCACTTTACATTCTTTGCTGTCAAGGCTTGTCTTCACACAATAAAGTATTCAAAAAATTCTCATAAGTACTTTGTAAAGAACTTAAGAAAATCAGAGCTTGATCTTCATCTTCAAGCTTAATGTTTATGTTTTCCAAAAGTTTCTTTCTCTTTGGCTAATATTGATGCATGATCTAGAGCTTCATCAAAACCTTATTGAACAAGGTCAGCTTGCATTTTGAGCCTTCACGATGGAACTCATTGGTTTTCATAAATTTCTCAAGATCAAAATTGGGCATTGACATAACCTAGTTTTGATACGAGTATTTTATACTCAGTCATTAAAACTTAATCAATTCAAGATCAAGTTGATTGAAATTAGGGGTGGTCATTCAATATGGGTTAAAGCTTTAAATCCGATGGATTCCAAATCTATAAACCAATCATTTGTATTTCGGATTGGGTTTGCAACCTGATTGGTTTAATTTTAAAAAATACAAAAATTAAAACACATAAATAGTCAAACCTAACACCAAAATTCCATATTAACAAAATCAAAACTAAAAAAAAAAGTAAAGAGAATCAAAATCAAAACACAATACCTAATCTCTAAAATCCAAAATCGACAAAATCAAGAGAGTAGAGGTAGCCAAAATCCAAACTCACCAACCCACATGCCTTTTGATTTTGTTGATACTTTAATCTTGAAATGTCTTTCAATGAATTCATTTTTCATTTTCTTTATAAAAATGTTATTAACCAAACTCGCCAGCTGTTGCATGAAAACAAGGCTATAACTTGTTGCACACAAGCATAGAAGCAAGAATTTAGTTGCCTCGGGTTGTTGTTGTCCACCTTCACTGGCTTGCCGCTGCAACAATTGCCACTACCTCCTCGTTTGCAATCCTCTTGCATGCAAAAGTGAGCGTCTAGTTCCAATTCAAGGCATCAAACAAGCTTTCATTTTGATAAATTTGTAGACTTGAATTTTTACACTTTTGTTTTCTTGTGTTGTGCAACATGTTTGCACTTTGTGGTATTTTGGTTTCCCTTCATATTTTTTTAATGGGAAAACAAAGGAAAAAGAAATGAAAATAGAATTTCATATTTGTAACCAACCTAAATTTGTGATCCAAATTGAACCAAATTTAATTCGATTTGATTAGGTTCGGTTTTTAGTTTCCAACCCAATTGGGTTGAATTCTCCAACCTGAATGGGTTGTAATCCAAACCAAAACCTAAACAACCGAACTGAAATTGAATTTTCCCACCCCTAATTAAAATAAGTTGAAGATTAGTAAAGCAACTATCTAAGAACAAGATTGGATCAAGAAACTGATTAGTTGAAGATATACACACAATCAAAGAACAAAGACAGTTTATGTGGTTTAGTGCATAAAAACACCTACATCCACAACTAGAGAAACAATGTTGCCTAGGTTTTGTTGATGATGAAAGTTATAGAGCCCTTCTACCATTACAAGAGAAAAAAATCAGGACCTTTCTGATGCACAGGATCTTTAGGCTTAAGGCAAGTGCAGAGCCATTCTTACAGAAGAGGTGGTATCGTTAGTGATGCCAAATAATTATTTGATCTCATAAAAGAAGATTAATGAAACATGGAAACAACTTCATCTTCAATTTCAACTCCTTCATTGTCTTCCTCTCATATTTCTCTTTCCTCCACTCTCTGTCTTCCAAAATCATGTAAAAAACATATAGCCTCAAAAATTGAAAATCTTGTTGAATATTCCTACATTCATGAGTCTGCCTAAATCAATGAATCTCAGTTCCCTATTATGAGTCCTTACAATCTATAAAAACAAAAAACTTCTTTCACCAGAAGTATCCGAACCCTGATCTCCACCAAAAGACCACTACCAAAAGAATACATTCAATCTTCTAGACTAGATCAGTGTGCTTTACAAGCTTCTCAAAGTGAGCAATATGTCACTTTAGAAATTCCCCCAGATCTCGTAGCAAACTGAAAACGAGAAGGGTATACACATCTTTATCTTGGCGGTGTTGAATTAATTCTGACCCTCCATAGTAGAAAATGTTTACCTGTTACAGCCAGAATTGCTCTCTTAGACACCAGGTTCAAACAATACCAACATGTGGTAATCGGAACTGTCTTGACTACACTCCATACTGGTAGTGTCCTACTAACCTTTTACCCAAATATCAACCTTTCTCTTGAGGATCCCAACCTTCCAACTACCCTTAAAGTTCAAATCCAGCTCCAAGGAGTAGAGCAAACAACCACATCAAAGATTGCAACTCTTCATCACCAAAGAGTATATCGATTACAGAATCATGCACTAGATTTACCTACACCCCATACTACACCCGATGCCTTAATGATCCTTATAGAAACAAACACAATTCCAACCATAATCCAAATTCCCAAACAAATCCAGAAACAAGAATTGCTCAAACTCATGCTTTTTGAATGGTTGACCAACTATGAGCATTTCCACCAAAACTCTGAACCAGTACAGGCAACAAAAGCCACGTTTGAAAGAAGACAAAATGGTCAAGTTAAACTATCTTTTCAAACACCTGAGCCTAAACCTGTTTCAGAAACTCCAAGGTTTTCCTACACTGCTATGATTACAGCAGTCCAAACTGGTCAAGAAAAGAAACTTCCAATTCATGGAAGACAAAAAATCCTTTGCTGAAGCTTGTAAAAAATCATATCTCAAGATCGAGTGCGAATATGAAAAGAAGTGTATTTGTCCAATAAAAAAGAAAAAAAACATTTTCAAAAGCACTTCCACAAAAAATCATCCTCCAAAAAACCGCTCCGGTATTTCAAGAAAAATGATGTTTCTTAGTACAGAAAGAAAAAGCAATACCGATGTTTCATTTATAAGAAATGCGGTCACTTTGCTCGAAACTGCCCTCACAAGCTGCTCGTCTCATACAACATCTTTAACATTCTTCACTGTTATATGAGAATGAAGATGTTGAATCAAACTTTTCTGAACAATTAGAACAAGATGACCAGATTGCTTTCATTATCGCAGAATCTTCCGATTCTGAGGATATTTCAGTCATCTCTACAGTTCAAAATGTTAACCATGTTTCAGCCATTCCCAAACTTTCTCTCAAAATGTCAATCCTTCCATCAAAGTTTCATAAATATATTCCTGTCATCGGGTTTATTGATACTGGTGCAGATACCAGTATGATTGATCTTTCTGTTTTTCCCTCTGATTGTTGGCAACCTCATTCAAAGCTTTTCATAGCAGTTAATGGCGAAACTTTTGAAACCATTTTAATTACTAAAAAACTCATTGGTATTCAATTCTTTCTAAATTGCATAATTTGGAAAAAGATTGTAGCTTTCAAACTCCTAGATAAAGATTTACTTGTAAGTTTTGACATTCTTCATTTGGTTAAAAACTTATTCCTCACTAGTTCTGGAGTTTGCTACAAGCAAATGTTCTTGCCTTATACAGATACACTACGTCTGTATGCACTTTCAAAAACACCATCTCTATACAGTCATATTTCATAAAAGTTCCTAGAGTTTTGTCTAGAAAATCATTCAGAGTTTCACCATCCTTCACTTCTTTGGAAGAATGAACAATTCTTCATTCACCTTCCTTTCAAACTCAATGAAGACATCAATCCCACAAAAGCATCTCACCCGGGTATGTCTCATTTAGACCTCTTGCTTGCTAAGCAAGAATGTTCTCAGTTGCTTCAATAAGGTCTCATTGAACTTACTGATTCAGATTGGGCTTTTCAAGCCTTCTATGTTGAAAAAAGATCTGAATTGATTCGTGGTAAGAAGAGGTTAGTTATTGATTAACACCCACTTAATTCTTTCCTTAAAGATGATAAGTTCCCCTTTCCAAAAATCCAAACCCTATTTGTCCATCTTCAAGGGCTCGTATCTTCTCTAAGTTCGATTTAAAAACTGATTTTTGCAACTTGGTATTTCACTAATTGACTGTCCCAAAACTACTTTATGCATTCCAGATGCCCATTACCAGTGGATTGTTATGCTTTTTGGTCTTAAAGTCGCTCCTTCATTATTTCAAAAGGTCATGACAAAAATCTTTAGTCCTATCATCCCTCATGCTTTGGTCTACATTGATAATAGCTTATTATTTTCCCTGACTAGGAGGGCCACTAGAAGCTCCTTTTGGATTTCTTTCATATTGTGCAGGTACATGGAATCATGCTTTCTGAAAAGAAAAGCAGCATAGGAAAAGAATCAATTGACTTTCTTGGCATGGTGATTAAAAATGGCCATTATCAACCTGGTCCATATATTGAATTGAATTATTAAAGTTCCCGGACACACACCTAACCAAAAAGCAGATACAACAATTCTTCAGGATTATTAATTATGTCCGTGATTTCATCCCTAAAGTTGCAATCTACACAGGTCAGCTGTCACGCGTGCTAAAAAAATATTGCCCTCTATGGGGCCCAGCATAGACAGAAGTTGTCAAGCAACTAAAAGTGATAGCTCAGTCTCCTCCTCTATTCATAATCAGTCTCCTCCTCTACTCAGAATTCCTACAACTGGACAACATATTTTCCAAACAGACACCAGTGATGATTACTGGAGTGCCATTCTTCTTAAAGAAATAAATGGCGTGACTCATTTCTGTGCACATGCAAGCGGACAATTCAAAGAATCTGAAAAGAATTATCATGTGATCTACAAAGAGATTTTGGCGGTCAAGTATGGAATCAAAAAATTTAAATTTCATCTAATCAGCCATAAATTCCTTATCAACATGGACAACTTCTCTTTTCCTAGAATCTTTGACTTTAAAAACAAGTTACTCCCTGACAAACAGTTACTCAGCCTCAAAACCTGGTTTGCCAAATATGACTTTACTATCCAACACATAAAAGGCAAACATAACCTTATCCCAGATTTCCTTACTCGTCCGGCTATAAATAAACCCTCACTCATTTCCTCAATCCACACCATCCCAGTCATAGCCATGAATCGCCAACTTCCTTTCAAAGCTCTCAACCAGAGAAGCTTTTCCATGAACATTACTTTCCACTCAGCCTACCAGATTCAAGATTTTGCAAAAAAAATCCTTTACTGGTATTTCTTCAATGTTCAAAGCAAAAAGCCTGATCGCATTCCTTCCCTCTGTATGGAAAATCTATTTTTAACAGGACTCACTCTCTCTTCTCTAACCATATGTGAAGATGAGTTATGGTATATGTGGTGTCTCACCACCCTGTATGCTACGAAGCTGGTTTTTCCTATTAAACCAGTCTTCACTCACATCACCACTCCTGAGCTTTCACCAGACCTTCTATGGACTCTCCTAGAATGGTACTCACCACTCACATGGTGGCGTAAACCTAGAAAACTCATGATAATATCCTTTGCTAATCACACCTTTATATTAGCCTAGAAAACAATAATCCTAAGTCAGTGCATGTTACTTTTTAAATCTAAAGCTTACTCGGACTAACTTTGTATAATCATTGCTAATATGCCACATAAATACAATAAATTTGATCCTAACAAAATTCTAACTAATGCCTAGGGGTTACTAGCTTGGACTGGTCGAAGAATGAGATTAGGGATTTTTTTTCCATAGACTAGGGATTTTTTTCCATATTCTTTATTTTTTTTTATATTTGGAATCCAACATATAGTTCTAGTAGTAATGAGTAGTCTTTTTGGGGCGTAGGTCTTAGGTTTAAACTTTAGTGGTTGCGTGAGTTAATTAAAAAAACTTGTTCTAATATTTATATTTTATAATAATTTATTAGTATTAACTTTAAAATGTAGGTTGGTGAGTTAGGAAAATGAAATCTAATTAGGTTGAAATAATTTTACGAATCCAACCGAACCCAAATCGAATGGATTGTGCAAATTTTTGTACAATACTTTTGACTAATGTGACAAATATTATGTCAGCCTATATGGCTATATAGCATGTTGATTTTGATGATAACAAACCAAATATTTTGGGTAAAATTGGAAATAAACATAATGTTTTATAAAACAAGAATATAGATGTTGCTTTTAAAAAGTCTTAAAAAAAATTTATGTATATTTTCATAATAAGATTTTTTAGATAATATCTTGTTCTGTTCATAAACAGCATCTTGCTTATAGCAATTGGCAAACCAAATACACCAAACATGCATTTTGGAGACAACCAGACAACTGGATAAGCTAAACGAAAAATCGGATACATCAGACATGCTTTCTAAAGACAACCGATACACCGACTACGGTAAACGAAAAACCAGTTAATTAAAATTTGCTCTCTAGAATCAAACGGCATACCAGTTACCACTAAGCGGTAAACTGGTTATTCACAAATTCAAAATTTGGCTACAACAGTAATATCAAGCAGCAATCCAGTTAGCATAAACGGCAAGTCAGTTATCACCATCAGCTAATTTTGTAACTCTTTCTATAAATAGCTGAAGAAAAAACCATTGCAAGTGTTGTTGAACAATCTGGGCAGTATCTATCTACAATCCAAAGTGCTCTAAACTTATACTTTGTACACATACACATACTTGAGCTATTATTTGCTTACATTTTAATCGGGAGTGAGTGCTTCTTTTTATTTATCATTTAATTATCAAAAGTTAAGTGATTGTAAGTGTGAAAAGCACTTGGATAAGAGGTGAGGGAATCATCTTAAAATTATAAAGATTGACACCTTGGAAGTCAATTGTAAACTCTTGAGCCTTGGACTATGAAGCCTGGATAATGAAATCCTCAAGCTCGGTGTACTTGGAGGTATGGACATAGGTGGGGTTTGTCGAACTGTGTAAAACTCGCGTGTTTGCTTTTCTCTATCCTTTATCTTTTTATCTTTATTGCACAATATTTTATTTAAATTAAATCTGTCTGTTTTGGTTCTTGAATTTTATTGGAAAACCAATTCACCCTTCTTGGGTTGCACACTTGGAATTTCATTTAGTATCAAAGTAAGGTTCTATCGTTAAGACTTAATCGTCTAGAGTAAAAGATACATGGCAACCCAAAATGATTCTAGTTTTAAGAAATGCCAATCTACCACTAGGCCACCTTACTTTAATGGAAATGACTACCCATATTGGAAAACTAGAATGTGAATTGTTAGTGATGGTCTATTTATGCCCACTATAGAAAATGAAAAGGGGAAGAAATTACAAAGCCTTCACGTCAACGAAGTGAGGCAAAAAAGAAAAAGGCCTCCTTGAACCCTAAAGCCATGAATGCATTATTTTGTACCTTAGATAAGAAAGAGTTTCATAGAGTTTCAGTTTGTTCAACTGCTTATAAAATTTGGAAGAAACTTAAAAGTTATTTATGAGGCTACAAATCAAGTTAAAGAATCTAAGATTAATATATATACTAGGCAATACAAATTGTTTCAAATAGAACAAAATGAAAGCATTCATTCCATAAAACTATGTTCACCAACATAGTAAATACTTTAGGAGCTCTAGGAAAAACCTTTTCAAATAGTGAAAAGGTACAGAAAATCATTTGGTCATTACCAAAAGAATGTAGACCTAAGATAACTACCATTGAGGAAGCCAAAGATTTAAATACTTTATCTATTAATAACTTAATTGGTTCACTTATCTCTTATGAAAAGGATTTGGCAACTAAAAGAGATGATAAAGATAAAAAGAAAAAAAAGCATTGCACTTAAAGCCTTAAAACCTGAAAGCGATGAAGAAAGCAACTTTGAGGATGAAGAAATGGCTATGATGGCCAGAAAATTCAGGACGTTCTTCAAGAAAGCTAGTGAGAGAAGAAGATTAAAAAATTTTAGACATCAAAAGGACAAGAAGGATGTAATCATTTGCTATGAATGCAAGAAACAAGGCCACATAAGATTATAGTGTCTTCATCTCAACAAGCTCAAGAAAAAGGCAATGGTAGTAACGTGAGATGATAGTGATAAAGAAACTAGTGAATATGAAGAACAATAGAAAATGTCAAACTTAGCTTGCCTGACAATTGGAGAAGAATCATTTGATGAATTTGATTAAGTAAATAATCTTTCTACTTATGATTAATTATATGATGCTTATAAAGAGTTGTATTGTGATTTGATGAAAATTGGGTAAAAAAGAATGCATGTCTTAAAAAGAAAATACTAGAACTTTCAAATGAAAATGATGCCTTGCAAAAATGTAATGTCTCATTAAATGAAATGGTCAAAGGACTACAACTAGAGTATAAAACACTGAATGATAAGATTGCTTTATTAAAGGAAAAACAAAGCACTTTACATGAGCATGAAAAATCACATGTTAATAATTTGATCAAAGAAAATGAAGTGCTTAAGAAGAAGAACAATGAGCTTAACGAGATTGTGTTGAAATTCACAAATGGACAAAAGAACTTGGAAATATTGCTTAGCTCTAAAACATATGTGTTTGATAAAGGAGGACGTGGGTATAAGCCTAACTTGAAACAAAAATATTGCAATAATTATTTTGTTAAGGCGACCACCACTAGAGATCATAAAATTCTTTGTCATTATTGCAATAGAAATGGTCACTTAAGCTATGCATGTCTAATAAAGAAAAATGCATATTTTGGAATCAAAGCTATTTAGGTTCCAAAAGGAGCCAATACTAACACTTAAGGACCCAAAAAGTTTTGGCATCTAAAACTTGAGATCTTTTCTACAAGAATCAAAGAAGCAAGGAAAAAGGAATAGATGGTATTTTGATAGTGGATGATGAAGGCATATGATTAGTGATTATTCATATTTTTCAATTTTTACCAAAATCGAAAATGGAGGAGATGTATTGTTTGGAGACAATTCAAAAGGAAAGGTTCTTGGAGTTGGTAATGTTGGTATTATTGAAAATATATGTTTGGTTGAAAACTTGAAACACGACTTGCTTAGTATTAGTTAATTATGTGATAAAGGCTACAAAGTCATCTTTGATAAATCAAAATGTGTAATTAAGACGCATGTGATGACAAACTTTTGTTTGTTGGAAAAGGATGCATAAATGTGTATAGTATTACTATGGATTGTGTATTGTCTCATGATAAATGTTTTTTTCTATTACCTGATGATAGTTAGTTGTGGCATAAAAGACTAGGTCATGCAAGCATGGATTGGATTTTAAGGATCTCTAAAATTGATTTAGTTAAATGTCTTCCTAAAATTGGTTTTTTAAAAGATAGAGTATGTGATACATGTCAATTTGGAAAACAAGTCAAAACATCTTTCAAAGACAAAAATCATATATCTACTTCAAAACCCCTTCAACTTGTCCACATGAATTTGTTTGGACTATCTAGATATGCAAGTCTAATGTCGCAATAATAAGTCTGTTAAGCTCCAAACTTTATTCTTGATCACGTCATTGTCCGTTGAGTGTCTTGAGCTTGATTTCATGTGATTCACTTTATCATAAATATTATTCTTCAAGAACTAGTGAAAATGTGAAATACAATATTTAGCAAATTACTTAAGACACATGTTTGTTATAATCAAAATTACATTATGTGTAAGCCCATTAGGCTAACATGTTGATCTTCTTAGCTTGTGCTCCCCGAATTGGCCCTTCTGGAACAAGTAATGGATATTTAATGCTCTGACCACTCTAGATCACATCATTCTCCCTCTCCTGAAAAAGATTCATCCTCGAATTTGAGCCTGCAAATGGGCTCATGCTCTCTTTTGGGTATGACGGCTCTTGGTACGAATTATATCTAGTGCTGAATGCCTCAAATAGGTGGTATGCCAATAGGCATTTCCTCAGGAAACAGATCTTCAAACTCTTGTAACAAAGAAGTTACAACACTAGAGAGAGAAGGGCTAGTGTTATCAAAGGTTAGATATGATTATTTGAACATGAGCAAAACCATGAAATGGTTGCTTTTTATACTTTCCTAATCTCACCCACTCTTGCAAAGAAGTTCTTTTTCACTCTCCCATCTTTCTCACTCTTTTCCTTTTTTCTCACTTTTGGCCTCACTCTCTTTCGTTTTCCGTTTAAAACTCTTCGCCTTACTTTTTTGTGTTCTCCTTACTTTTCTCTTATTTTCATTTTGTCCTCGTAGACCACTTTTAGTGTTAAAAGTGAAATTCTAGTTATGCAACCCAAGAGGGGGGTGAATTGGTATTCTAAAAATTATTCAATTTATAAAGAAAATTTTTATGTAAATATAAAACAAATTCAAAGTAATAACAAATAAGTTTATCACAATATAAAAAGATAAGGGAAGAGAGATTCAAAAACAGAAATTTTTACGTGGTTCGTCCAACCTTGCCTACTGTTATGCAAATTTTAATGTACTCGCAAGCGCACGAATCTATTGTAGTGTAGATCAATGGTGACGAGTGTCGATTCCACGAGGAGGTGGATTTTAATTATATATAGAATTAATTTTGTAAACAGGTGGTTGGAATTATGGTGGAAATGATTTGGAATATGCTAAAACTTAAATTAAAATGGCGAGAATAAATTCTAAAACTGGAATTGAAATGGCGAGAATGAATTGAAGATCAAATATATTAAATTGACGTACTTGGGTATCTGGATCAGTATCAACATGCATCATGGGCTAAATAATCCGTATTAATACCAATTAAATCATGAGGGGGGAATCCACACCTCATGAACCACGCTCTAATCAATATGGTGCTAAGGGCTTATCGTGCCAAATAATAATAACCTTGTACTAGAGGGCCAGTGAAACCAATGCGGTACTAGACAAGATTAGTATTATTTGTCGACGAGAAGTCAAAACATCCACAAAAACTAGAGGGGAAAATAAAATAAATTTACCAAATAAAGCTCATGACACATGTTGAGACTTCACCTTCAACCCAAGCTTGAAAGGAAATTAGCTACTCATAATTGAACTAGGGGTAAAATGGAAATTTATTAAAATACGAAGAAAATACAATATGGAGAAGGAATTACAAAAAATGGATCCCAAAAATGGATTCAGAGATATCAAATTAGTGGGGGAGGCCCCCTTTTTATAGATACATGGAGTAAATCATGGCCATCGGATTAAAAACAGTTTGGACGCTCAGGATTACGCCACGTCATCAGTCAACAGTCCACGGTTTGACCACGCGGATGAACAGTAACACGGTTTGACCCCGGATGAACAGTAATGCGGTTTGGTTGAAAATAATCCTGTGTGATGCATGCACCGTACGCCAGATTTTTCGTCCACTGATATGCTGCCACATCACCATCAATAGTATATAAAAATTTTAGTCCAACAGGATCGTGTCACCTCATCAGTCAATGCCACATCATCGGTCCATGCCACGTCATCGATCCGTCTATGTGAACAGTGTTGTGAACAGTAACGTAGACAGTACCGTACATGTGAATAGTGCCATTTTTCCTTTTATACTCCTCCTAAGGTTTTCGACCGTCCTGAATTCAAAAGTGATGTCTGTTACTTAATTAAAATAAAACACACGTAATTAAACCACAAGAATGTTAAATACATAAAAGTAAGGGTTGTTAGTAAGATTTGAAATGTAAAATGACGGTTTTCTCCTTTATAAATATTCATTTTCTAACACTCAACACACCCCCCAACCAGCTTATTGCTAGTCCCTAGTAAATAAAGCGAAAACAAAATTCATATTCAAAATGTTTATTTATTTATTTTTTTTTTTTTTTGAAATACTCGTATTTATTCAATCAGATTAATGATAGCAATCAAATAAAAGTATAAGCATTATCTCCAGTCTAAAGAAACATCACATCTACATCAACCATCCACATGAATCAGCCCAGTAGACTTTGTTATAGCTACTTTCAAGAATGACATGTCAAACCCCAAATTCTCACTGGAAGTAATGACACTCTCACAAAGAAATTAAACCCAATAAAAATAGTCACTCCAATGAATGATACTTGAGAGAGAAAATAATAAAGAAGTGATATCACATGCTCTCACCAAGATGAAAGAAATATGCTCTCAGCTTAGAAATAACACGATTTCAAGTCAAATAAAAATGTTAGTCAACCCAATTTATTTATCTTTTTTTTTTATGCATCACTACATTTTTTTTTTTTAGCCTATATCACTAGCTTCTACTTCAGACTATAGTTCCCTAAAATCAAGAAGGACTTTTATTAGGACGTAACGTAGGCTAAGACATGGCTAACAAAGAAGGAAAATAAGGAAAACAAGAAAAAAAAGTGTATGTTTGAGAATAAATGCAGAGATTTTTTTTTTTTTAAGTTGTAAGGTGGATTTCACCTTTTATTGTTTTTTTTTTTGAACTAACAACTTTTGTTTTTTTTCTTTTTTTTTTGCTTTTATTTGGCATAACTTTACTGAACAAAATAATTATTTACATTTTTCTCAAACATAAATAGGTGATGGAACTTATAAGACATTGGGTAATACTCCAAATCGGAGTGGGTCAAGATGATAAGTTGACAAAGAAATTTTTTGTTTTTTTTATTTTTGTTTTTAAGGCTCAAAAGGGTTAACTATGGATATTTAATAAAAGGGATGGTTAGAAAGGCTCAAACAGATCAAAGATGGCCTTTCCATCGTCTTTTAGGGTTCTAGATAATCATCCATAACTACTAGTTAGATGGGCCCCCCAATGTAGCAACACACTTTTTCTTTTTTCTTTTTTTATTTTACAATTTTTTTCTTAAGGGTTAACTCAAAATAAAACTAGAGATCATGTATAAAATAATAAACTGCTAAGCTGTATAGAGAATGGGCAAAAGGGTTACTCTCCAAGAAAATGATAGGCTCAACAACTCACTTGGCACTTATTTATGACATGTTCATTCCTTCAAGCAACTCATATTCGTCTCCGACATCAACATGTAAAGTAGCAAACATAGCGTAACATCACTTAAGACCAAAGATAATACAAATACTAAAATTTGAAATTAATCATGTCATCCAATGTTAAAACAAATCACACAAATTTTTTTTTTAAACAACATTCTACCCCCCAACCTATTCTAAACATGAAAGGAAAATATGCATGCAAAAATGTGAAAATGATGCAGAAAGTCTAATTAGAAAAGTTACACTTAAAATGATAGGAAAAGAAAATGATTTTTTTTTTTTAAGAAGATGCGTTTCTAGAGGCACTACACTCCATATTCAGCCATCTTCGACTCAAAAGTTGGAAAATATATATTTATAGAGGAGAAAATAAAAAGAAGAAGAAAAATGAACATCAAAACTTAATAAAGAAAAATAATTTTTTTTTGTTTTTTTATTTTTTTATTTTTTTGGTTTTTTTTTCGAACAATGAAGATGCGTTTCTAGAGTAACTACACTCCATATTCAGCCATCTTCAACACAAAAAGTTAGCAACAGTTAGTTTCTACAACAAAAAATTAGTAAAAACTTAACCAAGATTCCACATTTGTCGACTATTCCCTCCTCCCAACCAGAACGAAACATTGTCCTCAATGTTTGAAAGGAAAGAAGTAGAGTTTAGAAGACATCACCTGAGTGGTGTAACACAGAAGAAAATATTTACAGGCGGAGAGTTAAATCTAATTTGTACTTTTTACTGCCGCTACTGTTACCATCATTATTTAGTCGCTCCAACACAAAGGTCCAGGGGTTTGGCTCCAGTCTATAAGCTTGTAACATATCAAGTAGCTCATTAGCAGTGTGAGCACAAATAAAAAGTTTTTTTTGCATGGGAAGGAATGAAGTAGTTTTTTATTGCATGGTTAAGAAATGCGATAAAGCCATCATAAAAGTTATTGACATTTAACAAACCGATGGATTTCTGGTGGATGTGCAGATGGGCCCAAGATGCTAGTGTGATAAGTGCCTCTAGTGTTGCAAGATCTCCTGGAAGAAAAATAAAAGCATCAGCATGATTAAGCATTTCAGTTATTCTTTCTTGCATACCTGAGACGACTAACTCTTCTCCAGTTGATGAGTCAGACGAACTGCCCAATGGTTTTAGGACTCTTGGGATGATGCCTAACACTTGACTTCCTCTGATAAAAGCTGCTTCTGAGACCATTTTTGATAACCATCGGTTACCTCCTCCATACACCAAATGTAATTTTCTCCCTGCTATGCTTCGACCAAGATCTATGGCTGCCTCAACGAACTCTTTATGTTTTCCATAGGTAAATCCAGAAAGCACACAAATGTTCTTGAATTGTCTATTGGGAGTAGCTGCCATTGGGATACTTCTCAAAAATAATTTGTGAGTGCTTGACAAAAAAGAAATCACATTTAAGAGTCTTGGTGACAGTAGGTCACAGCTGTGTATGAGGTAGCATGTCAATGTCAAATAACACGTAAAGCACATGGCTCGTGAGTCAAAAAGGAAACAGTAAAAGGGAAAAAAGCAAACAGTAATTAAATTATTAAAGACAATAATGCAAATAATAAAACAACAATGAAATGAAATAAAATAACAATAAAGTAAAATAATATTTACAGGTAGTTGTGACTGTGGCTCACATCTTCCTCTGGTTTTACATCCAGAAACGGCTTGAACGCCCTCTATGGGTCGAGGATAGGCTTCCCATCCAGTTTTCTTATAAACTGGCAAACAGGGTCGTTTATAGTCAGATTCCCAAGACTATATCGTGCATGCTCTTTCTGAAATAATGGCCATAACTGGAGAATCGCTCCTTGCACATATCCACTGGGATGCGTTTCAAGAGATAATAGGATATCATCTAATGACTCCTTATTCAAGCCATCCCTAATGAATTGAATCTTATCTTCCCTGTTATCAGACACCATTCCTAAAGAACATGGGTTTCTATTGCAACTCACTCTGGCACACTTATGACAAGCAACATAAATTCTTCGAGCTCGTCTTTTTCTTGCATAATTTCCTTTACCACAACCAGGCATGTATGCAATAAATTTTAGAGGTAACTCACCTGCCGATCGTACTTTAGCCTCGATTAACCAACGGATATCAGCAGGTATGTTATTCTTCATGAGTAGTCGCATGCGTTCGGACTGAGCTTTGTAGATCGTAAGGAGGGCATTCTGAGGAAGTGAAGGGAATCGCTTGTGAAGCTTCGCTAAGATCTCATTTCTGTCCATACCTTCGCCTCATAATATCAGTTATTATGGGAAAACTGAAGTAACCGACTTGATTATCACGAAGTACCGTTATCCGCCACTTCACCGGGGTAACAAACTAAAGCACATAAATAGAAAAATAAATTAAAACACACAAAGAAAATTAAAATTGTCCTCTTATTGAATTTACCTCAAGTTCCAACTGGATGTCGTAAACACTTCTCTCAATGTCTCTGAGTTGGCGTTCTAAACCCTCAACATAGGCTACTAACTCTGGTGGTTGTAGAGCCCAAATGCGTTGTGTTTTACAAAATTGAATCTGCCTTTTGAGATGAGTTTTGACACGTTGAAGTGGTTTAAGAATGTTCAGGAGGAACGGTCTAAGTAAGGTACTCATGATTAAAAATGATAAGAGAAAACGTAACAGTTAAACAAACACACTTATGCAAAAATAATTTCAATTAGCAAAAGAATAATATAAAGAAAGAAAACAAAATCAAATCAACGAAAAGAAAGAAAAAAAAATCAATTCAACTCTGGTGGGTCACTCAAATTTATTTCGGTGTCTTCTCCATGTGGTTGGTACTCTAGATATGTCTTTAATCTTTGACCATTAACTTTAAACGTGACACCGTTCTTTGGGTCCTTAATTTTAATTGCCCCATGTGGAAAAACAGAATGAACAATAAAGGGACCAGACCATCGAGAGCGTAACTTACCTGAGAATAGGTGCAAGCGAGAATTGAATAAAAGCACTTTCTGACCTGTCGTGAAAGATTTTCTCATAACGTGTTTGTCGTGGAAGACTTTCATCCACTGCTTGTAAATCTTGGCATTTTCATAGGCATCATTACGAATTTCCTCAAGTTCTACCAGTTGTAATCTTCTTTCTGAGCTGGCGTGCTGCATGTCAAAGTTGAATTTCTTGATGGCCCAATATGCACGATGCTCGAGTTCTACAGGTAGGTGGCAAGCTTTTCCATACACTAGCCTGTAGGGTGACATCCCAATCGGGGTCTTGAAAGCCGTTCTGTATGCCCATAATGCATCATCAAGTCGTAATGACCAATCTTTTCTGTTTGGCCTCACCGTTTTTTCTAGTATGTGCTTTATTTCTCGATTGGAGATCTCAATTTGGCCACTGGTTTGAGGATGATACGGAGTCGCCACTTTGTGTGTGATTGAATACTTTGTCAAAAGAGCTTTGAATACTTTGTTACAAAAGTGGGCACCACCATCACTGATTATCGCTCGAGGGAATCCAAAGCGCGAAACAATGTTGCTTTTCAAAAATTCTATCACCACCTTGTGATCATTGGTTCGACATGCAATTGCTTCTACCCATTTTGATACATAGTCAACAGCAACCAATATGTATTGATGGCCAAAAGAAGAGGGAAAGGGTCCCATGAAGTCGATACCCCATACGTCAAAAATCTCAACCACTAAAATTGGATTTAGTGGCATCATGTTCTTTCGCGTAATGCTTCCCATTCGTTGACACCTATCACATGAAGAACAGAAAGTGTAAGCATCACGAAATATAGTTGGCCAATAAAAACCACATTGTAAAATTTTAGTCGCTGTTTTCTTAGCACTGAAATGGCCTCCACAAGCTTGTTCATGGCAGAATGAAAGGATATTCTGAATTTCACTTTCTGGGACACATCATCTAACAATTTGGTCTGCACAATACTTGAACAAATATGGGTCATCCCAAAAGAAATTCTTTATTTCTGCAAAGAATTTAGCCTTGTCTTGCTTGGTCCAATGCTCTGGAAGTTTACGTGTAACAAGAAAATTAACTATATCAGCATACCAAGGTAATACTTCCACATTCATTAATTGTTCATCTGGAAATGACTCATTCAATGGTAATGGCTCTGTAATTGTGTCAAAATGTAGACGAGAGAGATGGTCCGCCACAACATTTTCTGTCCCTTTTTTATCTTTGAATTCCAAGTCAAATTCCTGTAAAAGTAACACCCAACGAATTAGTCTAGCTTTTGCATCTTTCTTTGTGAGAAGATATTTAAGAGCAGCATGATCTGTGAATATAATTATTTTACAACCAATGAGATAAGATCGAAATTTTTCCAATACAAACACTACTGCTAGCATTTCTTTTTCAGTAGTTGAATAGTTCAACTGTGCATCATTCAATGTCATACTAGCATAGTAAATAACATGGGGAATTCGATCAACTCTTTGTCCTAATACTGCTCCTACTGCATAATCAGATGCATCACACATGAGCTCAAATGGTAAGCTCCAGTTTGGGGGCTGAATGATGGGTGATGATGTCAACAAATGCTTTAATTTTTCAAACGACACAAGACATGAATTATCAAAGACAAAAGGTACATCCTTAGCAAGTAGATTGCATAAGGGTCTAGAAACTTTGCTAAAATCTTTAATGAAACGTCTATAAAAACCAGCATGCCTAAGGAAATATCTTACTTCTCTGACTGTTTTGGGTGGAGGAAGATTAGAAATGAGATCCACCTTGGCTTTGTCAACCTCAATACCTTTGCTCGAAATGATGTGACCGAGAACAATACCTTGTTTTACCATAAAATGACACTTCTCCCAATTTAAGATTAAATTCTTCTCGATACATCTCTACAGAACCAGTGTTAGATGATGTAAATATTGATCAAACGAGTTACCAAAGACAGAAAAGTCATCCATAAAGACTTCAAGGAAACGTCCAACCATATCAGAAAAAATGCTCAACATGAATCGTTGAAATGTAGCAGGTGCATTACATAATCCAAATGGCATTCTCCTATATGCAAATGTGCCAAAAGGGCAAGTGAAAGTAGTTTTCTCCTGATCTTTTGGTGCTATGGGGATCTGATTGTATCCTGAATAGCCATCTAGAAAGCAATAAAATTCACGGCCTGCTAATCTATCAAGCATTTGATCGATAAATGGTAAAGGAAAATGGTCTTTACGTGTGACAAAATTCAACTTTCTATAATCAATGCAAACACGCCATCTTGTAGTCACTCTAGTTGGTATCAATTCATTATCAGCATTGGTAACTACTGTGAGTCCTGACTTTTTGGGGACAACTTGTACAGGACTGACCCATGAACTATCAGAAATTTGGTAAATGATACCTGCGTTAATAGTTTAAGGACTTCAGTTCTAACAACTTCTTTCATGTTAGGATTTAACCGACGTTGCATTTTCCTAGTAGATTTAGCATTTTCATCAAGGTGAATGTAATGCATGCAATCTGCAGGGTTTATACCTTTTATGTCTGCTATGGTCCATCCTAATGCTCCTTTATGCTCTTTTAAAACATTCAACAACTTACCTTTTTGTTCGTCATTGAGGGATGAAGAGATGATTACCGGTAGAGTACTTTCTTCCCCCAAAAACGCATATTCCAAAGTGTTGGGCAGTGGTTTGAGCTTGAGTTTCGGTGGTGATTCTGATGATGGGATGAGTTTCTTCTCTGATGATGCTAGTTGTTCAACTCTTGACTTCCATTGATTAGTGTCCATAGATGGTGTTGAGTCAAGTAGGGCGTTGACCTCTTCAACCGATCTGTCAATATCAAAATCCAAACCAAAGTGAGTTAAACATGTTTGTAAAGGATCATCACTAAGGTTTAAAATAAAAGAGTCATCAACTAATGTTTCAATTAAATCCACATTAACAATTCCATCATCTATATTGTGAGGTTGTTTGGCAATGTTGAAGATGTTCAGTTCCATAGTCATATTGCCGAAAGACAACTACATATTTCCAGTTCTGCATTGAATGTGAGCATCCGCAGTTGCCAAGAAAGGTCGGCCTAGGATAATGGGGATGTGCTTTCTTGAATCTTGTATTGGTTGAGTGTCAATTACAATGAAATCAACAGGAAAATAAAATTTGTCTACCTGGATAAGCACGTCCTCCACAATACCACGAGGTATTTTCGTGGACCGATCTATAAGTTGTAACACCACTAGAGTTGGGTGTAATTCGCCAAGTCCAAGTTTCACAAATACTGAATAAGGCAACAAATTTACACTAGCTCCTAAATCCAACAAAGCATTCTCAATTGTGTGGTTCCCTATACTACATGAGATAGTGGGGGATCCTGAGTCTTTGCATTTTAGAGGAATTTTATGTTGGAGTATAGAACTAACGTTTTCTGTTAAAAATGCCTTCTTTTAAACATGCATATTTCTCTTTTTAGTACAAAGGTCTTTGAGAAACTTGGCATAAGATGGAACTTGTTTAATAGCATCAAGCAAAGGGATGTTAACACTTACCTGTTTGAAGATTTCAAGAATCTCACCTGTGGATTTTCCCCTTTTGCCTTTAGTTAACCTCTGGGGGAATGGAGCTTTTGGAACGTATTCTCGTGGGTTAGTTTCTTCTTTCTCCTCTGATGATGAGTCCTCAACATTCACAGGTACAATTTGATTTTCTTTGGTCACCGGCATCTCCACTTTGTTGTCGACTTCTTTTCCTTTTCGTAAGGTCATGACTGCTTTGACCTCTCCATGCTTCTGTGGTGAACTAATACTTGTTTCATGTACTCCTTTAGGATTAGGCACTGGTTGACTTGGAAACTTACCTTTCTCAACGGTTATTACCAAGGTCTGAACTGAAGAAGCAAGTTGTCCCACCATCTTCTCGAGGCTTGAAACTGATTGGGCTTGTAAGTTAAAGCCTGCTCTCAATTCATTTCGTAGTCCATCAATGGTGCGGTTCTGTTGCTCAATCGTGGAGTGAGTAACATTCTTGAAATTCTGAAATGCATCATCCCATGGTCTGGGTTGAGAGTAGTTCTAGTTTTGATTGTATGGTCTGAATGGGGGTTGAGAGGCTTGAGGAATTTGAGGAATTAGTGGAGCTAGAGCTGCTGATCCATTCTGTTGGAATCCTTGAGACCATAAAAAATTGGGGTGGTCTCTCCATCCAGGGTTATATGTGTTGGAGTATGGGTTGTAATTTGATGGCTTTCTCATTACACCTATGACATTGGCTTGATCAGAGTATGAGTCAGGGTCATGTGCCTCTGTTGATTTAGCAGTCGATAACGATGCTATTTGTCGAGAGAGACTTTCAATTATCGCTTTGACTTCTTTAATTTCTGAACTTGACTCGCCAATGCGAACCTCATTTACTCCCTTAATTCTTCTAGTATTCCTGAGTGATCGACTCCGTTGTTGGGAATTATCTGCTTGTCGCTGAAAGAATTCCCAAATTTCTGATGCACTTTTTGACATTAGCTCTCCTCCACTTGTTGCCATTAGCCATTCTTGCACATTCGGCAATAATCCCTCCAAAAAGTATTGGCATTGGTGCCATTTCTCGTACCTATAATGTGGACACTTCAAGAGTAGCCCATTGAATCTCTCCCATGTTTCGAAAAATTGCTCGTCCTCTCTCTGGGTAAACTTCGAGATTTCCCTGCGAATAGCGTTGGTTTTATGCACTGGGAAATATTTATTCAAAAATTTTGTAACCATTTGTTCCCCTGATGAAATGCTATTGGCAGATAATGTATTTAACCATAAACGAGCACTATCTTTTAATGAAAATAGGAATAGTCTAAGTTTAACATCATCATCTGAAAATTTTCATATTTAAATGTTTGACAAATGGCATGAAAATCATTCAAATGATTATATGGGTCCTCATTTTCTAGGCCATAAAATGTGGGGAGATAATTTAGCACACTAGGTTTTAATTCAAAACTCCTAGCAGCTACATTTGGGTATCTTATGCATGATGTGCTCAAATTAGCTAAGGGACTAAAATAGTCCTTAAATGGCCTCTCCTGTGGTTGCAAATCCATTTTGTTTTTAACTTGTTTGTGTGTGCGAAGTGTTTTCTCAAGTTCATGGTCTATAGGTTCAAGATTAGGTAATAATGACCTACGACCATGCATGCAAAACAAATAAAATAAAAATAAAGATGGAAACAAAACAAATAAAAATAAAGAAGAGGGAGAGATTACGATACTAACCTTATCGCGCTATTACAACCTTACTATAAGAATACACAAAAACAAATACGTGAAATAAATTAACTAAAAATTAAATTAATAAAATAAATAAAAAATTACAAAGAGAAAAAAAAAATAAATTTAAATTTAAATTACAGAATTTTAAAGAAAAGAAAAGAAATACTAACCTTTAAATGTAGATTCACTTTTTTTTTAATAAAATAAAAAAATTACAAGAAAACAATTAAAAGAAATTATTCACAAAAATTAATTCTAAGAATTAAAATTACTTACCTCCCCGGCAACGGCGCCAAAAACTTGTTGTGCAAATTTTAATGTACTCGCAAGCGCACGAATCTATTGTAGTGTAGATCAATGGTGACGAGTGTCGATTCCACGAGGAGGTGGATTTTAATTATATATAGAATTAATTTTATAAACAGGTGGTTGGAATTATGGTGGAAATGATTTGGAATATGCTAAAACTTAAATTAAAATGGCGAGAATAAATTGTAAAACTGGAATTGAAATGGCGAGAATGAATTGAAGATCAAATCTATTAAATTGACGTACTTGGGTATCTGGATCCGTATCAACATGCATCATGGGCTAAATAATCCGTATTAATACCAATTAAATCATGAGGGGAGAATCCACACCTCATGAACCACGCTCTAATCAATATGGTGCTAAGGGCTTATCGTGCCAAATAATAATAACCTTGTACTAGAGGGCCGGTGAAACCAAGGTGGCACTAGACAAGATTAGTATTATTTGTCGACGAGAAGTCAAAACATCCACAAAAACTAGAGGGGAAAATAAAATAAATTTACCAAATAAAGCCCATGACACATGTTGAGACTTCACCTTCAACCCAAACTTGAAAGGAAATTAGCTACTCATAATTGAATTAGGGGTAAAATGATAATTTATTAAAATACGAAGAAAATACAAGATGGAGAAGGAATTACAGAAAATGGATCCCAAAAATGGATTCAGAGATATCAAATTAGGGGGGGAGGCCCCCTTTTTATAGATACATGCAGTAAATCATGGCCATCGGATTAAAAACAGTTTGGACGCTCAGGATTACGCCACGTCATCAGTCAACAGTCCACGATTTGACCACGCGGATGAACAGTAACACGGTTTGACCCGGATGAACAGTAACACGGTTTGGTTGAAAATAATCCTGTGTGATGCATGCACCGTACGCCAGATTTTTCGTCCACTGATATGCTGCCACGTCACCATCAACAGTATATAAAAATTTTAGTCCAACAGGATCGTGACACCTCATCAGTCAATGCCACATCATCGATCCGTCTATGTGAACAGTGTCGTGAACAGTAACGTAGACAGTACCGTACCCGTGAATAGTACCGTACATGTGAATAGTGCCATTTTTCCTTTTATACTCCTCCTAAGGTTTTCGACCGTCCTGAGTTCAAAAGTGATGTCTGTTTTGCCGTATGATCTCTCCTTTATTGTGAAATGACTATAATGCCCTTAAAATACATAAATTCCTTAATTAAAATAAAACACACGTAATTAAACCACAAGAATGTTAAATACATAAAAGTAAGGGTTGTTAGTAAGACTTGAAATGTAAAATGACGGTTTTCTCCTTTATAAATATGCATTTTCTAACACTCAACACCTACGTTCATGCCTCCAACCTTTGCAGGCTTGAGGATTCCACTAAGCAAGCCTCCAAGGATTCAAATACTTACACTTGACTTCCAATATGTCAATAACCTTTACAACAAGAGATTATCCCAATCTCTTAACCCAAGTGTATCTCAACACTTACAATCACTCAAAATAAAAGATTACAAATTGTTTTTGCCTCTCACAATATTTAAGATTACAAAATGATGCCCAATATGTGAATAGATGAAGCAAGAATGTGTTCAAAACTCTATGAAGATTGTATTCTCAAGTATAAGCTCAATAGTCGTGTTGTGATCAATCTTGTTTGATTTTGAATGAGCTTATTTATAACTAGAGCTAAACAACTAGCCGTTATAGACTGTCTGCTCGAAAACGGTTCGTCGTTAGACATTAACGGTTAACCACTGGTCAATGTTACAGTTGGGCTAATTTTCAAATAAATGGTTTGCCATTTAGGGTTAACCTTTCGCCGTTAATTTCTAGAGACCTGTAAGATGAACATCAGTTATCCGTTTAAATTAAACGGATAAGGATTTACATTAAATGACCTCTCTGGAAATTATAGGTTAACAGTTTGTAATAAACGGTTCACCGTTTGTTTCCAGTAACCTGCAAAATTAATTAGCCTTATCCGCTTTTGTTAAACAGTGCCAAATGAGTATAATTTTCAATTCTGGATTTTATCGGTTAACCGTTTAAATAAATAGTTCGCCGTTAAATTCCAGTAGCCTTCCTACCTTTTTACGTTTTCCGTTTTTCTTAATCGGTTAGAGCTTAGGCAATATGTTGCTCTCTAGTTTTAATCGGTTAACCATTTAAAAGAAAACGATTCACCATTTATTTCCAAAATCATATTTTAAACCAGATTTTACGAAGAATCATCTTCCAATTTGAAAATCCATCTTTTATGAATATAATGGAAATGATTATAAGGCTTTCGTTTATTTAAGAAATAGCTCCAACATTTTATAAAAAACCATGTAAAGTTTGTTAGCATCAAAATCAATATTATTAACAGATTCATGTTAACAATCTCCCCCTTCTTAATGATGACAAACTTCAATCAATATTTTGCTCCCCCTTAATAAATGCTCCCCCTAAATGTATGGTCAAATTAAGAAATGTCCAATAAAAAGATTTTTGCTCAAGAAAACATTTTTAAATTCATTTCAAATCTCCTATATTTATCTCCCCCTTCATCATCAAAAAGAAAAGAGAGAAAAGAAAAAATCGTAAATCCATTAAAGAAAAAAGTCACCCAGTTTTGGCAAGTGAAAATTTTGGCAGAGTGTCCCCTTAAAAAGGAACAAAACCAATAATACAAAATGAGATTAAAAACACTTACAAAATATATGAACAACAACTCCATCATCCAACAAACCAACAACTCCATCAACTAATATCAAATCAGCCAATATTAAGTCATCCAACATCAAGAACATAAAAACATGTCATTGAAATCCATCAAGATCATATAGAAGTAGCAATGCATATAAAAATATAAATAGCAACACACAAACAAGAAAAATATGAAATGTATGTGCGAAAATAGAACTCAGAAACTATGAAGGTGGAGAAGATATGCTCCCCGAATCATAACCAAAGTAGCGAAGAAGAGTGCGCTGTCCAGCTATAAGCTCAAGCTACTGATCAATACTCTGCTACTGGAAGGTCTGAAAGTCAAAACGTAGTTGCTGGTGGTCACAGGAAAAAGTGTCCAACTGATCAATAATCAGTTGCTGCCGCTCCGAAATCCTGCGAACATCAGCAACCAACTGCTGTTAAACGTCCAAAGTAAGGGGATGAACTAGAGCTGGAGGTGGCTCAGAAGCAGAGGACTGCTCAGGAATAGCAGATGGCTCAAGAGCAAGAGGCTGCCCGGGAGCCGGAGGCTGCTCGGAAGAGGAGGGAATGTCAGCATCAATCGCATGCTCCTCAGAGTCAGAGTCAGCTGGAGGTTGGGGGACAAAACGGCGACGTGGAGGATGAGGATGCGCTCCTAATCTAAAATCTGGAGCCCGTCAAGAGGATAGACATCGTTGAGCATCCGATCGTCCTCTGGAGCAATCAAAGTATCCCGGTTTTTGGAGTTTTTAGTCTTTATCCACTCGCCATTCTTCCTAGAAAACCGATACTAGTCATGGCCTCTGGACCAATCCATCTGGTCTCTATATAACCGGCATCGAGAAGAGGCACCTTAAAGTATCGCAGTATCTTAGTAATGATATTACCATATGGAAGCAAGCGGTGGTTAACCGCGGGAGTACTCAACATGTACCGCACAATAACATAGTTGAGGTTAATGGGACAACCTGAAATGAGGCTATCTAATAGGCCAATGTCCAACCTCATAACCTCATCCTGAGTAACCCTTCCTAGGTGTCACTGTGTGCTGTAAAATAATGTAAAGAATACGAACTTGGAGAGGTAAAAGTTGAGACCAAAAAGGGAGATTACAGATGTCATTAGTCAAGTCTCGACGACGACAAATATTTCGGACACCAAGATGATGAGCAAAACTACTAAATGAGAGGGCTTTCTTAGATGTATATATTTTATGGCCATCATTTAAAATACTTAGAAAGCCATTTAGGTCCGCATCATCAAATTCTATAGGCACCCCGCCTACTAGAGTAACAATCCTATCTAGGCGAGTTGCGGAGAGTTCCATGTTCGAATAAAAGACTCGCACTAAATTAGGATAAACTCGATCATCAAAGTCAATGACGGATTCCCTAGGCTGTAGCATATCCCTAATGCTTCTACCACACACAACTAAGGTACTGAAATCATCTAATTCAACATAGAAAGAGTCAAGTACCTTTCTACCATTGAAGCGATCCTCGAACCGCTTGGCCAAGGAAGGCATGGGAAAATGAATCCTTTTGAATTCAAAGACTTCCCATGGTGGTATAGGATTCCTTTGAGGCACAGATGTTCTCCTGAGATTTCTCCGAGGGGGCTCAGCCATGGTGAAGAGTAAGGAAGTTTGAAAATTTGAGAGAGATGTGAGGAGAAGAAGATGAACCGATTATTTGTTTAGGAATGAGCAAATGATATGATTTTGAGGCTCAATTTGGTTGAAGAAGGGCAAGAATCAGGTAAGAATTGAAGAAACCCGAACAAGTGCACTTAGGGTTTGGATTTGGAATTTTTTTATTTTAGGCTTGATTTGAAGATTTGAATCGGTGAAAGTGTTCTAAAGGTGATAAGAGATGATGTTATAGGTTTGATTTGGTAGGAAAAGCAAAAAAAATGAAGGTTTGAGGGTAGAGGAAGCTTCGGCTGCACAACAATGGCCGAAATGGTGAAGAGGCAACTGGAGAAGGAGAAGAAAACCTTTGAATAGTTTTCTATTCACGAAAACGGTTCATCGTTTATTTAAACGGTTAAGGGGTAACTTCCAGAGGCTAAAGAATGGGAAACAGTGAAAGGTTAATCTCTTAACGGCTAAAGAGTAACTTCGAGAGAGCTCTCTATTTTTAAATGGTTTACTGATTGCATCAAACGGTGAAAGGGTAAAAGACAGACATCATAACCTCGTTTATGGAATAAAACGGTTTACCGTTTATTGGAAAATGGTTATCCGTTTATTTTATCTATAATTTCGCATATTGATTTAATTTTTGGCCAACAAATAATACATTCCAAGATCATTTAATTGATCTAAAAATGTTTTATAAGTCATTTTAATGCATGATTCATGAACATGTATTCAAGCAATTAATTCATATAATTAATCAAGAATTAACAAAGCAAACACATCATTTGAATATCAAGCTTAAGCATTTCATAAATATTAAATCATTAAATCACCAATAAGTCAATCAATTCAATACACTTAATAACATTAATAGAGACATTAATGTGAAAATTTCATCATCCCAAGTTCATGCCGAATTTTTGAAAATTGTTCTTCGCCAAGAGGTTTGGTAAAACTATCGGCTAGTTGTTTTTCTGTAGAAATAAACTCTAATGCAATATCCTTCTTTTGAACATGATCTCTCAAGAAATGATGTCTTATTTCTATATGCTTGGTTCGAGAGTGTTGAATGGGATTGTTTGAAAGATTTATAACACTAGTATTATCACACTTAATAGGAATTTCTTCTAGGTTAATACCATAGTCTCTAAGTGTTTGTTTCATCAATGCCGAGTCATTTGAGTAAATCTCTTACATACTTTTTCTTGATTTATGAATATTCCTTCCTCATTTTGTTTTATTTGCAGCCCAAGGAAGTACTTCAACTCTCTCATTATACTCATTTCAAATTCATTACTCATACAAGATGAAAATTCTTTACACAACAATTCATTAGTAGAACCAAAAATAATATCATCAACATAAATTTGAACAACAAGTATGTCTTTATTCTTATGTTTAACAAAGAGACTAGTATCCGCTTTACCCATGAAAAAAGCATTTTCTAACAAGAAATTCTTAAGCCTATCATACCATACTCTAAGTACTTGTTTTAATCCATATAAAGCTTTAAACAACTTATAAACATGATTTGGAAATTTTTCATTTTCAAAACCAGGGGGTTGTTTTACATACACTCTTCCATAATATAACCATTTAAGAAAGCACTTTTCACATCCATTTGAAATAAAATGAAATCTTTATGACAAGCAAATGCCAACAACATTCTAATTGATTTTAGTCTAGTTATGGGTGCAAAAGTTTCATCAAAATCAATTCTTTCTTCTTAGTTGTAACCTTAAGCCATTAATCTAGCTTTATTTCTTACAACCACACCAAATTCATCCATCTTATTTCTAAATACCCATTTAGTACCTATGACGGATTGATGTTCCGGTTTAGGAATTAATTCCCACACATTGTTTCTTTCAAATTGATTTAACTCCTCTTGCATTGCCATAATCCAAGATTCATCATTTTCCGCATCCGCAAATGATTTAGGTTCAATTTGAGAAATAAATGCATTATACTCACAAGTATTCTTAAGTGATGATCTAGTTGTAACACCTCATGAGGGATCTCCTAAAATTATATCCTTAGGGTGAGAAGAAATATACCTCCACTCCTTGGGAAGTGCTTGAGAAGTACCTTCATGTTGCTCCATATTTGTTTGCTCTTTTTGTCCATCCTCTTGATTTCTTTGTGATGCATTCTCTTGCTTATCCTTTAATGATTCTTCTTGTAACTCTCCTTCTGCATCATCATAAATAATTTCTTTCTCTATAGAAGAGGGGTTAGATTTATCAAACGTAACGTGCATAGGTTCTTCTACAACTAGAGTTCTTTTGTTATAAACTCTATAAGCTTTGCTTGAGTTTGAATATCCAAGAAAAATATCAATATCAAATTTTGGATCAAATTTGCCAAGATTATCTTTTATGTTCAAAATAAAACATTTGTATCCAAAAACTTTGAAATAACCAATATTGGGTTTTCTATCTTTCCAAAGCTCATATGGAGTTTTGTTAAGATTACGTTTAATCAACACACGATTTAAAACATAACAAGCGGTGTTGACGGCCTCGGCCCAAAAATACTTAGGCAAATAATTTTCATTCAGCATAGTCCTAGCCATTTCTTGAATTGATTATTCTTTCTCTCAACAACTCCATTTTGTTGTGGAGTTCTAAGTGATGAAAATTGATGCTCAATACCAAAATCATTGCAAAAAATCTCAAATGCATGATTTTCAAACTTTCCTCCATGATCACTCCTAATGCATGCAATACCATACCCTTTTTCATTTTGTATTTTCTTACAAAGCACTTTAAAGGCATCAAGAGCATCATCCTTATTGACTAAGAATAATACCCATGTATATCTAGAATAATCATCCACTTTCACAAATGCATAATATTTGCCATTTAGACTAACATATCTAGATGGCCCAAATAAATCTATGTAAAGAAGTTGAAGTTGTTTTAAAGTAGCAATATGATTTTTATTTTTGAAAGATGTTTTGACTTGTTTTCCAAATTAACAAGCTTCACAAATCTTATCTTTTTTAAAACCAATTTTCGGAAGACCTTTAACTATCTCGTTTTTTGAAATTTTTGAGATCAAATCTATACTGCATGTCCTAGTCTTCTATGCCATAACCAACCATCATTATGCAATGCTGAAAAATATTTATCATGAGTAGATGCACACTCTATATCAATTGTGTAAACATTACCACATCGATTTCCAATAAACAAAATTTTTCCACCACAAGCATTCTCAATAACACATCTTAATTTATCAAAAACAACCTTATAACTTTTGTCACATAATTGACTAATGGTAATCAAATTATGTTTCAAATTTTCAACCAAACACACATTTTCAATTAGAGTTGAAGAAACTTTACCAACATTACCAATTCCAAGAATTTTTCCTTTTGAGTTGTCTCCAAAAGATACGTCTCCTACATTCTCAATTTTAGTGAAGCTTGAGAACCATGCATAGTTTCCGGTCATGTGCCTTGAACAACCACTGTCCAAGTACCATTTATTTTTCTTTTTTTTCAAGCTCTGCAGAGAAAATCTTATGTCTTAGGTACCCATACCTTTTTGCGTCCTTGAGTGTTAGCAACGGTTTTTTTTTGAACCCAAATGTATTTCATACCATAATATGCATTTTTTTTACTGGACATCTATTTTTCATATGACCATCTTGATTACAAAAATGACATACAATTTTATTGTTACTAAATGTACTCTTAACAAAGTAGTTTTTATAATATTTTTATTTCAAGTTTTGCTTACAACCAATACCTCCTTTATCAAACATACATTTTTGTGAATTAAGCATGTTATCCAACATTTTTTGCCCATTTGAAAATTTCAAAACAATTTCATTCAACTCATTGCTCTTTTTCTTAAGCATTTCATTTTCATTTTTCAAATCATCTATGTGTGATTCTAAATGTTCATGTGACATACTAGGTTTCTCATTTGATAATGTGATTCTATCATGCAATGTTTTGTTCTCTACTTCTAGGCATGTAATTCTTGCATTTAGAGATTCATTTTCATTTTTAAACTTTGTCATTTCCTTTTTAAGACATACATTCTTTTTATCAATCTTCATCAATTCATTATACAATTCTTTAAAAGTATCATACAATTTATCATAGGTGGGATCACTTATCTCATTAAAATCATTATTATCTCTTATAGCCATAAGCGCTAGATTTGATACTTCTTGCAATCCTTCTTCATCACTTGAATCTTCCTCGCTATCATCCCAAGTTGCAACCATGGCTTTCTTCTTGAGTTTGTTGATAAGTGGGCACTCTGATCTTATATGGTCAGGCTTCTTGTACTCATAACATGTGATTACCTCTTTCTTCTCCCTTTGGTTCTTGAAGTTTCAGAATTTTCTTCGCTCTCCAGTTTTCTTGAAAAATTTTCTGAACCTCCTTGCTAGCATGGCCAACTCTTCATCATCTGGTTCACTTTCTTCATCACTCTCATATTTTGAAGCCTTGAGAGCAATACTTTTCTTCTTCCCTCTTCCTCTTTTTCTGCTGCCAAATCTTTTTCATATGAAATGAGAGAACCAATTAAATCATCAAGAGGTAAGTATTTAAATTTTTGGCTTCTTCAATGGCGGTTCTTTTAGGTCTCCATTCTTTTGGAAGTGACCTAATGATTTTATTAACTTTCTCGCTATTTGAGAAGGTCTTTCTCAAAGCTCCTGGGGTGTCCACGCCTCCAAGCTTTCTGGGCTTGAGGATTCCACTGAGCAAGCCTCCAAAGCTTCAAATGCTTACACTTGACTTCCAAGGTGTCAATAAACTTTACAACAAGAGATTATCCCAATCTCTTAACCCAAGTGTATCCCAACACTTACAATCACTCAAAATAAAAGATTACAAATTGTTTTTGTCTCTCACAATATTTAAGATTACAAAATGATGCCCAATACATGAATAGATAAAGTAAGAATGTGTTCAAAGCTCTATGAAAATTGTATTCTCAAGTATAAGCTCAATAGTCGTGTTGTGATCAATCTTGTTTGATTTTAAATGAGCTTATTTATAATTAGAGCTAAAAAATTAGCCATTATAGACTATCTGCTCGAAAATGGTTCGCCGTTAGACATTAACGATTAATCGTTTAGTCTGGTCAATGTTACCGTTGGGCTAATTTTCAAATAAACGGTTTGTCGTTGAGGGTTAACCTTTCGCCGTTAATTTTCAGAGACTTGCAAGATGAACATCAGTTATCCGTTTAAATTAAATGGTTAAGGATTTGGATGAAATGACCTCTCTGGAAATTATCGGTTAACCGTTTGTAATAAACGGTTAACCGTTTGTTTCCAGTAACCTACAAAACAAATTAGTCTTATCTGGTTTTGTTAAACGGTGTCAGATGAGTACAATCTTCAATTCTGGATTTTATCGGTTAACCGTTTATATAAACGGTTCGCCATTAAATTCCAGTAGCCTTCCCAACTTTTTGCGTTTTTTTATTTTTCTTAATCAGTTAGAGCTTAGGCAATATGTTGCTCTCTGGTTTTAATCGGTTAGCCGTTTAAAAGAAAACGGTTCACCGTTTATTTTCAGAATCACATTTTAAACTAGATTTTGCAGAGAATCATTTTCCAATTTGAAAATCCATCTTTTATGAATATAATGGGAATGATTATAACGCTTTCGTTTATTTAAGAAATAGCTCCAACATTTTATAAAAAACCATTTAAAGTTTGTTATCATCAAAATCAATATTATTAACATATTCATGTTAACAAAAAGAACAAGCTTCACTGTTCTTCTATCCTTGACAAAGTTATATCTATTCCTAAACCCATCATATGTCACCTTCCTATTATACTGTCATGGCCTCCCCAATAAAAATGCCCAGCATACATAGGGACTATGTTACAAAGCACCTCCTCACTATAATTCTTGATAGTAAATGTTACCAATACTTGCTTATTAACCTTGAGCTCTCCATAATCATTTAACCACTGTAATCTATGAGGCCTAGGATGCATTAACAAGGGCAACCCTAACTTCTCTACAAGGGTAGTATTAGCTACATTGGTACAACTCCCACCATCTATTATCATATTACACAGCTTGTTACTCACAATGTATCTAGTATGGAAGACATTCTCTCTCTATTACTCCAAGTCATTAACACTTATTTGTGTACTTAAAGCACGCTATCAACTAGGGATTACCTTTCACAAGGTATTTTATTTCGTCGTCATCACTAGCATCAATTAACTCTGAGATCTCTCCACCATCACTCTTACTCTCATTCACTACTTCTATACTATCTTGCATTACTATAACTTTTTTATTTGGGCACTGAGAAGCAATGTGTTTGGAACCTAAACGCTTGAAGCACTGGATGTCCCGATTCTTCTATGGTTGAGATTTAACCTTAGACTTATTTTTGCTACTGAAATCTTCTCTTGTTTTATGTGGTTCAATCTCTATAGATTCATTTTGTCTCTTATTACTGCTCCACTTTAGTTTCCATGGGTTTGAAGAAGCCGAAGTATATCTAGTTATGCCCTTTTTCTTTAATTGCATTTTG
The DNA here is from genome assembly GCA_018350135.1 of Citrus trifoliata. NCBI lineage: Eukaryota > Viridiplantae > Streptophyta > Magnoliopsida > Sapindales > Rutaceae > Citrus > Citrus trifoliata. The sequence continues at coordinate 13,234,195 of CM031385.1, read as the reverse complement.
CCTTTCTACCTTTATAACCATGTGGACCATATCTTACAACTCCACATAATATTATACTTCACTACATTGGCAATCTTTTTGTTCAACCCGGTCAAAAATTGTGCCATTATTGCTTCTTTATCTTTCTCTATATTAGCCTTAATCATAGCAAACTCATCTCCTTGTAGTAATCCTCTATACTCTTCGACCCTTGGGTAAGACTTTGTAGCTTAAGATAAAGATCCCTTTAATAATGACTAGGAATGAATCGCTTCCTCATAAGCGCTTTCAACTCTCCCCACGTAGCTATTTTCATTATTCCTCCTTTTATTACTCACCAACGGATCTCACTAAATAATAGCTTTCCTTCACTACCAGCGAGAACTAAGGCTAGACGCAATCGAGTTCTTGGTCTTAGTATTACCTAGCGTAAAAGAGAATCGAATCCTTTGATTTAAGCGTTGGAGAGGGTCCGAAGGAGGTGTTGAACTGATTCGAATCTTGGACTTCGACCAGATCTTGTTTTGTCGAAGCGATTGGGTTTGCTGGCTAACCCGGAGTGCCTTTTCAGTCAATGAATTCAATAACCACTTGCTTTACCTTTTACCCCTTTGGATAATTATGACAATAAAAGATCAACTCAACCTTCTTTTCCCACTCTAAGTAAGCCTCGGGGTCACTCTTTCCTTGAAATGAAGAAATGGTCATTTTGATTTTACCTAAATCCCTATCCCCATCATCTCTCTTAACCCCCTCTCTTGCCTACTTTTTCTACATCAGATTTTATCCATATCTACTTCAGATGCTCGATCATCGTGATCATCTTCCAAAATTCATTCTCTGCCTCATATCATTTATAGGCTCATATCTACACCTATTATTTCACCTGTTATGTCTTGCTTCATCATGTCTAACCCTGTTACGCTCTCCACTAGTTTGCTTCTTCTAAATACTCTCAATGAGAGCCCATGTTGCCTCAATTGGATTCCTATCTCTTCAAACCTTATATTCATCTTCTCAAATGCCTAGTGCATATATTTCAAAGTTAAAGTAAGGTCTATCGTGGAAGGTTGCACCTCATTTTTATCATCCATATAAGTTATTTGAAGTAAGTTGTAAAGAGATGTTAGCAAAAATAGAGAAATAAAATAATAATAAACCTCACAAGCCTCATGTATTTACACTCGAGATGTCACTCCACTTGTGTTTACACTTAAATAGGCTTTTATATGAAGCTATACTCATACACTTTTGTCTTTTACCACTCTTATATTTTCTAAATCAAGTTCTTTATGAACTAATGACTCAATCAAGGGAAAGAAACAAAGTATAATCCCTCTAACAATCACAGTCCAAGAAGCAAGAATGAAAAAAAAAATAGAAACAAAGGAACAAGAAAACACAAAAGAAAAATAACAAAACAAATAAACAAAGGAGATCACTAAATATGATTATTATTATTATTATTAGGGAAATTATCCACCGTCCACCCATTTTTTCCAACATTTTCAAAAATACACAATTCTTTTTTTTTGTTGGAATCCACCAAAGTTACATTTTTTTCACTTTTCCACTTCCGTTTGGGGACCGTTAAGAGAACTAACGAAATATTGAGTAAATGACTTTTTTACCCTCAAATGTAAAAGATAAATTATCCACCCACCACCTATTTTTATCTTATTTTTTAAAAAATATACAATTCTTAATTTTTTTTGCTGAACTCCACTTGAAGTTATATTGTTTTACACCTTTCCACCACTGTCATTGTGAAATGACAATTTTACCCTTATAATGTCAGCAAAGTTCTATTGGTGTTATACCGAGAGTGGACTAATGAAAAAAATTATTAACTTCAGGTGGAGCGCTGCCCAAAAAAAAAGATTTGTATATTTTTAAAAAACGGTGATAATTTCCCTTAATATTATTATTATTATTATTTCTAAACCCTAAATAACTAAAATTTGAATGGATTTAGGGGAAAAAATAGGTAAAATTTGTGGATTTAAGGAAATAAACCACAAAGATGAAAATTTGATAAAAAGAAAACCTAAAAGATATTATTCATGCAGGACTTTTCACACGGCACTATTCATGTGGCACTGTTCATAAGCTTTTTTGTTTTGTTTAGAATACTATAACAAGAATGAAAAATCTCAAATGAGAATGAAGAACAATAAAGATAGATGAATCTAACCTTGGTGCCTAAGCTCTAATACAAACTAATGAGAACCCCTCTAGATCTATATAGAAAAACCCACAACTAGATTGATAAGAACCTAAGAAAACCAATATGATCAAAATTCGGATAAAAGATCTAAACCCTTGAGAAGCTAAGTCTCAAGAAGCTGGATTGCTAGATAAACACCACAATGGTTAGTAGCTCCTTTGATAAATCGAAAGTTCTTTTAAGAACAAGTTGAGAAAATCCTTTCAATGTATTAAACTCAAGATTGTCAAAGTCTGTTCAAAAGAACATAAAAGAATGTTTATATAAGGTGGCTAATCCTATTTTAACTTAAAACCTAAAATTAAAAACCATGAGCCGCATAGGCTCTGGCCTACAGAGCCATTGATTTTAAACGGTCAGTAACGTGGGCATATGATGTCGAATTTGGGCCTATAATATGTCATTTCAAAGCTCTTAGCGTAAGAAATACAACTATTGTTTTAAAATTGTTTTTCCAGCCCTTTTTCGACATCAAAACCATCCTTTCCAATACTCGTCACCTTGTTAACTCGAATCATGTATCCCAGGCTAGTTCATCCTCTTTCAAGCCCATCTTGAATATTGGTCTCTTGGAAATTGAAGTTGAATTGAATTCATCCAAAGTAGCTTAAGCAAACCCTTCCATTACTTATTTGATCTTCTTAGCTCATTCTCTCGTAATTGGCTCTTCTGGAACAAGCAACAAATCTGTAATGCTCTGACAACTTTGGATCACATCACAATCGGTACACTGAATACCTTAAATAGCAAGCTAGTTAATTAAAATTAGCTCTCTGAAATCAAACGCATACTAGTTACCACTAAGTAGTAAATCGATTATTCACAAATTCAAATTTTGGCTACAATGGTAACATCAAGTGGCACCTGGTTGGCATAAACGACAATGTGATTATATCACCAAAAAGTCAATAATGGCTAGTTTTGTGACTTTTTCTATAAATAGCAGAAGAAAACACTATTACAAGTGTTGCTGAACAATCTTGGCAATATCTATCTGCAATCAAAAGTGTTCTAAACTTACATTTTGTACATATATGCTTATTTGAGCTATTATTTGGATACATTTTAGTTGGGAGTGTTTGCTTTGTTGTATTCATCATTTAATTATCAAAAGTTAAGTGATTGTAAGTGTGGGAAACACTTGGGTAAGAGGTGAGGGAATCATCTCAAAATTGTAAAAATTGATTGACACTTTGGAAGTTAATTGTAAAATCTAGAAGTCTTGGGTTGTGAGGCTTGAATTGTGAAATTCTCAAGCTCGATGTATTTGGAGGCGTGGACATAAGCAGGGTTTATCGAACCACGAAAAAACTAGCATGTTTGCTTTTCTCCATCCCTTATCTCTTTATCTTTATTGCACAATAATTTATTTAATTTAAATCTTCATGTTTTAGCTCTTAAATTTTATTAAGTTTTTAAACATATATTTTTAAAAACTCAATTTACCCCCTTTTGGGTTGCACACTTAGAATTTTATATTACATGAGAGTAAAATAATTAATTAAAAGTTATGTAAAATCACCATTTACCTAATAAATGCACACCATATGATATTACAAATTTTTTTACTTTTAACATCAAATTGTTGTTGTATTGGAGATTAATGTATCACACTTTAAACTTTTCAAGAGATTTCTTTTAGTAAAAATTTTTTAAATGAAAATTATTAGTGGTCCACCTCAAGATTAATAGGTTATAAAAGATACTATAAACATTTAAATTTGTTCAATTTTACATCCACTGTATACTGAGAGTATTACATGTCCACTTTGCCATTAATAGACATAAACCTTTAATGACATCAAAAGGGTAATATTGCCCTTTAATATGACGACTTCATATCAATTGCAAAAAATATTTGTTTTCCTTCTAGTAATTACTAACAGTATCAATTTTCCACCTAATAGTTGTAGTATGTAAGCCCAATATGTGTGCATACGATTTGGCATGACAGTCTGAATATAATAATAACTATTATATGACTATCAAGTAGATACATGAAAACCTCTCTATAGTCATATATTGGGACCAACTATTTTTATTAGTATGAGTAGGTTATAATTTAATAGAGATGTGATTATAAAAATTATTAATTTGACTTAGTTATCCTTTCCAAGTGATATAGAGGTAAAGTAAGTATGCACTACTTTGATCTTATAGGATTGAGAATAAGCAAAATCATTTTAAAGGTTTAAATATTTGCATTCACTTTAATGTTTCTCTCTCAATGTAAGTTGTATAAATATTATAAAATGGTTGAGTAACAAATCTAAAGAATAAATCATTGTCTCAAGCAATATTAGAAATATATTTTATTCTATCTTATATCTTTTATGTAATAGATAAAATACTATTTGCAATATACAATTACTATTGTGTGGATGTAAATTTTTTAAGATGAGATATAGAAAACTTATAACTTATTATAATTTGAAGTTTAATTATTTTATTTATAACTAACCCAAGTTAGGAGTATAATTTTTTATAACTATATGAGGGTTATTTCTATATCAAGTATTACTATAGAGATTTTTTCATAGATATATTAATATTTCAAATAATTAAACAATAAAATAATAAATAATAAAAGACATTGAAAGGAATTTAGATCTATTACAAATATATGTAGGCAAAATCTCCAATATAATTAACCTAATTATATTAAAAACACAAAATTAATTAAACTAAATTAACTTTCTGAAAACAGTGTTCACGAGTACTGTTCATGCATCACTGTTCACCCCCATTAAAAACATTAATTTTGTTAAACACAATCAATTGCAAAAGTTAAATGACATGGAAATTTTTACATGGTTCGGATTAATCAATCTTATATTTATAAGGTCACACCTAGATGAAAAGCAATTCACTAAGTTGAGATGTTACAACCTATGAATTTACCAAACTTAAGCCTTTCACTTACAGTTCATCACCATACAGCTTACTTAACCTTAGACTGAATCTGCTTCTCTTGAATAACTATTATCCCTCTTGATCCACAATCCTCAAGGCACTTTTCAAAGTGATCAATAACAATTCTTCAATTCATCAATGTCTACTGATCTAATATCCACATAGACTCTCCATAAAGATAAAAATAAATAGTCTTGTTACAAGACTTAAATGAAGAAGACAAGAAAATAAATCAACACAACATCATGTGCTAAATCCGATCTATGGAGGAGGCCGAATTTTGCCTCTCTGTTTTATGCTCTGTGTTGTGCTTCTTCAATTGTGAAATATTTCTCTTTATATAGACACTAAGGTTTCACAAAAATCACTAGTCTTAAAAGATTTTGATTCTTTCTAAATAAAAGTTTATTTTCTCTTATAATTCCTATGAATATGAATAGAAATAAATATGATATTCTTGCATTGCTTGTCTTCTAAGAAATATATGAAAGCATTTAAAAAACTTCTTGTTTGAACCAACTTCTTGCTCCAAATAAATCTTACCCGCCAATTATAGAATCTCGTCACTAATTGATATTAGATTAGGAATTTAATAAATTAAATCCTATTACAAAATATTCAATGAATAAAATTATAATTTAACTAGACTTATCATAAGATATCAACTCTATGAATAATAAACTTTAGAGACATGAAGAAAGTTTTAAGCGCCAAGCACAACACCATTAAGGCATGACACTAATAGTAATATAGACCAATAAATTATATATGTTGAGTTAACTTTTTTTAAATTAGGCTCAACGTAAGCATGACATAAAACATAAAACATAAATGATATTAAATTTTTCAGATCCGACCAGTATAACATTATCCAATTTGAAAGTCAAAAACCCACCTCCACAATATTTTTATTATTAATTCAAACACAAATTAATATCATCAATGATACTTTATTTACTGAGTTATTAAATCAAGACTACTGGACTACTCATAAAACTTCAGATCCTGTACTCTTAACAAAGAAAAGAAAAACTGGAGGTGGTCCAAGCAAGAATTGTACTTTGGATCAAGTATAGGAAGTAAATATATTAATGGCAGTCACATTAGACCCACCAACGAGCCACATTTATGAATCTGTAAATCAAACTTCAAGCGTACAAAAATAGGAAAAAGGATTTCGAATTACAGACACAAACCTCCGCATTTATGGCTCTATGTACGCTAACCGTAATCTGGGGTCAGAGTTCACGTAAAAAGAAACACTTTAATTCAGTAATTTCTTGAGTAGTATCATCTTTCTTCCATGGAAACCACAAATGGTATGGCACAATGGCTTAGTCCTTGTGAGTTCTTGTGAGCAATCTCCTTAATGCATCCACTCTTTCATGTGACCTTCTCTTATCTTCCACACTCTTGCCCTGTGATTTGCTTCAATACATACTCTTACTCTCTTAGCCGCAACCTTTCTTTATATAACTTTCCCTTTATTGGAAAATTTTTCTCATACTCAAAATTACAAACTCACTGAAAGAGTAAAAGAAAAAAAAAAGAAGAAATCGAACACAAAGTGATCAAACATGAAGGGTTCTGCTTTGATTGCTGTATTATTCATTGCTCTCATTTTTGTCCCGGCTCTAATATCTGCTAGACATATCGGCTTGAGGCCACACTCCCGTATGCCTCCCGTAACTTGAATATTTCTTTTTGTTTTATGACCCAATTGTGATTTAAGGTTTTTTTAATTTTTATTTTTATTTTTGATCTGATTTAACAGATCACGGCCACCACCAACATGCCCCACATTCCAAGTCATTATCAAGAGATGTTAGAGCTGCAAGACCAAAGTTCTATTGGGAAAGAATCCCAACAATGAAGCGAAAAGGCGCAGAGACGCTTCAAATTGCAGGCTCAAGCTTACCCGATTGCTCGCATGCTTGTGGGTCATGCTCTCCATGCAGACTGGTTATGGTTAGCTTTGTATGTGCATCACTTGAAGAAGCTGAGACATGTCCCATGGCTTACAAGTGCATGTGTAACAACAAGTCTTATCCTGTTCCCTGATCTTTGAATTTTTCAGTGTGTGCGGATTCATCTTTTCAACTTCTTGTATACATAGGCTACATGAGGCTATCTAACTAGCTATGTACCATAGTATAGCTAGATAGTCATCTATTTTTGGTTTAATTAATTTGTTTTCTTCTTGTAAGGTGTAGGCGTGCATGGCTTGTTTTGTGTCATCAAGAGAGTTTCGATTTTGATTCTTATTTTTGCCTTTAAAGCCTAATTAATTTTACCACTAGTATCATGAATCATGATGATTAATTGTATCCACGAAAGCTTAATTAAAATTTACTTCATCATCTGGGCAATATCCATTTATTGAACACGACTATAATCAAGAAAAGTCCCAGCTAGTAGGAGAGTCAGAGAGATAATTAATTAGAAACATTCAAAAGGGTTAGATCAGTCAACAGTCTTTTCAAATGGTTACATTTTAAACATTATAATTCTCCATACACGGCTAACATAATTTTACAATAAAGGGATTACTTAATATACCATAATCAATTACTTTAATAAAGTAAGGCAGAAGTTTATATATATATATATATATATATATATATATATTATTCAATATATGTTACAAGATAAAATATATTGTATTAATTTTTATCATATATTTCTTATTGTAAAATTAGTCATACCTATATATATATGTTATTTCAATATATGTTACAAGATAAAATATATTGTATTAATTTTTTTATCATATATTTCTTATTGTAAAATTAGTCATACCTGCAATTAAGGTTTGACATTATGTGATTTGGTTTAATTTGGCCTAGAACTGAAACAAAATGAAATCAATTAGTTTATAATTTTCTAAACTAAATAAGAACCAAACAGTAGAACTAAATCGAATCGAACCAAATTAATTCAGTTCAATTCGATTAAGTTCTATGGTTTAGTTTGGTTCGAGTTAATCTATACTTTATATTCAATAAAAAATAACATAACAGTAATTTACTATTATACTACAATAATAATTTTAAGTCCATAAATTTACAAATAATAAACAATATAATAAAGTCAAATAAATCAATATAATAAAGTCCAATACCAAACAAACTTATATAGTCTAAAATCCACTACAACTTAAAAATCCAATAATAAGTAAAACAAGAAAGAAACAAAAAAAAAATACATGGACAATTTGTCATCCACATTCACCACTTCTTGATTCATCAATATATTTTTTGTTAGATATGAGAGTTTGTGGTACTTCAAAATACCAATATCCTACATTGCTAAAGAAAGAGTATAATGTAGTTTGTAAACTAAATATGATGTGATAACAAGCCCATTAAGAGAAGGTCTATGTAAACAAGTTTAAGATCAAAAGAGGAGCCCATTTCGGAAAACTCTTAATTGGACACTCTCGTCTAATAATTCACCCACAAGGGGAACCCACCCCTGTAGGGGAGTCACTTGGCTTGACCTATTTTTATGGTTTTACCCTTTTTATTTTATTTATTTAAAATTGAATTATATTGAGAATTTGAATCCTATTCGAATTAAGATTTGTTTAAATCAAATCTTTATATATTTATAATTAGGATTAAAAGAAAAATAGGGCTAGGGCTTGTATCTGTATAAGGAGTTGCGGAAAACACACAATTAAAATTCAAAAAAATTAATGGAGAGCTCTCTTTTTTAGCCGCTTCAATCTTATATTTCTTCATTGTTTAATTTCTTTTATTGTTCAATATTATAGTATTTGGAGTGCATCTTCACAATAATAGTCGTCAATGAATTCTAGAGATTAAATCCATATTGTTTGTTCTTTTTGTACAGGGAAATCTTTTTTTCAGGCGCATGATTTGGTCTCAAGGATAATATCCTTGACATTATTTCTGGTTCGCTATGAATCTATTTTTGTTTTGTTGATTTGTCAATTTTCAGTCATTATTGCTTATTATGTTTGCTGATTGCTGTTTGTCGTGATATGTTACTCAAATTTTCCAATATCTTCTAATAATATTAGAACTCCACACCAAATTATCAACACACATCCACATCCACAATATTGAGCCAAGTACCAACAATTAAACAACTTAAAATAAATTATACACCATCACATTAATAATCACTTCTTTTAACTAACATAAAATTTATTTTTAAATTTAATTGTTAATAATTACATTTGTATTAAATTTAATTATTAAAGTTAAAAGAGAAAATGACACCTACACCGCAAAAGTGGGGGGAAATGGTCATGTAAATCATCAAGTTTTCAATAACGGAAACCAAGACCTTCTTTTTTATTATAATACCCTTTATAAATAGTGACTAAAGAAATTGACTTTAAATTTTTAATAAATGCAAATATAAATTAAATAGTTAATTTGTCTAATAGATTGATAATATTAAATATATTTTAATATTAGTTTTTAAAATGTAAATTATTATAATTATCTTAATAATATATTTGTATTTATTATAAAATTTTAAATAAATCTTTGGGTTAAATAGATTCTACAATTAATAAAATATATCTCATGTATTAATAATATTAAAATTATTTTATATACTATGAAAAATAATTTAATTTTTTATATATTTATTTTAACATTATGTTTCTATCTATTATAAAATTTAGTTTAATATAATATAAGATTATTAAGTATTTAAATATTTTTAAAATATCAAAATTATTTTAAAATGTATATACTATTAAATTTATTTTAATATTATATTTCTATTTATTATAAAATATTGGAGTTCATTTTTTTTGAATTAATAAGAGCGAAATGTATTATAGTCTAAATGGGATCTCAGTATCCCTTATTGAAAACTTGAAGGTTTACATAATTACTTTCCCAAACCTTTATAATTGTCATTTTCCAAGTTAAAAATAAATTTTTTTATTTGTGTTGCTTTCACATCATCAATACTCTCTGTGTTTTTAGGGGTGTGCGCAGATCGGATTTTTTGAATTGAATATCAATCCATATCCAATCCACGATTTAACGAATTATAAATTTTCAATCCAAACCAATCCATGGATTAGTGAAATTAAATCCACATTCAATTCATACGTCTGTGGGATTTAACTTAATCCATATCCAACTCACTATTTTACAGATAGGTTTGCGGATAAAAATTTTTAATTTCTATCAAATTCATGAACTAATTAAATAAAAAAATCTAATTTAAAAATAATTTAACTACCAATCAAATTCAAGAGATTGAATAAGATTTAAATAGACTAATTGCTTAAATAAAGCTAGAGTAATACATTTAAAGTTTTAAAAAATAACAGACCGAAAAGAAAAAATCTCATTTGTTTAGATCAATACATGAAAATTAACTAAAATTATGAATTTAAAACTATACAAAAGTTTAAACTTGAGAGCTTGGATGATCTATTAAAATTTCTAATGCCAACTTATATTTTGTATGTAATTTAATTAATTATTCAATTATTTAATTATTTTTATTTTATATTATTATCATATAAGATATAATATAATGTTAATGTAATTATATTTTAATTTATTTATTTGTTAATAAATAGTAATGCCACATTAAGTAATTTTTTTTTGCATATTCACAAATTTTTGTAGATTTACACAAGTAAATTCATATTCAATCCACCGGTGGTGAATTTTTAAATTTTTAATTCAATACAATCCATTAATTTATAAATCAAATTTTACAAATTAAATTTTTATAAATCAAACAAATTGAGTAGATTATATTGAATTCTGAACAACCTTATTGTCTTTGACATTCATATCATATTGGGCCAAGCTTGGGTTACTCTAGAAGTCTAGTGCGCACAAAGAAGTTTTTGGGTGAAGCCCATATACGATAACCACAACAAAGGAGAATGTTGTGTACTAAGATTCTACATTGTCTTAATTGAGGATATAGCTTCTCCATTCCTATAAAAAAGGTCCCTGATTGATTCTTTACCGAACCGGTTCAATAAATGAATTAACTAAAATAACCTTCAGAATTATCTTTTACATTAATTGCATCATTATCAAAATTTGAATAAATAAACTTAAACGAATCAAATTTACTTCTATCTCTATTCCAGTGATTAAAATTATTCTATAGAAGCCTTATGATATAATTCGGATGGTTGTGAAAGTGTTTTAGACCAACCATCAACTTGAGTTTGATAACAATAAATAAGTATAATTACTATTTAAAGGGTAAAATTATCAAATCTTTTATAAAAAAAAATTAAATTTTCAAAAAATAATTAATTTATAGAGACATTATATCCTTTTTGAAAAATTGTAATAAATTATGGACGCAAATGTAATTCATCTGATTTATAATTTTTTTTATAAGATAAAATTATAGTACAACTATATGTTGTATCACAATTACACTCAATTATTAAGTTTAACTACAATTATCACTATAGTTAGAATTAGTAACTGAAAATAGCTATAATACGTTACTACAGTTACACCATAACAAAACCCCCTTTTATGATGATGAGACCCGTGAACTACGATGTTGGCAAATTTGTAGGAAAATCTCTGGTTTCCACAGCTTGGAAAAAAGAGACAAAACCGACCCACAAATGACTGCTTCTAAACATCCTGCAAGAAAATATCAATATTGTTTTCTGTTCAAAAATCTATCTAAAACAAAAATGCCATTTTTCTTCTTCTTCAACCTTTTTCACTTCGTCTTCTTTGTGTGCCAGTTCTGGTCCCACCACCGCCGCCACCACCACAGTGCCCCACTGAACCCTGCCTATATCCTTACATCATCACCATTAAAACCAATATATGTTTTTCTCTGTAGCCACAAAAGGTACTCTTTTTTTGTTTTCCTTTCCTTTTTAAACAATTGTGTGTCTTTATGTGTTTGTGTTTGTGGGGACGCCATTTTTGTCTTGTTTGTCAATGTCTTCCAGAGCAAAGACACCTTGCATACTTTTTTCAAAATTTTTAATCTTTTTGACAATGGAAAATTTCCAGAATGTTGGTTTCATGGCGAGGGGGAAAAATAAATATTTAAAGTTTTGCAAAAGAGCCCTTTGATTACGCTGTTAATCGTCAAAAGTTATTTCCTCTTTAGCTTCTGGGTATCTCTGTATTTATCCCATCATTGCATTTCTTGAGAGAGTGGGAAATGGGAATGATGAGAGGTTGAATTATGTGAGGAGAGCCTGAGCAGGTGCAATAATTTGTTTCCTATTTCTTCAATTTTCTTCATCATCATTATTATTCTTCTCTTTTTTGGCTTTTACTTTCGGTTAGAAAAGGGTGAAAAAACTACATGTTTAGTTTTTGGTCCCCCTCATGAGATTAAGGAAGCGTAGACAATGCTTTCCTTCTTGCTCTTCTCTTCACAGAGTAAACCCCAACCTTCTTTAGAAACTTCTATTCTTATAAGAACTAATACAGTCTAATTTTGATTGTTTTTGTACATCTTAGAAATGCCCATTGGCTTAAAATATGCCAATTTCTATTATATTTTAGTCTTCAGTATCTTCTAATTGATATTGCTGTGGGTGGCTGCCTGCATTAGAGGAAAAAAAAAAGTTTCTTTTCTTTCTGCAGGATGGTACTATTAAGGGGCTGTTAGTGTCCATTGCCTTTCTTTTTATATTTATGCCGTCACTTGTCGCATCCTTTTATTGAAATTGATTTGTTGATCGATTTCTCTGTTGTCATTACTTGATGTTATCTGCTTCTATGCAAACTGGGGTTTCAATGTATAGAATGCGGCTCTTGTGAGAGTTTATTATTGTCGTGTGTCATGTTAACAAGAATTATACTTGTTATTTGTTAGATTCTAAATTGTTTATACTCTTTCTGAAGTTCTCAGGTCATTGCAAGGACAACATTCCTACACGTTTGCTTTAAACTATTGCATTTGTTTTCTTTCTTTGTTTCCAATTTTTTTTTTTTTTTGGGAAGCCAGCTGGATAGGTTAATTGTCAATTTGCTGGAAAAGATCTGCGTACAGTTTTGGCAGTTCGGTACTCTGTGTTTATTCGCCTCTGTTATGCAAATACTTGATACTAAAAGGTGCTTTCAAAATTAAAATGTAGGTTGATGAGGATGAAATCTATTGGAGACAGAAGAAGGATGATGAGGAGTTGGAATGGTCACAGAATTCCAGTCATGTAATTTCTCAGTTGGCTCAATGTTTCAGTAAGTACAGGTTCCTAACACCCATCTCTGCATTTCCTGTTGAGATTTTTTTTCCTTCAAAATTTAGGATTTTTTTTTTCTTAATTTTCCTTCTATAGCTCCTTCTAAGGTAGCTTAATTACATCCAACTTTTTATTGCCAAATCTATTTTTGTTGATTCAAGTATATCAAGATCAGAGGCATCAATATATTTCTGCCCTTGTATCCCTGTGATATGAACATCAGTACATTGCTTAACCCCTGGGAATATGGTGCATTATTCCAATGTAACATGGAGTACTGTTGTTCTTATACGTTATTATTTCTTGGGAAGCCACTGAGATGCCATTACACTAACTGCTTCTTTAATATTAAGCTGAAACATCTCAACAGATGTTACCATTTAGAAGTGACTTAACAATTAACAAGCCATATGTCAATTGTGCACCAATTCAGCTTACCAAAATATCCATTAGATCAGCATGTTGTGATCATTTCTTGATATTGAGTTTCAAGTTAATGAAAGACTTAGTGTAACTTTTCAACATTATTTCAACTTTCTAATTGTATCATTAATGTTCTTGATGATATTATATAAAACCTAATATTTCCTTTCTACTGAAGGTTCTTACATTGTCTTTTATTTTTATCATGTCTTACTTTCAATTGTTTTGACAGTCGCTCTAAGGCTCCTGTCTTGCAGTGTGTAGGGTCGGGAACAAACTTTTGAGATCATAGTGATCAACTATTTTAAACGTGAATGTACTGAGTTCAAAGCTGCACCAGCCAATTTCTTTTTTAACCTTTTAAAGTTTCAATCAAAGATGACTGAACTGAATTATTACCTTTATGTCATATATCATCTCACTTATCAGTTTTTTTTGTTTGTAGCTAGTGCTATGGTTGGACCACGAGCATGGATAGGAGGGCTGTTTAACCGCTCAGCAAATAGACGTAATGAGAGGTTTCATGATTATCATTTGACTCCTCCTCAGGTAAGATAGAATTTTGATCAAGGAGTCAATGTAGTCAGACAAGTTTGTGTGGAAGTCAGGCTTAGTTGATTAAAAGTTGAATCCTTCGTCTGTCTTTTGAAGTGGCAGTCTCTTTCTCATGGCATCACTCTGTAGAATTAATGGATTTTTTGTTTAGGTCAAAATTTTTTCTAGGAAGATTGTTGCTATGATGTGTTTTAGTGGTTTCATTTTCCACGCTGTTATTACAATTTGTAGTTAAACTTCTTACCAGGAAGAGAGACTTCAAAGACTTCAAGAAAGATTACAAACTCCTTTTGACGAGAGTCGCCCTGATCATCAAGTACTTTCTTTTTTCCTGTGAGATTTATTGTTTTTTAAGTGAATGAAAGTACAAATGCATTAATTAGACTTAATTATATATTGACAATATGTTCTTTTTACATATCCATCAACAAGACACTCGACCTTTTCTGGTCTCACTCTTTGTGAAGTACTTTATTATGAGTAAAATAGGGTATATAGTTTTAAATCTCTGCTTCCAAATGCATGATCTGGTTTGTGGTTCCCAGTCATGAGAGATAGACTGCACATTTGCCTAATCTCCAGTCTATATATATTTTGTTTTCTTGTGCAATTTCTTGAGAGGATATTCTTTGTTGTAAGTTCCAGCATTTATCTTGTTACGAATTGCTTTTATGCCTATTAAAAGTCAATGTTTTTGGCCTTTTTCATTGATAGGCAGCTCTTAGAGATTTGTGGCGCATTGCCTTTCCAAATGTTGTTCTAAATGGCATGATCTCTGAGCAATGGAAAGACATGGGGTGGCAAGGTCCTAATCCATCAACTGACTTCAGGTACCATTCTTCTTAATATAAAGAGATTTTATATACAATGGGTTGAGAATCATGAGAGGAGCAAGTGCTCTACCATTGAGGTTTTAGTCATGGATTTTCTCTAATCATCGTTCTTAATGTAAAAATAAGAATAGAATATACACTTGTGGGGCTAGTTTGAAACTTCATATGGGAAACAGTAAGTTCATTGTAATGCTCTATTTTAGTACTCTGCGAAAGTAATATAGTACCATGTGTTTTGCATATGCTACTGAACATGAAAATCGATAGACTTTGTTTCTGCGAACTTTAATTATGGTTATTTTTTATGCCATACAAGTACACACGGTATAAAAACATGATTGGTTTCTTAAGAAGCCAAAAATCTCAATCACTTGAAAACTGATCTGAACTTCTTTCCTTAGGGGTTGTGGATTTATTTCTCTTGAAAACTTGCTTTTCCTTGCCAAGAATTATCCGGTATGTCCTTTCTATTGTTCGGGTTCTGTTACCAATTACATCAGCTTTCTTCATTTTCTTCCTCTCTTTTTCTTTTCTTTTAATTTCCCCAGCCTTTTGAGCATCATTTCAATCTCTTTTAAGTTTTCTGTATATCCAAATCTGTGTTAAAAAGAAAAAAAAAATGGTTGTACATTTTTCTAATTGTATACACATTTAAATGAAGGCATCTTTTCAGAGGTTGTTATTCAAGCAAGGGGGGAATCGAGCGACTTGGGAGTATCCATTTGCTGTTGCTGGCATTAATGTGTCATTTATGTTGATTAAGATGTTGGATTTATTCTCAGGTTTGTAGACATGTTCATTAGTGTTTGATACCATGTTCAGCTGTTTAGCACCTCAGAATTATAAGAGGGAAAACTCACCAGTAAGGTGTTTGGGGTAATAAGTGAAATTCTGATCATTCGGTATTATTTGCCAATGTTTGATAGATTGTATTGTGCATCCATAACATTAAGTGATTCCCATTTTTCCCCTCTCTCTCCGTCCAAATACTTTTTTGAGGAAATCATGTTGCAATTTTATAGATGAATTTTTTTTTTGTTACTTTCTTTTTTCTGCCATCCAAGCTTATTTAATGTCTCCCTTTCACATTGTATAAAAACTTTGGAAACACTTAACTGAGAAATTAGCTGTCTATCTAAATGTTTTATCAATCTCATTGCCACGTAAAAATATTTCTTTACAGCCTGCAACAATAAAGATGCTTCGAGTTTTTTGCTTTCCCTGGCTACTGATAAATACTTTTAGTTTGAAAATTATCAAGTGTCTAATATTTTTTTTCTTCATCTTTCTTTGCAGACAAACCACGATGTCTCCCGGGAATGAATTTTGTTAGAATTTTAGGAGGTAATAGGATTACAGCTCTAAATACTTTATGCTCTAGTATTTCTCAATTTCCTGTTTCAATTTTCATTCTTCTTAGTTGTTTCTCATGATCTGATTATTCCTAATTGTAGAAGATGAAGCCGCCTTTGATGTACTATACTGTGTAGCTTTTGAAATGATGGACGCTCAGTGGCTTGCGATGCATGCTTCTTATATGGAATTTAATGTAATCTCTCCCTCTCTCCCTTTCTCTCTCTCATTAAGTATATAAAGTTTTATCAAGTTTTCAAAGTTCGAGGTCATGCTTCTTCCTTCTGTTAAAAAATTATTATCCTTTTAATATTAATTGTCTTTTTTTTATCTACTTTAACGTGTTAATGAGATCACCTAAGGCATTATTTGACAGGATGATACTGAAAAATGAGATATGCCGGCGTATGTTGCATTAGGAGGCAGGTTTTTTTTTTTTGTGTGAAAAATCCAATTACTAGTCTCAACAATTTTCTATTCTTTCAGGAGGTTCTAAAAGTAACCCGGCGACAATTGGAGAGAGAACTTTCTTTGGAAGATGTTGACCGAATACAAGATTTACCAGCATACAACCTATTGTACCAGGCCCAAAAAGTTACTCGATAATTTTAGAAGGGATCTGAATTATGAAGATAGGGACCACTTTTGAGGCTTATTTGAATAACCGGAGGAACTAAATTGCTCACATCATATTTCTGAGGCTTTAATCTAAGAATTGTAGTTGTACAGTACTCTGAACCCTGCACAGGATAACAATATTTATATTGTTGTTATTGAACCCTGTAAACTCCAGACAAACTGTAGGTAGATCATCAGATTACAAAGATTCAATTCTTCTAATCAGTCATTAATAGTGTTGGGTTTCAGAGGTCTCTAGCGACCAATCCCCAAGAGGAGACATCAATCGGTGGTTCCAAAATGGTATTTTCCCTTCTAAGTTAAATTCTATAGAGAGTTCAAATATAGATTTGCAGTGGAGACCTGAGTGAGTATGATGCTAGAGACAAACTAATCACAAAAATCTGCTCCAAATATGAATTTACATTTGGTTTTCTAGGTAGCTAGTAATTTTCAGGCCTTTCTTTTTGTTTTTTCAATTTTGTAGTTATCAATTCCAGTGCTTGATCCTCGTACAATTTTGAGCCAACATGGAGTCATTTTCTGAATTTTGATTGTACTTTCAGCCAACGCTTCTACGCTCGAAGCTAGATTTCATCATTGGAAAAGGTCATCAATCCTGTTAGAAAGAAAGTTTAACACAGTACCATTGAATTGAAGTTATGGTTATGTTGTAGCATATCTATGGTAGAGCATGAATTTCAGCCACACACGTAAAGTGATAAATAATAAAAAATTTATTATAACTTTGATCGTGTGGTTATAAATGGGTGTTCTACCTTAAAGCAATTCCAACATAATCAAATTGTTGAATTGAATATTCTTTTAATATAAATAAATTTAATAAGAATAATGATATAACTCCAAACCCTCGTGCAAACAAAGTCTAAATAATATTTTCATTATCATTTTTAACCAATCCCTTTATACCATCTAAATTGACGACTGACGATTTAGTTCATACACCAAAATGTTTGTACAACTGTTTGCAATTCTAACCACAATATGGCAACTCAAATTAATGGTATCATATTCATGCTTTGCAGATCCCTTAATCCCTTACATTGTTTGCTGAAACGTATTTTACAATATGACGTGCAACTCAAATTAATGGTAACAGTCTAACGAATGAAGGTGTATACATCATAATGATTAGTTCCAAGTATGCATAATGATAGTAACTTAGGTCTCTAATGCTTCCTATTAATTTTTGTCACTTGGGTTTTTGTTTTTAATTACCCATTACATCCCCGATGATAAAATAATAATAGAAAAACGCCCTTTTTGAATTATTTTACTATAATACTTTTGTAGCCAATATAATATGTTGTGTTTGTCAAATTGTAGGAAAGATATTGTATGTTTAGAAGTCACATTTTTAAGGTTATTAATTCAAAGACATACTGGTATTCAAGTAGATTTTTTTTAAACTAGTCACCGAAGTATGAATCTTGAAGAAGGTAGGAGCTTTAAGGAATAATTTGAGATTTGTCCATCCCTACCTTTTTTTTTTTTGTTAAATGTTATTCACTTGGTGATAGAATAAGTAATTAAAAATAAAGAATTTATCTCTACATCACTTTTGTTTTGTCATATATACATTTAATCATAATAAAATTTTAACATATTCTCTACACCACCTTTATTTTTAAACTTATATTAATCAACTACTTTGACATTAAAAATTTAAATAAAATAATTATTTTACTCCTAAATGAATCAAAAGACTATTTTATCTTATAAAATCTTTAAAAATAAAAACATTGTAATTACAAGAAACCTCTGAATTTAATAAAACAAATAAATCTCAAAATTCAATATGTTAATTTTTGTAATTATAATTTTTTTAATATTCAAAATTGGTTTAGACTATTATTATTTTGGTGATTAATTTAAACAATGAAAATTGTTTGATAATTATGATTGTATGATTGATAATTTTTTATTATTTTGAGATACCTCTAAAAAAAAAGAAAAATACTTGAGATGAGTGTTATACATTTTTTAGGTCAAAATGATTATAAAAATCAATAATATTTTCAATTAATTAAATGGTGTTCAAACACCCAATGTTTCAATAATATTTTATCAATTACTTAAACAATTATTATAATTTTTTTATTTTTCAAAAACTTTTAGCATAAAATAGTTTTTTAATTCATGTAAAGGTAAAATAGTTATTTTATTTAAATTTTTAGTAACAAAGTGTTTGGCACCCCTCACAAGACTGTATTAAGAGCTTGTATTGTATTAAGGGTAATTATCCACAGACCACCTACTTTTTCTATTTTTTCAAAAATACACAAATTTTTTTTTGCAGCACTCCACCTAAAGTTAATATTTTTTTTCATTGGTCCACTCCCATTATAAGGGTAAAATTGTCATTTCACAACAACATTGTTTGAAGGCAAAAGTGGGTAGGTGCAAAACAGTATAACTTTAAGTGGAGTTCAACAAAAAAAATTAAGAATTGTGTATTTTTCAAAAAATGAGAAAAAAAAGGTGGTCGGTGGATAATTGCCATTTTATATTTGGTGGTAAAAAAATCATTTACACAATATTTCGTTAGTTTTCTTAACAGTTATAAGACGGAAGTGGACAGGTACAAAATAATATAATTTCGAGCGGAGTTCAGCAAAAAAAATTAAAAATTGTGTATTTTTAAAAAAGTGTGAAAAAATAGGTGGTCGCTGAATAATTGCCCTTATATTACTATAATACTATATCATGTTTGAGGTTCATCACGTATTGTATTTCACCACATTATAATGTGGCTACACCTATAAAATAAACCTGTTGGAGGAGGAGTTCGGCTATTGTGGGTTTCTTACTGTTCATCTAAACAAAATCGAAAGAAAACTAAAAAAACGATGATTCACTACAAACACCCGATCTCTCCATTACTATCGATCTTTGTTCACCAACAAAAATGATCAGCCAGCTTTGCTTCATCACCACTATGGTAGCTTGCTTTGCCTCAAGACACCCAACTCCACCACCATCTTGTCACATGAACCATAGCTCCACCACCTACGCCATCCGACACTACAACCCATCAACTATTGTGCAAGAACACTGGTCCACCACCATCTTTCTTCTTCTTCACTATTTGGATCTTTAAGCTGCATGTTTGATTATGTATTTATTTTTTATTCTAAATTAGGGTTAACTTAAAATTTGGGGTTTTTATTGAATTGCTTCAACCTTGAATGAATTTTTGAATTTTTTACTAGTTTTTTATTTTTGAATTTTTTGGTTTTGTTGGTGATTAGCTTTTGTTAATTCCTAAATATTTTGGTGTTAATTGTGTTTGTTGTGTTTAAGCAGTCTATTTATAGTGTATTAGTTGTGTTTGTTGTTTGGAATGTGTGTGTCTGCAGTTTTGTGTGCGTTCAGTGTGTGTGTGTGTGTACGGCGTGTGTGTGTGTATGCGTTGTGTGAGCAATGTGTGTTTCTGTGTGCATTCCAGTGTGTGTGTGTGTGTGCAGCGTTAACATTATAATGTATTGAAACATTGTCCTTAATATTACGAAAATTTAACTTTGTAAAAATTTATCAAATGGCCTACTAGTTCTGTTTTTGTTTTTTAAATTTACATCTTGTTTCAGATATGGACATGAAAAACAAATTTTCTTTCTTCATGTGGCAAATGAAATTGAGATTCATGTTTATGATCATGTATTTTTTGTTAATGATGTTGATCCGAAGGCATATTGAAAGAAAAATAATTTGTAGTTGTGCACTTCAATCAATGCTACGCGATTACAGTACTTAGATAGCATTATAGGCAATAATGATATACAATGTGTAAATCAACTAAGAATGGAGAAGACATTTGGCCTCCTATGTGAGCTGCTTCGATCGAATTGGAGGCCTAAAGGCTAATGGTTTAGTGATGAATAAAGAATGAGTTTGCATGTCCTACACAATTTGTCTCATTATGTTAAGAATCACACAATTGGCAGTAAGTGTTTTATATTTGGTGAGACTGTTAGTAGATATTTCAACTCAATATTAAATAGGGTTTTATGGTTACACAATGTCTTACTAAGAGCACCAAAACTTGTACTAGAGAATTCCACTGATGAGAGATGGAAGTGGTTGAAGGCATATTGTCAATTACTTAATTTTTATTATTATTGCGGATAATTTAATGCTAATTAAATATTTTTTTGCTTTATGTATGTAGAATTGTTTGGATTGGATGGAACTTATATTACAATATGTGTGCTAGAAAATAATAAGTCAAGATATCGAACAAGAAAGGGTGAGATTGCTACTAATGATAGTATATTCACAATATATGAAATTCATCTTTGTGATGCTTGGATGGGAAGGTTATGCCTCTAACTCAAGAATTCTTCATGATGCATTAAATAAATCGACTAGTTTAAAAGTTCCTACAAACATTATTCAAATTCTAAAAAATTAATTTAATTAAATTACATATTAAAAAAATTATATTAATACTTATGTGAAATAAATAGGTTACTACAATCTTGTGGATGCCGAATATACAAATGCTAAAAGATTTCTTGTATCATATAGGGGAACGAGATATCACTTATCAGGATGGAGAGATGGGTGTGCTCCTCGCAATTAAGAAATTTTTTTTAACATAAAACATTCATCAGTTAGAAATGTAATTGAGTGATGTTTTAGGTTGCTCAAAATGCGATGGGTCATTCTTCGAAGTTCTTCATTTTATACAATTAAAATCCAATGTTGCATTAATACTGCATTTTTATTGCATAATCTGATTAGGAGAAAAATGTCAGTGGATCTAATAGAGCATAAATTAGTTGACATATCTAATAACGAAGTAGAAGATAATGATAATATAAGTAGTCTTGAAGCTTCAAACCAGTGGATTAGCTGGAGAAATGATTTAGCTATGCTATGTATAATAATTGGCTTGGAAATTAGGACTCAAGCCTGTACTTTTCTTAATATATAAATGTTATTAGGATAATACCAAAGGTTGTACTTTTGTTTACATATAGATGTCATTCGGATAACATTCGAGGCTACACTTTTGTTAATATGTAGATATCATTAGGAAAGCATATGAGATTGTACTTTTGTTAATATGTAGATGTCATTAGGATTTCATCTGAGATTGGATTTTTGTTAATATGAAGATGCCATTAGAAAAGCATATGAGATTGTGCTTTTGTTAATATGTAGATGTCATTAGGAAAGTATTTGAAATTGCAACCTTTCGTTTATATTTCATGTTATTAGAAATTTATTGAGGGTTACTGAGGTGAATTTCACGTGGTGTTATATTTCAGTTACTTGTTTGAAAAGTTTATAATCTCTATTTTGTAGGAATGAAGAGTGGAAGTTCAAGCCATATTGCTGGAAGTAAGAAAGGCTCAAGACGAGCATAGACCAAAGATGAAGAAGAAGCAATATTGAACATTTTAGATGCAGTAGTTGCAAAGGATGGTCAAGTTGAAAATGGTACCATTGAATTTGGAAGTTATAAATATATTGAGAATGAACAAGAAAAACTATTACCAGGGAGTGGTTTGAAGGCGTACCCACATATTGACTTTAAAATAAGGATGTAGAAGAAGATTTATGAGGTGATATTTGATAGTGAAGAAGTATAGAAAGCATATGTGGAGGGTAATATTTTGAATTAAAAATAAAGAAAATGATTTATAAACACATAATTTATTTATCTACAAGAAAATGGATTTTTTTTATGCCATGATTTATAAACATAGTACTTAATTTGTTTATTATGAATATGATAAGAACTTATTTAACTTTCTAATTTTATTATTGTGGCCCCATAGAGATGCAAGCAATTGGAGGGATAAGCCATTTTTGTAGTACCAGAGGCTAGCAAATATATTAGGAAAAAATCACGCAACTGGAAGGCCAACAGAAACTCTAATTGATATGGCTAATGCAGCACTTCAAGAAGAAATTCATAATGATGACAATAAGATTGATGATGAAGGTTCACTGATGTCTACTACCTTGCCTTTAAGTTCTCAATACACTACTCGATCACGTTCCCAATCATCGCACAAGAAGAAGTATAAATCAGATGAACATCTAGTTATTGACGAACTGGTTTCAGCATTTCACCAAGCCAATGCTGGCATGTCTCAGAATATGTTTGGAAGTAGTAAAAATCATGATTACATTGGTAAAGAGCTTGCTTTGATGGGACTTTCTATGGATGATACGCTTATTGCCTTAAATCTAATGATTGAGAAACCTTCACATATAAGGGCTTTCAAATTATTATGAAATGATCGTGAGCGTAAGTTGACATATGTTAGGATGCTTTTGCTTGAGCATGAGAGGTGTGGTGGAGTTTGATTAGAGATTATATATTCTAACTGATATTTTGAATTAGTATCTTGGCTTGTGGATGTGTGTACTTGAATTATTTAACACAACCCACTTTGTTGGTGAGATTACAACTATTGTACTACTTTATAATTTTATAACTCTGTTGTCGTATGTATAAATTTTGAATGAATCTTGTATGTTTTAACTATTTATTTATGTTGTGATAGTTTTTAGAGGTTATTTGATTGAGTTATTTACTTCAATTTTTATTTTATAGGTTATATGTTTGGGATTACGGAAAAAATAAATGTTATGCTATTGAAATTTATTACTTTTATATATGTTTTATGAAGAATTATAGTTCTTTTCATTTAAATAAAAAAAATGATGTAATTTTTTTAATATTTCTATATTTAATAATAGGTACTACTAAATATTATTTTCTAAATATATAATTTAAATCAATCACCAAAAAAATAAATATAGTACAGTATAGCACCATACATAGTATAACATAAAATTAATACAGTACAGTGTAGAACCAAATATTATACAATATTATTATATTACAATGAGTACAATGCAATACAACATAATATAATACACAATTATTAAAATAATATAATACAACATAATACAATATAATGTGCCAAACCCTTAATGTACTAAATTTATTATTTAGGTTTGAAATTGATATGGTTTTGTTGCGAATGTTGTTATTTTTCATTTATAAGACAATGTAATTTCTTAAAGCAATAAATTTGAGTTGAGAAATCAAAGAAAATCATCGAAAACAATAGAAATTTGAAGTAAAAACAAAGCTCCAGGTAAAGAAAATTGAAACACACATGCAGTTTGCCACACCATCACACACCAGCTTCCTTAACACATTGCATAAGTACAAAATTACAGTATAGAGCTGTGCAAGCATTGAATTAATAAACACTGATTTCTAAACAAATTTTTATCTTCTGTAACAAAACATTTTCCTGCCCTTCATCAACAAGGGAAGAAGAATGTATGCTTCAGCTGGAACCGTATGATTGGTTGGATTTTAAACAACATTGTCGCGTCTCTAGTCATCTTCCTAGCTAACATATTCATACTTTGCCCAGCTGCATTCCACCAAGGAGGGAGAAGTCCTAGACATTGCACATCTTGGCGCTATCACTTACACCTGCATAATATGGACAGTCAATTGCCAAATAGCCCTTGTCATTAGCCAATTCACTTGGATTTGACATCTTATCATCTGGGGTAGCATTTTCTTATGGTATAATTTCTTACTCGCTTATGCCGCACTCCCTCTTGCCTACTTGAACACGACATTTCAAGCCTTTTCGCAGGCCATTGGAGCTGCACCAGTTTTCTGGTTCATCACATTGCTTGTAGCAGTTGTTTCTCTTCTGCCTTACTCCTTGCACTTTGCCATTCAATGAATTTTCTATCCAATGGACGATCCTATCATTCAAGAAATGAAATATTACAAGAAATATGTGACAGAAAATCAAATGGGGCCAGAGGAAAAACACAACTCATAGAAGATGACTCAGATTAACTTTTCTGCTAGAGTAGATGCAAGAATTCGTTCTTTCGAGGAACAGTTGCATCAAAGCAAAAATTCAATACAAAGATCTGTAACAAATAGCCCTATTAAATCAATGAAAATCACAGCTTTGTTCCGATACTGTTAATTTTTTTTTCCTTTCATCTGTCATGTCCCCTTCCAATGTTCCTTCAATTCTCAAAAACATAGTATGACATGTGTGTCAATACTACCACTGTAGAAGATTTATTTACATGAAATTCTTATTTCTGGTTCAACAAGATTTCAAAAATAATGCCTGGAACATTGAAGACTATAGATTAAAATTTTAAATTTTAAAATGAGAATCTACATATAGAAATTTAATTAATAAATTTTTTATTTTTCTTCACAACCACCATATTCTAAATACACTCGCTATTTTTTTAAATAAATTTAATTTCTTTTAAAAATCTAAATTGAAAACATGAAAAGCTAATACCTAATTCCTAAATCCTAATTTTTAAATTTACGAACGCTGCACACGAGAGAGGGGCAGAGCTGCCACTGCGTAGAGTGAAAGAAGAGAGAGAGGTGAAGTCATGGAATTGAAGGAGATGAATGAAATACTGAGTAAGAACAGGGTCGAAGATGTCGGTTGGCTCTTGTTCTTCCACTTGTTATATTCTTCTTGTTCTTGTAAAAGAAATTTGACTTATAAAGTCAACTCTTTTTTTCCCCTTTTGAGCAGGACATGCTTATAAGCTTAAAGCTGCTCGTTTTACAACGTGCCGATGTAATTGGCCATGAACAACTTGCTAATAAGTTTGATTTGAAGATGCTTCGAGCAATAGGTATTTCTTGCCATATTCATCCTTCACCTTCAATGTTAATTGTTTGGAAAATTTACAAAACTAACCATAAAACTTTTCAATTTTTTAAATTTAATTTTCTAAATTTTTTCCTATCATAACTAGTTAAATAAAATCTTTTGGACCAAATTATCCTCATCACTTTGAACAAATTTAAAAAGAAAAGCCATTCTTGAAAAAAAAAAAAGTCCACTCTCTCAACACTCTTAACAAATTATCAAGCTCTATCACTATCAACAAATCAACAAATTCCCTCAAACAAGTATCATATAAAATAGGTATAATCATTAATTAGAAAGCTTTTTAAAGTTAGTCTATGTTCTTAGAAAATATGAACCTTTAATGTATTAAATTTAGCATTTAGGTTCGAAATTAATATGGTTTTGTTACAAATGTTGTTATTTTTTTATTTATAAAACAATGTAATTTCTTAAAGCAAACAATTTGAGTTAAGAAATTAAAGAAAGTCATTGAAAATAATAGAAAATTGAAGTAAAAACGAAATCCAAATTTAGCGAGATAGGTTGATATCATGTGACAAGAAGTGGGACAGGTGCTTGTCGCACTAAATTAGCATGTCTTATTAAATTTCTAAAAATCTTCTGGAAGTCAAAACTTATACTACATGTGTCCGTTCTGCACGTAAAATATATATAATTATGTTATATGGATTATTTGACTGAGATGCTACCATGGGATAGAGAGAAGCTCTTCTCAGCATTGATAAAATTTCATCTTTGTAGGCAGTCATGTGTAGTGATTTCTCAATACCTCAATTCCGATACATTATATGCTCTCTCTCTTGCAAACTCGACAATTGAAGCATTTGAAGAAGAAAGTGGCCTAAAAGCCCTTTGTACTCAAATGGAAGAACAAGAAGTTCTGATTGTGGGAGAAACTCAATCTTTCAAAGTCCTATACGAGAAAGATTGCAGATATTTTTACAGTCTTCAGACTTGTATGATCCAGAAGACATCCTTGACTTAATTGAAGGATCTGAATCATGGTTGGAAAAGGTCTGATCAATTAATATTACTATTTATTGTTTTTTATAAGAAACAATAGTTTTTTTTGGGAGAAAGGAAGTTCGAAGACAGTGGACCAGAAGTCTGCAATAAGAAAATCAATACAGCTAGAAAAACTAAAAAGAATAATTGGCACTTAATAACACCTTGCCAGTGTTTCTTCTAAAACAAACATCCAATGGAATATCCTCGAATTGAATTGAGACTGGCCTGGTGACATCCAAAGGGAAGAAAATGAGCCTTGTTTCATAAAAATTCAGCATCCTCCTCCCTGGCTTCCAAAAACGTTCTTCTATTCCTTTGCAACCAAATAACCAAGAAAATTACAAAACACCATAAAAGAGGAAGTTATTATTTTTACAAGAAAAGGATTCTGCTCGTTTTAGTATTCATGGTTGGTTATGTTGATCATTTTATTCTTGAGGGCAACTGGTAGTGTTAACATGATATTTCTTGCATTTTGCGCAATACTGCTGATGTAATTTTTTATTTTATCTAACAGACTATTCTATACAAAAAATTAGGACAGAGACATTAGTCCTCCAAATTTTAGCCTTGTAAGATTCTAGGCATTTCTTTTAATACTAATTGTTGTGAAAATTTTAATATACTCGCAAGTGCACGAATCTAGAAATAGAATAGTGATAATGAGGTCGATCCCACAGAGATTGTTATAAATTGAAAAGTCTAATTTAAATCTAAAATTAATATTAATTCTAACCTAGTTGATCAAATTGAGTTTTAAGAGAAATTAAACTAATTAAACTAAGGAAGCAATTAAAATAAAGGAGAATTCAATAAGATAAGAATTACCAAGGTTTCAGAATCCACCACTATTCAACTAGTAATTATCTAATTATTAATAACCCCCAATTTTAGAGTGACAACTCGAAATCAATCTATATCATCTCATAGATATAACAATTAAGCCCAAGTAATTAAATCTAATGTAGCTTCTTTTTCTGCTTGATAATATGACATCTAAGAATCTCATGTAAACATATTGAATAACAAAGAGTCAAAGTTTCCTAAGCACTCTATGTAAACAATTTAATGAAAGACATAGAATCAGAGATAATCATGTATAAACTTTATAAATCCAAGCATAGATTTAATCGAATATTAATCCTAACAATCAATAATGCATGACAGAATTGATGAAAAGATTTTATTAATATCCAATTAATCATGTGAAATAAAAAACCATAATCATCAAAGAATATATATAGGGAATTAATTAAATAAAAAGATAATTATTTCATTGAATAGGGTTTCATCCTTAACCTCAGTATAAGAAAATTAGCTAGACATACTTGAATTGAGAGCAACACGAGAAATAAAATTAGCCATAAAAGCTAAAATATTACTGCACTCGTCCTATCTCTCCTCTTCTGCCTTGCGTCTGCAGCTCTCCTCCCTGGCGGCTCTCCCTTTGCAAAAGCCAAAGTTCGGCTTTTATATTGTAACACCCTCCAAAATCCTCAAATTAAAAGGATTTAAAATAAGCCAAGCACAACCGACTTTGAGCCCATGCACGTGAAGCCCACTTGGAATTTTCATTCTTTTTGTTATATCATGCAATTGCTTCTCACGTGCAGGCCACTTTAACTTTAAATTTCTTCTTTGTTTGCACTAGCATGGAGAATTCAATTTATTAGCCTGGCTTCTTCGGATTGAATTTCATACATATTTGCTTAACTGCTTCCACAAATTGACTTGATCTTCAATGTTGGCCAGTTGTTATTCTTTATGCACTTTTCATCTATAATCTCTAATTAATTCTCTATTCAATAAAACAATTCAACTAATTAAAAATAACAAATAAATATAACTAGCAATTATTTAATTAAGGGTAAAATATGTATATATTATATGCTCATCAAATACCCCCAAACTTATATTTTGCTAGTTCTCGAGCAAAACTAAAACTTAAAATAAAATAAAAATAACAAAACAAAAAGTAAATTCTAACTAAACCACTTTCGCAGGTAATCGCGATTGCATTTAGCATATGCAACAAGCCTTTAAACCCCTAGGCGGCCCTAGTGGACGAGTTATAGTCTCGTGAGGGCTTCAGTGATGATACCCACAAACATCATTTTAAAAAAAAATAAATTAAATTAAATCAAAAGAATGAAAAACTTTTAATAAAACACGAAAAATAGCCTCAAAGATTGCAAAAATTATATAGCTCAAAGAAAATTTCAAATATTGGCAAAGTTCTAACTTTAATTCATTAATCAATCTCATCTCTCTTTCGATTCTTGTGGTCTGTGTGTGAAATCAATTCAATCAAATCCATTCCCAAAATCCTCAATATCAACAGCCTTCGCCTCAAACAAAGAACAGAGTAGGTCAAACTAATCTTATCATCTTAATCTCTAATTTTTTTTTTCTCTCATAGGCTTTTATGTGCATTTTCTTTTGAATTTTTTTTCAACACATGCACTTGATTTGATTTTTTTTCTTTTCTTTTTTTCTTTAAACCATAGTCAGGAGCTTTCACTCTACCCCTTAAGGTAGCCTTCTTCTCATGGTAGATTATCCTCTACATACTTGTGGTACATAGGCCCAAATTACTCAAGGATAACTTCACTCTTAAGGGTTATAGGTAGCTATTTCTGACTTTGGCGCCCGTGTATACTATTTTGTATTGTGGAGATAAGAATCAAGACAAACAGTCATTTACTCTATCTAAAATTCTCAACTCAGGCTGCGTCAATCTCAAATTTCTAGTCAAAATTATGAAAGAATTGATATTAGTGCTCATGGTTTAAAGAATCTCAATTAAGAGGAACTAACACAAGAATCAAGTATAAACTAAGACAATATTCAACCCTTTCTAAAAACCATATCCATTGTAAATCAAATTCTTATCATTGGCTTTTCACATAAAAACAAAAAACAACAATTTTTTTTTTGAATTTTTTATTTTTGATTTATTTTTGTTTTTTTTAAACAAACAAAGCACACACTATTCCCACCCCCAAACTTATTCGGAACATTGTCCTCAATATTTCACAAACAAAAGATATGCATGTAAACAAATGAAAGGAAAAAAAAATTAATGATAATAAAAACATAAATAATAAAAAGAAAGTTGGAGAGAACACACCTGGATGGGCTGAAAAGCTTAAAAAATGACAACTAAAAAGAAAACATTAGAAAAGAAAAGTACTAGAACAGAAAAACAAACAAAGAAAAGAAAACCTACTATTAAAATAAAACAAGAGCGCAAAGATGAACTTAATTAATCCTGATAAACAGGATCATCTAAATGTATCTCCTCAACTTCTGGTGTTCTTAACTCTAAAAATGGTTTTAATCTTTGACCATTGACCTTAACTAAATCACAATTTTTAGAATTTTCAATCTCAATTGCCCCATAAGGGAAGACAGTACGAACTATAAAAGGACTAGACCATCGAGAACGTAACTTACCTGGAAAGAGATGCAATTGGGAATTATATAAAAGTACTTTCTGACCTGGTGTAAAGGCTTTTCTCAAAATGTGTTTGTCATGAAAGACTTTCATTCGCTGTTTATAAATCTTGGCATTCTCATATGCATCATTCCTGATCTCTTCAAGTTCTGCTAGTTGTAATCTTCTCTTAGACCCAGCCTCATACATCGAAGATCTCAACCACAAGAATAGGATTGAGTGGCATCATGTTCCTCTTTGAAATGCTACCCATACGTTGGCACCTATCACATAAAGAACAGAAAACATAAGCGTCATGAAAAAGAGTAGGCCAATAAAAACCACACTGTAAAATTTTTGTTGTTGTCTTTTTAGCACTAAAGTGGCCTTCACAAGCTTGTTCATGGCAAAATGAGATAACACTTTGAATTTCATCATCGAGAACACATCGCCTAATAATCTGATCAGCACAATTTTTAAATAAATATGGATCATCCCAAAAGAAGTCTTTCACTTTAGATAAGAACTTTGTTCTATCTTGCTTAGTCCAGTGCTCTGGGATTTGACCTGTGACAAGGTAATTAATTATATCAGCAAACCATGGTACAACATTTACACTCATAAGTTGCTCATCTGGGAAAGACTCATTCAAAGGTAAAGATTCTGGAATAAATTTAAGATCAAGTCGAGATAAATGATCCGCCACAACATTTTCAGAACCTTTTTTATCTTTAAATTCAATGTTAAATTCTTGTAAAAGCAACACCCAATGAATCAATCTTGCCTTAGCATCTTTCTTAGTAAGCAAATATTTTAAAGCAGCATGATCAGTAAAAATAATCACTTTACAACCTATAAGATAAGATCTGAATTTATCAAGTGCAAATACCACTGCTAGCATTTCTTTTTCTGTAGTTGAATAGTTCAACTGTGCATCATTGAGTGTCATACTAGCATAATAAATCACATAAGGCACACGATCTAATCTTTGTCCTAAAACTGCTCCAACAGCATAATCAGATGCATCACACATAATTTCAAAAGGTAAATCCCAATTAGGTGGCTGAATGATAGGTGAAGAAGTCAACAATTTCTTAAGCTTTGTAAAGGCATCAAGACAAGATTCATCAAAAATAAAAGGTGCATCCTTAACAAATAAATTGCATAAGGGTCTAGAAATTTTACTAAAATCTTTAATGAATCTTCTATAAAAACCAGCATGTCTAAGGAAAGATCTTACTTCTTTTACGGATTTGGGATGTGGAAGATTAGAAATTAAATCCACCTTAGCTTTGTCGACTTCTATACCTTTGCTGGAAATTATATGACCAAGGACAATACCTTGTTTTACCATGAAGTGACACTTTTCCCAATTTAGAACCAAGTTCTTTTCTTTACATCTCTGTAAAACTAATGTTAGATGTTGCAAACATTCATCAAAAGAATCTCCATAAACAGAAAAATCATCCATGAATACTTCAAGAAATCTTTCAACCATATCAGAAAAAATACTAAGCATGCATCTTTGAAAAGTAGCAGGTGCATTGCATAAACCAAATGGCATTCTCCTATATGCAAAAGTTCCAAAGGGACAAGTAAAAGTAGTTTTCTCCTGGTCCTCTGGAGCTATAGGGATATGATTATAACCTGAATATCCATCTAGAAAACAATAAAAATCATGACCTGCAAGTCTATCAAACATTTGATTAATAAATGGAAGAGGAAAATGATCTTTTCTTGTGAACGAATTCAATTTTTTATAATCAATGCAAACACTCCAACCTGTAGTTACTCTAGTGGGAATTAATTCATTATTAGCATTAGTAACTACTGTAACACCAGATTTTTTAGGAACAACTTGCACAGGGCTAACCCAAGAGCTATCTGAAATAGGATAAATAATTCCTGCATCTAATAATTTGATTACTTCAGCTCTTACCACTTCTTTCATGTTAGGATTTAGCCTACATTGCATCTCCCTAATAGGTTTAGCATTTTCTTCAAGATGAATACGATGCATGCAATCTACTGGATTAATACCTTTAATATCAGTGATGGTCCATCCTATTGCCTCTTTATGCTCTTTTAGAATACCTAACAACTTACCTTTTTGCTCAAGATCGAGGGGAGAAGAAATGATAATAGGTAGAGTATCAGAATCTCCCAAGAATGCATATTCTAGAGTGTTAGGCAGTGCTTTAAGCTCCAATTTTGGTGGCGTCTCTGCAGAGGAGCTAATCTTCTTCTCAGAATAAGGCATTGGTTCTGACTTTGTCTTCCATTTAGTTGTGTCCGTACTTGGAGGTGCATCAAGTAAAGCACTGACTTCTACAATTGCACTGTCATCATTAAAAGATAAATCAGAATGAGCTAGACATGCCTCTAATGGATCGTTAGTATGGTTAGAAATAAATGAATCTTTTACTAATTCCTCTATCATATTTGCTTCAACAAATTCATCTTCTTCTTGTGGCTGCTTGGTAACATTAAAAATATTCAATTCCATGGTCATATTACCAAAAGATAGCTGCATGTTTCCATTCCTGCAATTAATAAGAGCATCAGCTGTAGTTAAGAAAGGACGACCTAGAATAACTGGAGTGTGTTTTTTATGATCCTGTACATGCTGAGTATCAATAACGATAAAATCAACATGATAATAAAATTTATCAATCTGTATTAACACATCCTCTATAATACCACGAGGTATTTTCATTGATCTATCAACAAGTTGTAAAATAATAGGAGTTGATTTTAACTCACCTAGTCCAAGCTGCATGTAAACAGAATAAGGCAAGAGATTAACACTAGCACCCAAATCCAATAATGCTTTATCAAAACATTGGTTCCCTATAACACATGAGATAGTAGGAGATCCTGGATCCTTAAATTTTGGTGGCATTTTACATTGGAGCAAATTGCTAGTTTGTTCAGTTAAAAATGCCTTTTTAGTGACATGCAAATTTCTCTTTTTAGTACATAAATTTTTCAAAAACTTGGCATAGGAAGAAACTTGCTTAATAGCATCGAGTAAAGAGATGTTTATACTTACCTGCTTGAAAATTTCCATGATCTCACCTATTGAAGTCCCTTTCTTTACCTTTGCTAACCTTTGAGGAAAAGGAGCCTTAGGAATGTAAGCTGGTGGGCCACTCTCTTCAGGATCATTTGGTGATGAATCTTGTGATGGAACTGTATCTGAAGAAGTCGGCTCAGATGTCTTTCTTGTTTGAACCTCCACTTTGTTGTCAAACAATTTTCCTCTTCTTAAGGTCATAATAGATTTTGCTTCTTCATGCAGATGGCTTGAACTCGGTCCAACTTCATGCACTCCTTTAGGATTAGGGACTGGTTGACTTGGAAATTTTCCTTTTTCTCTCTCAGCTACAGTAGTTGCTAATTGACCCAATTGATGTTCAAGCTTTAAAATAGCTTGAGTGTTTGACTGAAAAGCTTGTTGGGTTGACTGAATGAAACTTTGAAGTGTATCCTCTAAAGAAGGCTTTCTTTGTTGGGGTGCAACAAATTGAGACATAGGTTGCTGGGCAGGAGGATATACTTGGTTAGGAGGGACAAATTGTTGATTGGGCATGTTAAATTGTTGCCCTCCTTGGTTTGACAAAGATTGATTTTGTTTCCAAGAAAAATTAGGGTGATTCCTCCAATTAGGATTATATGTGGATGAATATGGACTATTAGAGGTTTTCTCATATGATTGTAAGGCATGTACTTGCTCAGAATAAGCATCTGGTAGACTGGTAATGATGGACAATTTTGTGCTGTATGAGACAAGTTAGAACAAATAGCACAAACCTCATTAGCTACACTAGGATGATGATTTATGGATTGGTTCATAACTAGGGCATCTACTTTCCTAAAAAGTGTAGTTAGAGTGGATTTCATATCTAAATCATCCTTAACTTCATATAACCCCTTTCTAGAAACTTGAGCTGATTTTTCCCTTTGATTTGAAAAATCCCACTATTGAGAATTTTCAGAAAGTGAATTAAAGAAATCTCATGCGGCCCCTTCATGTAAGTTCAAAAATCTCCCACCATTCATAGACTCTACCATATGACGATTTGACATGGTTAAATCGTTATAAAAGTATTGTATAAGTCTCCATTTTTCAAAACCATAGTGGGGACACTTGAGGAGTAAATCATTGAATCTTTCCCAACACTCGTAAAATTGCTCACCCTCTCTTTGATAAAAATCACTTATCTCTCTCCTAAGGGCATTTGTTTTAGACATAGGGAAAAACTTGGTGAGAAACTTATTACTCAATTCATCCCATGTACTAATAGACCCAGCAGAAAGTGAATTCAACTAAGCTTTCGCTTTGTCTTTTAATGAGAAAGGGAACATACGAAGCCTAATTGACTCATCATTAAAATTTTGAAAACGGAATGTAGAGCATATGTCAAGAAATTCCTTAATGTGCAAATATGGATCCTCTCTCTCTAACCCATGGAAAGATGGTAAAAGTTGAATGACTGAGGGCTTAAGTTCAAAGTGTGTTGCTGCAGTTTGTGGCAACACAATACAAGATGGTTGGTTGGCTGCAAGTGGTGAAAAATATTCTCTAAGGGTTTTCTTTGCTTGCACTGGTGGAAGTATTGGCAATAGTCTATTTGGGTCATCCATCACTTCTAAAGAACTAGTTTGGCTACTATCAATTTTCGACTCTCTTTTAACCAAATGATTTGTTGAATCACGTTCCCAAACACTTATAAACTAACTAGACAAGGAAAGAAAATAAAATAAAATAAAATAAACCAACAATAATGAGAATAAACGAAATTTAAAAATAAAAGAAATCAAACAATCAAATAATGAATTTAAAGACAAATAAAGTTTTTTTTGTGTTTTTTTTAATCAAAAAATAAAATAAAAATAAAAGACAACCTAAATTATAACTAGTGGAAAAATCAAATCAATCTAGATTAAACAGACTTTCTAGCACAATCCCCGGCAACGGCGCCAAAAACTTATTGTGAAAATTTTAATATACTCGCAAGCGCATGAATCTAGAAATAGAATAGTGATAACGAGGTCGATCCCACGGAGATTGTTATAAATTGAAAAGTCTAATTTAAATCTAAAATTAATATTAATTCTAACCTAGTTGATCAAATTGAGTTTTAAGAGAAATTAAACTAATTAAACTAAGGAAGCAATTAAAATAAAGGAGAATTCAATAAGATAAGAATTACCAAGGTTTCAGAATCCACTACTATTCAATTAGTAATTATCTAATTATTAATTAACCCCCAATTTTAGAGTGACAACTCGAAATCAATCTATATCATCTCATAGATATAACAATTAAGCCCAAGTAATTAAATCTAATGTAGCTTCTTTTTCTGCTTGATAATATGACATCTAAGAATCTCATGTAAACATATTGAATAATAAAGAGTCAAAGTTTCCTAAGCACTCTATGTAAATAATTTAATGAAAGACATAGAATCAGAGATAATCATGTATAAACTTTATAAATCCAAGCATAGATTTAATCGAATATTAATCCTAACAATCAATAATGCATGACAGAATTGATGAAAAGATTTTATTAACATCCAATTAATCATGTGAAATAAAAAACCATAATCATCAAAGAATATATATAGGGAATTAATTAAATAAAAAGATAATTATTTCATTGAATAGGGTTTCATCCTTAACCTCAGTATAAGAAAATTAGCTAGACATACTTGAATTGAGAGCAACACGAGAAATAAAATCAGCCATAAAAGCTAAAATATTGCTGCACTCGTCCTATCTCTCCTCTTCTGCCTTGCGTCTGCAGCTCTCCTCCCTGGCAGCTCTCCCTTTGCAAAAGCCAAAGTTCGGCTTTTATATTGTAACACCCTCCAAAATCCTCAAATTAAAAGGATTTAAAATAAGCCAAGCACAACCGACTTTGAGCCCATGCACGTGAAGCCCACTTGGAATTTTCATTCTTTTTGTGATGCCATGCAATTGCTTCTCACGTGCAGGCCACTTTAACTTTAAATTTCTTCTTTGTTTGCACTAGCATGGAGAATTCAATTTATTAGCCTGGCTTCTTCGGATTGAATTTCATACATATTTGTTTAACTGCTTCCACAAATTGACTTGATCTTCAATGTTGGACAGTTGTTATTCTTTATGCACTTTTCATCTATAATCTCTAATTAATTCCCTATTCAATAAAACAATTCAACTAATTAAAAATAACAAATAAATATAACTAGCAATTATTTAATTAAGGGTAAAATATGTATATATTATATGCTCATCACTAATGGTAGAAACTAGTAACTAGTTTCTAAGAATAGCATCTGAAACTACTAAAAGTAGTCACATATTGACTACTGCATGTTAGTATGATCTGTTGATTTACTGTTGAACCTATTCTTGAGTAAAATATAATTTCTATTTTTCTAAAAATTCCTTTTAGTACTACATGTTAGTGCGATCTGTTAATTTACTGTTTAACCTCCTCTTGAGTAAAATACAATTTCTATTTTTCTAAAAACTCCTTTATCGATCTTTATTATCTCCATATTTTACTTTACTCATGACCTATTGTGGGTTAGAAGGTGTTTTCCTAATATGATGTCCATACGTTCATGTGTATAAATGCAGTTCATTATCTTCAACTATGTATTTTTTATATAGATGAAAAGCAATCTTTTTGATATTTACTAATGGTGAACCATGGCCTCTCAGGAAGTTGGGGGAAAGTGAAGCTGCATAACAATATTGTGCTGAGATGGGAAGACCGGATGCCTATATGCAGTTAATTTCTTCTATTTTTCTTTGATTTATTTATTTTTCTTTTTCCCCCATTCTCCTTAACTATAACTGCAATGCTTCTTTAATATCCCTTTTGCTTTATAGATTTGACCTAATATGATGTTGTTGCCTCAGGTTGCTTGATATGTATTTGGATTCTCAAGATGGTAAGGAGCCTATGTTCAAGGCTGCTGTTCGCCTTTTACACAATCATGGAGAGTCGTTGGATCCCTTGCAAGTTTTAGAGGTATATCGAAATTTTCATCCTCTTCTGATGCTGTTAAGTTTGAACTGTATGTTACTGATTTTGTGAACTTTATGCATGGCTTTGACAGTAGACAAGACAAATTTTTATAATTTATGAGAGATTTCTCTTCTAAAGAAAGATGGACCCAATTCTAAGATATTTTACTTTGAAAATTTTATATATGAAAATTTTAGGAAAGTTATATGTGAAAATTTTATAATCAATTTCTTAAATGAGCTTGTCCTAATCTTTTGTTGGCAAAAAATGAAAGCAATTGAATATGGCAGTTGAAAAGATAATAATAATTGTTTCATTGCTGCTATACATTATTATGACTTAATCCCTACAATGGGGAGCATAGTGATTAGTGATAAGTAAATAAACAAATAAATCCTTCGAGTGTGAGAGATTATTCCACCATTGGATACATCCAACAGCTTTGAAATAGGAAATATTGGGTTTTTTATCTTTCCAAAACTCATATGGAGTTTTGTTAAGATTAAGTCTAATCAACACACGATTTAAAACATAACAAGCGGTGTTGACGGTCTCAACCCAAAAATAATTAGGCAAAGAATTTTCATTCAACATAGTTCTAACCATTTCTTGAATGGATCTATTCTTTCTCTCAACAGCTCCATTTTATTGTGGAGTTCTAGGTTATGAAAATTGATGCTTAATGCCAAGATTATTACAAAAAATCTCAAATGCTTGATTTATAAACTCTCCTCAATGATCACTCCTAATACATGCAATATCATGCCCTTTTTCATTTTGTATTTTCTTACAAAGCATTTTAAAGGCATCGAGAGCATCATCCTTATTAACTAAGAATAATATCTATGTATATCTAGAATAATCATCCACTATCACAAATGCATAATATTTTCCATTTAGACTAGCATATCTAGATGGCCCAAATAAATCTATGTGAAAAAGTTGAAGTGGTTTTGAAGTAGAAATATGATTTTTATTTTTTAAAGATGTTTTGATTTGTTTTCCACATTGATAAGCTTCACAAATCTTATCATTTTGAAAACCAATTTTCGGAAGACCTTTAACTAAATCATTTTTCAAAATTTTCGAAATCAAATCATACTTGCATGTCCTAACCTTCTATGCCATAACCAATTATCATCATGTAATGTGGAAAAACATTTATCAAGAGTAGATGCACATTCTATGTCAATGATATAAACATTACCACATCTATTCCCAACAAACAAGATCTTGCCATCACATGAGTTTTCAATAACACAACTAAATTTATCAAAGATAACTTTATAACCTTTGTCACATAATTGACTAATACTAATTAAGTTGTGTTTCA
Organism: Citrus trifoliata; assembly: GCA_018350135.1. Lineage (NCBI taxonomy): Eukaryota > Viridiplantae > Streptophyta > Magnoliopsida > Sapindales > Rutaceae > Citrus > Citrus trifoliata. The sequence goes on along the minus strand of CM031385.1, from coordinate 13,195,585 downwards.
AGTTCTCAACCAAACATGCGTTCTCAATTAGAGTTGAAGACACTTTACCAACATTTCCAATTCCAAGAATTTTTTCTTTTGAGTTATCTTCAAAAGATATTTCTCCACCATTTTCAATTTTAGTGAAGCTTGAGAACCATGCATAGTTTCCGGTCATGTGCCTTGAACAACCACTGTCCAAGTACCATTTATTTTTCTTCTTCTTTAAGCCCTACAAAGAAAATCTCAAGTTTTAGGTACCCAAATCTTTTTGGGTACTTGAGAGTTAGTAGTGATTCCTTTTGGAACCCAAATGCATTTTATACCATAATATGCATTTCTTTTTACTAGACATCTACTTTTCATATGACAATTTTGATTACAAAAATGACAAACAATTTGATTGTTACTAGATGTACTCTTCACAAAGTAGTTTTTATAATATTTTTGTTTCAGGTTTGGTTTATAACCAATACCTCCTTTGTCAAACACACATTTTTGTAAATTAAGCATGTTATCTAACATCTTTTGCTCATTTGTAAATGTCAAAACAATCTCATTAGACTCATTGCTCTTTTTCTTAAGCGTTTCGTTTTCATTTGTCAAATCATCTATGTGTGACTCTCAATGCTCATGTGAGATGCTAGGTTTCTCATTTGATAATGCAATTTCATCATGCAATGTTTTGTTCTCTACTTCTAGGCATGTAATTTTTGCATTTAAAGATTCATTTTCATTTTTAAGCTTTGCCATTTCCTTTTTAAGACATACATTCTTTTTACCAATCTTCATCAACTCATTATGTAATTCTTTAAAAGCATCATACAATTCATCATAGGTAGGATCACTTACCTCATTGAGATTATCATCCTCTCCTATTGCCATAAGCGCTAAGTTTGATACATCTTGCGACCCTTCTTCATCACTTGAATCTTCCTCACTATCATCCCAAGTTGCAACCATGACTTTCTTCTTGAGTTTATTGATAAGTGGGCACTCTGATCTTATATGGCCAGCCTTCTTGCACTCATAGCATGTGATCACCTCTTTCTTCTCCCTTTGGTTCTTGAAGTTTCTGAATTTTCTTCGCTCTCCAGTTTTCTTGAAAAACTTCTAAACCTCCTTCCAAGCATGGCTAACTCTTCATCATCCAGTGCACTATCTCCATCACTCTTATATTTTGAAGCCTTGAGAGCAATGTTGTTCTTTTTCTCCTCATCCCCTTTTTCTGCTGCCAAGTCTTCTTCATGTAAAATGAGAGAACCAATTAAATTATCAAGAGGTAAAGTATTTAAAATTTTGGCTCTTCAATGACAGTTCTTTTAGGTCTCCATTCTTTTGGAAGTGACCTAATGATTTTCTTAACTTTCTCGCTATTTGAGAAGGTTTTTCCTAAGACTTCTAGGGTGTTCACTATGTCCGTAAATCTAGTATACATAGAATACACATTTTCATTTTGTTCCATTTGGAACAATTCATATTGACGAGTGTATCTACTAATTTTAGACTCTTTAACTTGATTTGTCCCTTCATAGACAACTTCAAGTTTATTCCATATTTATTGTGCACTTTCACAACTAAATACTCTATGGAATTCTTTCTTATCAAGAGTACAAAACAAAGCATTCATTGCCTTGGAGTTTATGGACATTTTTCTCTTTTCTAACTCACTTCATTGACTTGATGGTTTAGGAATATCATCTCATACTTCATCTTTAAACATAGGCATGAATGGATCATTACAAACAACTTCCCAAATTTCATAATCTAAGGCTTGCAAATAGATTTTCATTCTAGTTTTCCAATAAGCATAGTCATTACCGTCAAAGAACGATGGTCTAGTTGTGGATTTCCCTTCTCTAAATGTTGAGTCAATTAGGGTTGCCATGGATCTTTTACTCTAGACGATTAAGTCCTAACAAGAGAACAAGACTCTGATACCAAATGAAACTCTAGTTATGCAACCCAAGAGAAGGGGTGAATTGGATTTCTAAAAATTATTCAATTTATAAAGAAAAACTTAATGCAAATATAAAATAAGTTCAAAGCAATAACAGATAAGTTAAATCACAATATAAAAAGATAAGGGAAGAAAGATTCAAACACAGAGATTTTTACGTGGTTCGGCCAACCTCGCCTACGTCCGCGCCTTCAAGTTTTCCAGGCTTGAGGATTCCACTAAGCAAGCCTCCAAGTCTTCAAATGCTTACACTTGACTTCTAAGGTGTCAATAACCATTACAACAAGAGATTATCCCAATCTCTTCACCCAAGTGTATCCCAACACTTACAATCACTCAAAATAAAAAATTACAAATTTGTTTGCCTCTCACAATAATTAAGATTACAAAATGATGCCCAATATGTGAATAGATGAAACAAGAATGTATTCAAAGCTCTATGAAGATTGTATTCTCAAGTATAAGCTCAATAGTCGTGTTCTGATCAAGTTTTGTTTGAATTTGAATGAGTTTATTTATAGATGTAGCTAAAAAAACTAGCCGTTATTAACTTTCTGCACACTGTCAGATCGTCGTTAAGTAGATGTCGGATCACCGTTTGACTGGTCAATATGACCGTTGGGCTGGATTTTCAAATTATCGGATCGCCATTATCTAGATGTCAGATCACCGTTTGTGTCCAGAGACTAATCTTCAACTCTATTCGATGTCGGTGAGCTGTTAACTAGCAGTCAGATCGTCGTTTGTGTTAAGAGACTAATCTTCAATTCTGTTCGATGTCGGTGAACCGTTAACTAGATGTCAGATCGCCGTTTGTGTCTAGAGATTAATGTCAGATTGCCGTTTTCTACAGTAACTGCTATAGTGTACTATGTTTGCAAAATTACCGTTTGACCCCAAAACTTTATAAATTTATACTATAGCCCAAAATCTTTATAAAAACTTGTCAATTAGGTCCATTCTTAGGATTTTAAGCAATACTTGTTATCATCAAAAATCTCAAAAAAATTTCAATTTGAAACCATTAAAATAAGAATGATGATTTAAAAATATATGAAAACTATTTTGAGCTTTTAAAGATTAATAAATCTTAATCAAGTTTGTTATCATCAAAATCAATAAAGAATTATTTATATTAACAATATGATCCCAAGATCCTGGGACAAACCACCTAGATTTCACAAACAAACTACCTAGGATAAACCTTTTAAGCTTAAGGGTTTCTATGATCCTAATAACCTAGGAAAAATAACCTAAAATTAAAACACTTCCTCTTTTCATCTTGAAGGTGCTACATTTTTACCTTTACATGTATTTGTAGCTTGTGGACAACTTGCCATGATAGCTGGCCTTAATTTCGGCGTGGTAAGTTCATGAAAAAGGCACTTTAACACCCAAGTTAGTGTCTGATCGAAATTAAAGAAAGAAAAAATATGGAGAAATTTTCTCTCTCTAAGATGAACAGTGTTCATCGAGGCTAATGACCTTTTCTCATAAAAATGGTCCTTATATATAGATGGTGGGTGATATGGATTTAGGGTTTTGCTTTGAGCTCTTTTCCTAATGACACGTTAAAGTCATCGAGAGTGCTCAGTGCATTAAAGATATGTTCCTTATTCCAGAAGGACCAATTACGAGAGCACGAGCTAAGAAGATCAAAGAAGTAATAAAAGGATTTGTTCAAGCTACTTTAGGTGAATTCAATTGAACTTTAATTTCCATGGGATGAATATTCAAGAACGGATTGAAAGATGAAGAACCAGCCTTGGTATACTTGATTCCAGCCAATAAGGTGGTGAGTGTCCGAACGGATAATTTTTGAAGTAGAATAAGGTCTGAAAATAATTTTAAAGCTATAATTGCATTCCTTACATCGAAAGCATCAAAACAGTATATTGTGGGCCCAAATCTGACATCATATGCCTAAGTTACGACCAATTTAAAATCAATGGCTCTACAGGTCTGGCCCATGTGGCTTCGGGTTTTGAATTTTAGGTTTTTTTGTGCTTTTAAGTTAAATTTGGGTTAGCCACCTCAAATAAAAACTCTTTTATGTTCTTTTGAACAGATTTTGATAATCTTGAGTTAAATATCATTGAGAGGATTTTCTCAACTTGTTTTTGAAAGAACTTTTGATTTATCAAAGAAGTTGCTAACCTTTGTGGCGTCTTATTTTGCAATCCGGGTTCTTAAGACTTAGTTTCTCAAGGGTTTGGATCTTTATTGGCTTTCTTGGGTTTTTATTAATCTAGTTGTGGGTTTTTTTAGTTAGATCTAAAGGAGTTCTCATCAGTTGGTATCAGAGCTTAGGCATCAAAGTCATATTCACCCATCTTTATTGTTTTCCATTCTTGTTTAAGGTTTTTTATTCTTGTTCTCGTATTATGAAAAAAAAAGAAACTTGTGAGCAGTGCCATGAACAAAGTCGTGAATAGTGCCGCATGAACAATTTTTTAAAGGTTTTCTTTTTATCAATTTTTCATCCTTGTGGTTTATTTCCTTAAATCCATAAATTTTACCTATTTCTTTCCCTAAATTCATTCAAATTTTAGTTATTTAGGGTTTCAAAAAGAATAAAAAAAATAAAAAATAAAAAATATAATAATAATAATCATCATTAGAATCATATTTGGTGATCTTCTTTGTTTCTTTATTTTGTTATTCTTTTTTCCTATTTTCTTATTCCTTTGTTTTTTTTTTCGTTCTTGTTTCTTGGACTGTGATTGTTACATGGATTACACTCTAGTGCTTTTCCCTTGATTGAGTCATTAATTCCTAAAGAACTTGACTGAGAAAATATAAGAATGGTGAGCACAACTTTGTGTAAAAGCCAATTTGAGTGTAAACATGAGTAGAGTGACATCTCGAGTGTACACACGTGAGGACTTGTGATGTTTATTACTATTTTTTCCTCTATTTTTGCTAACATCTCTTTGAAGTTTACTTCAAATAACTTGTTACTTTTTTCCTTCGACTGTGGATTTTAGAATCGACATGAGTCAACTTCATCCTCTTGTTATTTCTATAATTTCCTAATGAATTTTTCCTTGGGTGCTATTCCCTCAAAATAGTATTAGTGTGATTTTCCATAAATAGTTTCTTTTATCTGAAACGATAGACACATGACAAGCCCTCTCATTTTCTTTTAATACAGATACACAAAAGTTAGAAATTAATGATGAATGGGACATGATTCTTGCAATCCATGGTTCATTTAATAAATAATTAATAAATAGGTATGAAATAAATTAATTACAGTGAATACAATATTCTATGGACGAAGTTAAGGTATTGATTGTATTTTTAAAAAGGAAATTATACAAATGCAAGCATAATATATCAATTTCAGAGAATGCATGTTTGAACTTTAATATTAGATAGAATCAAATAATAGTATTGCCCATTCATGCCGCTGTTGGTGTTATTTAACTTTATCCTCTATTAATAATGTGGAAATCTTGTAACACTTATTAGCTAATTAAAGAAATACAAGATAATTCAAGATTGTGGAAATTAAAAAAAATGAAGTTTTGATCCTAAATGGACCAAAAATAGAATGGCCACAACTAGAGCCCAAGCAAACATGGTCCCCAGAAAGCTCGTAAAGAGATTGATAAAAATTTCTAGGATAAAACACATAGGATAAAATCTCCTAACTTCCTACATTTAGAGCTTCCTAGCCTACTAGGTTCTAAGATTTCAAGGATCATTCCCAGAACAAACAACCTAATATAAAACCTCATAGGTTCTGAGGTTTCTAGCCTCCAAGGTTCCTAGGTTTTAAGGTTCCTAAGACTAACCATCTACGATGAAACCTCATAGTTCCGAGTTTTCCAGCCTCCAAAGTTCTTAGCACAAATTACCAAGAATAAAATCTCCTATGTTCCAAGTTTCCCATCCTCCAAAGTTCCAAGGTTCATAAGACAAACCACCTAGGATAAAACCTTGTAAGTTTTGAGGTTCTTTGATTCTTAAAACAAACCATCTAGGACAAAACCTATTAGAGTCTGAGGTCCTACATTATAAGGTTCCTAGGTTAAACCACCTCATAGATTTCTAAATTCCAAGTTCTTATGACAAACCATTTAGGATAAAACCTCCTAGGTTTCAAGGTTCAAAGGCTCCTATGACAAGCCGCATAGGATAAAATCTTATAGGTTCCAAGGTTCCTAAGTTCCTAGGTTCGTAGATTCTAAAGTTCCTAGAGAATACCTCCAAAGTTCCTAGGTTTTAAGTTTCCTAGGACAAACCACCTAGCATAACCCTTTTTTTATTCCAAGACTTTTAGTCGCCAAGGTTCAATAGGTCCAACATTCCTAACCTCTAAAGTTCTTAGAACAAACCATTTAGGATAAACCTTCAAGGTTCTTATGTTCCGAGGTTCCTGGCCTCTACGGTTCCTAGAAGAAATTGCTTAAGGTAAAGTGTCCTAGGTTTTGAGGTTCCTAGCCTCCAAGATTCCTAAGTTTTAAGGTTCTTAGGACAAATCACCTAGGTTAAACCTCTTAGTTTCCTAAGGTTTCAGGATTTCTAGGATAAACCTTTTTCTAAGGTTTCATGGTTAATATGATCCCAATATCCTATAACAAACCACCAAGATTTAATGAACAAACTACCTAGGATAAACCTCTTAGGCTTTAAAGTTTCTATTATCCCAATATCCTATGAAAAATAACCTAAAATTAAAACACTTTCTCCTTTGATCCTGAAGGCACTAGATTTTTACCGTCACACATATTTGCATCTTATGAAGAACTTATCACGATCGTTGCTTCGATTCCGGCGGAGTGAGTTCCTAAAAAAAGTGCTTCGACACCTAAGTTAGTGTTTGATCAAGATTAAAGAAAAAAATAAGGAGAAGTCTTCTCTCTCTAGGATGAACAATGTTCATGGAGGCCAAAGACCTTTTTTTTAATAGAAATGGTCCTTATATATAGATGGTGGGTGACATGGATTTATGGGTTTTCCTTGAGCTCTTCTACTAACGACACATTTATGTGATCCAAAGTGGTCTGAGTGTTAAAGATCTATTGTTTGTTCCAAAAGGGCCAATTAGGAAAGCACCAGCTAAAAAGATCAATGAAGCAATACAAGGATTTGTTCAAGCTACTTTGGATGAATTCAATTCAACTTCAATTTCCAGGAATCCAATATTTAAGATGGGCTTCAAAGATGATGTATTGGCTTTGTTATACTTGATTCGAGCTAACGAGGTGGCAGGCGTTGGAGAGTGTTGGGGTTATGGGGCCCCAACATCCTTCTACATGCTTGCAGGTATAACATCTGTTTGTGTAAGAATTTCTAGGGGTTATGACACCCCAACATCCTTCATAAAAGTACATAAGGTTACCTAGGGCGAAATGCTTGGCCCGTTGGCAAAAATATGTGCAACCCCTCATGTCCACCCACTGCTTAGTGTGAAGCTCTACACTTCCATGGTTTAAGGAAATAAAGTTGCATCTTAGTCATCAGTTGTGACTTTTGACCTAGTGGTAAGCACTTGATCCTAAGAGAGAGGACTATTTTTGAAATAGAAGACAACTGGAAAAATAATTATAAAGTTGTAGTTGCATTCCTTACGTTGAGAGCTTTGAAATTGTATATTGTGGGCCTAAATTTGACATCATATGCCCAAGTTACAACTCGTTTAAAATCAGTGGCTCTACAGGCTAAGGCCCATATGGCTTCGGGTTTTTAATTTTAGGGTTTTTCTTGTGTTTTTAAGTTAAATTAGGGTTAGCCACCTCATATAAATACTCTTTTATGTTCATGTGAATAGATTTTGAGCTTAATACCATTGATTCTCAACTTGTTTTTGAAAGAACTTTCAACTTATCAAAAGAGTTGCTAACCTTTATGGCATCTTATATATCAATCCAGGTTCTTGAGACTTAGTTTCTCAATGGTGTGGATCTTTTATCCAAATTCTGATCATATTAGCTTTTTTAGGTTCTTATCAATTTAGTTGTGGGTTCTTCTCAATGGTTTCTAAAGAAGTTCTCATCACACGTATCACCCATCATTATTATACACGTGGAGGTGAAATTGATCATAGGAAATTATTTTATACCTATATGTTTCCTTACTCTTATGACTTTGGGTGTGGTTGCCTTAGACCATGGAATTTGAAATCGGAATGAATTTTAAATGGAATTTTGTTTGACTGGCCATGTGACCTTTTTGAAAGAAGTAACATTTCCTTAGGCTTTTGAATATATTTTGGGAGGATTGTTATCAGTGTACTTTTCTATTAGTTCACTTGGGAAAAACAAACTATTTCCCCTTAATTGAAGTTCCAAGATGAAATGTTAGCTCTTTGGAATTTTCTTTTAAACTGAAGTTCTAAGAGGAAATTGCAATCAATCTTTGAACTTTTCCCCTGAACTAAAGTTCCAAGAGGAGATATTATTATTCTTTGAATTAACTAAATTGATTATTTAGAATTTAAGTTCCGGTAGGAATTGCTTATCGTTCTTTTAATGGATATAACAAACTCCACTAAATTTTCCTTTTGAACCAAAGCTCTAGGAGGGAATAGTTTCCTTAACTCTTTTTTTTTTTCAGTTTTTCTTTAACCTTTATTTGCTTTATTTGAACATTGGCCTTTTCTTGACTTGACTTGGTCTTGTGCCCTTGGATTTTGTTTGCCTTGTTGAGTACTGGCTTTCTCATGGCTTGATGTGCTCATTTACATTGGCTTTTATTTGCCTAGGATTTTCCTCAACCTTCGTGTGCCTTGTTGGGCATTGATTTTTTCTTGATGTAGGGAAAAAAGTGACTCATTCTGGAGGATTATTATTACAAAATTTTTTTCCTTGTTGGCCTAGGAAAGTTTTTCATGGTCATTAGCTTTAAGAGAAGTAAATTATTTTCTGAAGGAATATTGTTTTGGAACTTTTTCCTCCTTATGAGTGTAAGAAAAAAATAAATTATTCTAGAAGAATATTGTTAGGGAACTTTTCTTCTTTATTAGGATAGAGTAGGTTTTCCTCTTGGTTGGCCTTGGGATTTTTTTTTCTTTAGCTGAAGGAAAAATATCCTATTCTAAAGGAATATTATTCTGAAACTTTTTCTTTTTGTTGGCCTAAGGAAACTTTTCTCCTTTTCTTGGCCTTGTGAAAAATGAGCTAATATGAAAGATTATTGTTAGGGAACCTTTCCTTATTAAGGTAAGGAAAATTGATTTATTCCAGAAGAATATTAGTAGGAAACTTTTCTTTCTTGGCCGAGAGATTATTTTTTTCCTCTTTGTTGACCTTTGGAATTATTTTCCTTCTTCTTGGTATAAGAAATAGTGTCTATTTTGAAGGAATCTTTTTACATAACTTTTCTTCCTTCTTGGCCTAGGGGAAGTTTTTTCTCTGTATTGGCCTTGGGAAAAATAAGTTATTTTAGAAGAATATTGTTTGAGAATCTTTTCTTATTAGTGTAAGGAAAAATGATCTGTTCTAGAAGAATATAAGTAGGAAATTTTTTCCTTCTTGGCCTAGAAATTTTTTTCTTTTCCCTCTTTGTTAGCCTAGGGAGAAGTGAGCTATTCTGAATGTATATTATTATGGATTTTTTCCTCCTAGTTGGCCTAGGGGAAGTTTTCCCTCTTTTTTAGCGTAAGAAAAGTGAGTGATTTTAGAAGAATATTATTAGGGAGTTTTTCCGCCTTCTTGATGAAGGACAACATTTGTCCATGAGGTTCCTAAAATCGCAACTTTTGCGCAGTAAAATTAAAACGGACAGCGGAAGCTCTAGAAACCTCGGATCGACTTCATTCAAAAACGAAAATCAAGAGGAAAGATTGAATTCCTCACTTGCAGTTTCGAAAAAGACTTCGTGAGGTAGGAGAAAACGACTGAAAACAGCAAGCTACGAACACTACCCAGAAAAATCAGCTCTGCACGAACAGCTTCTGTTTTGCCACGATCTGTGATCCTTAAGCACCCCAATTGTGATGCCTCTAATTAGTCCACACTTAGAAATGTTCTAGGAGTTCAGAGGATTTGGAATCTCGAAATTTCATTTAGAAATGAGAGAGATAATTATGAAACATGAATGCTAGTTCATGATATTCCCCTTCCACCAAATAAAGCACCATTATATCTAATAATGGCACCAAACATTATCATGTGCAAGACCCACCCACTTAGCTATAATTTATTGAAAGTGATCTTATCACTTAAATAAATTATTTAATCAAATAAATAAATAGCTAAATTAATTAAATTCGTAATTAATTAATTAACCCCATTTTGATCAAATCAAATGGTTAAATGTGGGCTCATTTTGTGACATGTTCTAATGCTTTCTCTTAATCCATATTAGATCCAATAAAAGCCCAAAATTCTAAACCCAAAATTGGTCTAGAAGTCCATAATCATATATGAACCCGAACATGTCCAAAATGGTCATTTTACGTGCTCGATATTACATAATGTTTAATGGAGGATTTACGAAATTTATTTTGTTCCTTAAACTATTTATGGAACATCTAAATTTCTATCTTAAATTATATTTAAGATATATTTATATATATATTCATTCTCAATGAATTATAATATAAATATTGATTTTCCTAAAAATAGGAAATTTAACTTCTCTTTTTCTAGTAACTCCTTTTTCATTTCTAATTAGTGTGTGACCTTTTAGGTTCTTAGTTATAAGGTAGTAGAACTATTTTAATGAAAACTCTTTATTCATTAAACGATGCTAAACTCTTTAGTCATCAATTAGAACTCTTCTAATGACCTTAAGATGCATTGATAATACGCTTTACCAATATTGATCTTAAGGTTTCTACAAGTCGTGAGTGACACCTAGCAGTATATCACAACCATCCAAATAACAAGAATTGCTGGATCTATAGAACCTATTCCATTGTATCTCTATGTCTTGGTCTCTTCATCATCCATGTCCAGAGAAAAGCACGGCTTATGGTTTATTATGTTAAGCACTTATGCTTTATCTCAAAACAAATCTTAATGAACTTGACATGAAAATATAATTTGAACTCCTTCAAATATATTTCACCTTGGCCAAGGATTTCTCATGCCAATTCATATTATCTCATAGGGACATCCTTTTTTTGTATATTACAAAGTGATGAATTCCATATTGGCCATGCACTAGTCTTCATACATAGCCAACAATGACAGCTATTGCTAGATCTCTTCCGTGATTAGGAATCAATCGTTATGCATTCACATAACAGAGATGTCTATGCATAAGACATCTGTCATGCCTCAGGTCTAAAGACCATTACTAAACATAGTATCCAATACAATGTATAATAAGCCATTAACACTCAAGACCATATGGCATATTATATTTGGTCAAGTTCAGTAAACTTGTTCTTTCAACAAGTACCTATGTGTTTGACTTGACATCTCATGTCAATGATATGAAACTCACCATCCATTTTAGTATCACATACCATAAGGAGTCATAACACATACTAGTGTTTATAGGAATTTATAATGTCCAATAATAAATCCACCACTAGGAACTATTTTAGAAGTATAGTACAAAGGATACACGTTTCATATTCTCGACATACTCGAGAATGTGTTCCTTAACTATTTTACTTCTCGGACTATATTCATTAAATTACTTAATGAATATTAATAACTTTGCCATTTGATAAATATCAAAATGCTATTCTAATACAATAATACCCTAAACAAACAAACACCATTTGATTGGCCTTTAGGGCATATTACTAACAATCTCCCACTTGCACTAAAGCCAATCGTTATGGTATCTCATACCCATCTTCTCAAGATGACGATCTAACTGCTGTTGAGTAAGTGCTTTAGTCAGAGGATCCGCAGTGTTATCAGCGGAGGCTACTTTCTGCATAGTGATATCACTCATTCCAATGATTTCTCTGATAATGTGATATCTTCTCTCTATGTGTTTGGACTTCTAGTGAGACCTTGGTTCCTTAGCTTGTGCTATAGCTCCATTGTTGTCACAATATAATAAGATTGACAATACAATGGTTGGAACCACTTGAAGTTTTTGAATAAACTTCCGTATCCAAACAGCTTCTTTTGCTGCATCTGATGCAGCTATATTTTCTGCTTCAGTGGTAGAATCTGCAGTAGTTGTTTGCTTAGAACTTTTCCAGCTTACTGCTCCACCATTGATAGTGAATAAAAATCCTAATATAGATTTTTTGTCATCTACATCTGACTGGAAATCTGAATCTGTGAAGCTTTTAATTTTTAGCTCACTTTCTCCATATGTTAAGAACAAATCTTTAGTTCTTCTTAAGTAGTTAAAAATATTCTTAACTGCGGTCCAATGTTCCTCACCCGGATTACTCTGGTATCTGCTAGTGACACTCACTGCATGAACTATATCCGGTCTAGTACATAGCATAGCATACATAAGACTTCCAATTGCAGAAGCGTATGGAATCTTATTCATTTGCTCTATCTCATCATAAGTTTTGAGACTTATGCTTTTAGAGAGATGAATTCCATGTCTGAAGGGTATAAAACCCCTTTTGGAATTCCACATATTAAATTTCTTTAATATCTTTTCTATGTACTTAGCTTGACATAGACCTATTAATCTTCTGGATCTATCTCTATAAATCCTGATTCTCAAGATGTACATTGCATCTCCTAGGTCTTTCATGGAGAAGTTTTGAGAAAGCCAAATTTTGACAAAAGACATTTGTCCAATGTCATTTCCTATAAGCAATATGTCATCTACATATAGCACAAGGAATGTTATTGCACTCCCACTGACCCTTTTGTAAACACATGGTTCGTCCTCATTCTTGATGAAACCAAATGATTTGATTGCATCATCGAATCGGATGTTCCAGCTCCTGGAGGCTTGTTTTAGCCCATAAATGGACTTTCTTAGCTTGCATACTTTATGAGGATTTGCCTTAGATTCAAAACCACAAGGTTGTATCATATAGATATCTTCCTCAATATACCCATTAAGAAATGTAGTTTTGACATCCATTTACCAAATCTCATAGTCATAGTATGCTGCTATAGCCAATAAGATTCTGATGGACTTTAGCATGGCTACTGGTGAAAAGGTTTCCTCATAGTCGATACCTTGTATTTGACGATAACCTTTAGCTACCAACCTTGCTTTATAGGTCTCTACCTTTCCATCTAAGCCTATCTTCCTCTTGAAGATCCACTTGCATCCGATAGGTATAATACCTTCGGGTGGATCCACTAGAGTCCAGACTTGGTTGGTTCTCATAGAGTCCATCTCTAAATCCATGGCTTCAAGCCATTTTAGAGTCAATATCTGATATTGCCTCTTCGTAACTAGTAGGATCATCTCTATGATCTGTATCACCCAATAAAAATATATCGTTCATCTGATGAAGAAAACCATATCTTTCTGGTGGGTGAATTATCCTACTAGATCTACGGAGCTGCTGTGTTCCTTGTGTTTGTACTTGAACAGGCTCTTCATTGGATTTATCCTCATTAGAATTCTCAATAAATTCTAATTTTCTTCCTTGTCCACCTTCTTGAATAAACTCTTTTTCAAGAAATATGGCATGTCTACTGACCAATACCCTTTGGTCAGATTGGATGTAAAAGTAATAACCCAAAGTTTCCTTTGGGTATCCAATGAACCTCCCACTATCCGCTTTAGCTTCAAGTTTCTCACTTTTGAGTCTCTTGATAAAAGCAGGACATCCCCAAATCCTAAGATGATTTAGGCTTGGTTTTTTACCATATCATATCTCATATGGTATTTTAGGTACAGACTTGGAAGGTACTCTGTTTAGTACATATGTTGCAGTAAGGAGAGCATATCCCCAAAGAGAAATTGGTAAGTCTGTATAACTCACCATTGATCGCACCATGTCTAACAGTGTACGATTTCTCCTCTCAGATACTCCATTAAGCTCTGGTGTACCTGGAGGTGTCCATTGTGAAACAATACCATTTTCTTTAAGGTAAGACTGGAATTCTCCATTGAGATATTCACCACCTCGATCTGATCGTAGGGTTTTAATAACTTTTCCAGTCTGTTTCTCTACTTCATTTCGGTATTCTTTGAACTTTTCAAAGGCTTCAGATTTATACTTCATTAAGTATACTGAACTATATCTTGAGTGATCGTCGATAAAAGTTATGAAGTAGTAATATCCACCCCTTGCCATTTCATTAAATGGTCCACATACATCAGTATGTATAAGTTCAAGTAAATCAGTGGCCCTTGTACTTCGTCCAACGAAGGGTGCCCTGGTCATTTTTCCTTGAAGGCATGATTCACAAGTTGGATAAGGTTCTAAACCAAATGGACCTATTAGTCCATCTTTAGCCAATTTTGTGACTCTATCTTCTCCAATATGACCTAGCCTTAAATGCCACTTATATTTGGGGCTTATTTCTTCTCTTTCACGTTTATGTGTTATGGTATTTACATTCACAACATGCTCATTATTTTCTTTCATGTTTAGTACATATAGATCATTATCTAAAGTACCATGTGCAACATATTTATTCTCATGATAAATATTACAAATTTTATTTCTGAAACAAAATTCATAATTGTCTTTGCATAAACATGAAATTGAAACTATGTTCCTTACAGCAGAAGGAACAAATAAACAATCATTCAAACTTATTACATGCCCAGATGTCATTTTAAAGAAAAATGTCCCTATAGCTGAGGCAGCAACCATTGCTCCATTTCCCACTCTAAGAGACACTTCTCTTTGTTTAAGTCTTCTACTTCCTTTCAGATCCTGCATTGACATACAAATATGTGTGGTTGCAGCAGAATCTAAAATCCAAGAAGTAGAATGAATGATTGAAATATTAGTTTCAATAATGAGCATACCTTCAGAAGGATTCTCTTTAGGCTTGACTTTCAAGCTGTTGAGGTAATCTTTGCAATTCCTCTTCCAATGCCCATCCTTACCGCAATGGAAACATTTTCCCTTGTCATTGGGCTTATTAGCTTTCCCCTTCTTAATCCCACCTTTAGCCTTGGGTTGAAACTTTTTCTTTTTACCCTTTTTAGTTGAGGGCCCTTCTATAGCCATAACATCGTTTGGCTTCTTTATGCAAGTTTCAGCAGTATTAAGCATCTTTAGCAGTTCAGCAAGACTGCACTCCATTTTATTCATGTTAAAATTCATGATAAATTGAGAGAATGAGTTTGGCAAGGACTGTAGGATAAGGTCGATAGCTAATTCCCCATCCATTGTGAAATTAAGAGCTTCCAGCTGCTCTATGTAGTCAATCATTTTGAGTACATGCTCATTGACCGATCCTTCAGTCATTCTCATTCTGAACAGTTTCTTAGATATCTCATATCTAACTGTTCTGCTTTGTTCACCATACAACTCTTGTAGATGAAGTATCATGGAACTTGCATTAGGCATGTTTTCATGTTGCCTTTGTAGTTCATTGGACATCGATGCCAATATATAACTTTTAGCACTTAGGTCATCATCTTGCCACTTCTGATAAGTGACTCTATCTGCCTCACTTGCTCCCTCAGAAATTTCATTTGGCTTAGGTGTATCAAGAACATAGCTAATTTTCTCATAATTAAGAACAATTCTTAAATTTCTGAACCAATCAACGTAATTGGGTCCCGTCAAACGGTAGTTTTCCAGAATTCGTGCCAACGGATTATTCATTATTAAATATTTCTGCAGAAAGTATAAATTAAATTATTAGCATTTTATTTTATTATAATCTATTTGATTTTGGTCTTTAAACCAAATAGTACCTCCCACTATTTTATCATTTCCTTACACTCCCATATGTAAGAAACGGAAACTCTCATTGGTAAAAGTTTCTAGTAGGAATCGGATTCTCATTAGCCTAAGTTTACCTCACCTGACAGTTCTTGGCTTACTTATTATAATGAGTAAGTAACTCTTACCAAATGCATCTCATGCATGTACCGATTATCCTTCGGCCTCTAAATCATTAATACCTCACCTGACAGTTCTTAGTATAAATGATTTAGTTAAGTTTACCCTAATACCCTTGCATATTTTCATAACATCTTACTAACCTCACCTAACAGTTCTTGGTAGCTTAATGTATGAATTACGCATCATCACATGATATATGGTTTATTTTCAACATTTTAATGAATGAGTAGCCCATGTATCCATGACAACTAGCCCAAGCATAAAATATTTTAAATATTCCATTGGTATTAGTAGGCCATGATGGATATTCTCAATATTCATCATTACAACTTAACAATAATTAAATTTATTTAATTAGGGAGTATTTGGTCATTATTATGGTCTCACTTTTTAGCATGTTATTCCATTTTCAATATTCAAATATGTCTAAGCACCCTAATATACATCTCATGCATATTATAGACAAACCAACTAAGGATGATCATGGAATTTTCTAATAAAACCAATTTGAGCCAAAATTGGTTTTAAGGTCCACCTAGGTATCAAGCAAACAATAATAATTATGAGACATCCCATGCCTCAAATTATCAAGCAAACAATAATGATTATGAGACATCTTATGCCTCAAATTATTACAATTACTAATTTCTATTTGAATGGCCAAAATTACATTGGAAGTATTGCAACGATCCACAAAGACTTCTTGCTCCAACCTCCAAGGCATCGTAAATTCGTCGTCCATCCTCTCTTGTAGAAATTACATATTTAGAAGAATTGGGGTACAAATTTAGGGTAATGGGATACAATCAGATCTTAATAGAAGGAGAGACATGCAAGTCCCTATTTCAAAATATTACAACCATTTAAGCCTTTAGAAATCGGCCAAATCAACAAATAAATCAATAGATCATTCAATCACACATATATTCATTCATCACATGACAAAAATATATCATAAAATATCTAGGTCTTTCCATGATCATCCTTCATGCTATTATAAATGGAAATAACATAAATCATGCTTCAAAAATTCGAAATTGAATGAAGATGGCTCTGATACCACTTGAAGGACAACATTTGTCCATGAGGTTCCTAAAATCGCAACTTTTGCGCAGTAAAATTAAAACGGACAGCGGAAGCTCTAGAAACCTCGGATCGACTTCATTCAAAAACGAAAATCAAGAGGAAAGATTGAAGTTTAATTACCTCACTTGCAGTTTCGAAAAAGACTTCGTGAGGTAGGAGAAAACGACTGAAAACAGCAAGCTACGAACACTACCCAGAAAAATCAGCTCTGCACGAACAGCTTCTGTTTTGCCACGATCTGTGATCCTTAAGCACCCCAATTGTGATGCCTCTAATTAGTCCACACTTAGAAATGTTCTAGGAGTTCAGAGGATTTGGAATCTCGAAATTTCATTTAGAAATGAGAGAGATAATTATGAAACATGAATGCTAGTTCATGATATTCCCCTTCCACCAAATAAAGCACCATTATATCTAATAATGGCACCAAACATTATCATGTGCAAGACCCACCCACTTAGCTATAATTTATTGAAAGTGATCTTATCACTTAAATAAATTATTTAATCAAATAAATAAATAGCTAAATTAATTAAATTCGTAATTAATTAATTAACCCCATTTTGATCAAATCAAATGGTTAAATGTGGGCTCATTTTGTGACATGTTCTAATGCTTTCTCTTAATCCATATTAGATCCAATAAAAGCCCAAAATTCTAAACCCAAAATTGGTCTAGAAGTCCATAATCATATATGAACCCGAACATGTCCAAAATGGTCATTTTACGTGCTCGATATTACATAATGTTTAATGGAGGATTTACGAAATTTATTTTGTTCCTTAAACTATTTATGGAACATCTAAATTTCTATCTTAAATTATATTTAAGATATATTTATATATATATTCATTCTCAATGAATTATAATATAAATATTGATTTTCCTAAAAATAGGAAATTTAACTTCTCTTTTTCTAGTAACTCCTTTTTCATTTCTAATTAGTGTGTGACCTTTTAGGTTCTTAGTTATAAGGTAGTAGAACTATTTTAATGAAAACTCTTTATTCATTAAACGATGCTAAACTCTTTAGTCATCAATTAGAACTCTTCTAATGACCTTAAGATGCATTGATAATACGCTTTACCAATATTGATCTTAAGGTTTCTACAAGTCGTGAGTGACACCTAGCAGTATATCACAACCATCCAAATAACAAGAATTGCTGGATCTATAGAACCTATTCCATTGTATCTCTATGTCTTGGTCTCTTCATCATCCATGTCCAGAGAAAAGCACGGCTTATGGTTTATTATGTTAAGCACTTATGCTTTATCTCAAAACAAATCTTAATGAACTTGACATGAAAATATAATTTGAACTCCTTCAAATATATTTCACCTTGGCCAAGGATTTCTCATGCCAATTCATATTATCTCATAGGGACATCCTTTTTTTGTATATTACAAAGTGATGAATTCCATATTGGCCATGCACTAGTCTTCATACATAGCTAACAATGACAGCTATTGCTAGATCTCTTCCGTGATTAGGAATCAATCGTTATGCATTCACATATCAGAGATGTCTATGCATAAGACATCTGTCATGCCTCAGGTCTAAAGACCATTACTAAACATAGTATCCAATACAATGTATAATAAGCCATTAACACTCAAGACCATATGGCATATTATATTTGGTCAAGTTCAGTAAACTTGTTCTTTCAACAAGTACCTATGTGTTTGACTTGACATCTCATGTCAATGATATGAAACTCACCATCCATTTTAGTATCACATACCATAAGGAGTCATAACACATACTAGTGTTTATAGGAATTTATAATGTCCAATAATAAATCCACCACTAGGAACTATTTTAGAAGTATAGTACAAAGGATACACGTTTCATATTCTCGACATACTCGAGAATGTGTTCCTTAACTATTTTACTTCTCGGACTATATTCATTAAATTACTTAATGAATATTAATAACTTTGCCATTTGATAAATATCAAAATGCTATTCTAATACAATAATACCCTAAACAAACAAACACCATTTGATTGGCCTTTAGGGCATATTACTAACACTTGAAACATGGAAGAGTGATATTTTCTTGACTTGGCTTTCTCTTATAGCCTTGGCTTTTATTTGCCTAAGTTTTCTCTTAGCCTTTTTTTCCTTAACATTTATTTGCCTTGTTGAACATTGACCTTTTCTTGGCATGACTTGACTTGCTCTTGTGGCATTGGCTTTTGTTTGTCTCGATTTTTTCGAAGCCTTTATTTTTCCTTAGCCTTTGTTTGCCTTATTGAAAAGTGATATTTTCTTAGCTTGGCTTGGTCTTGTGGTTTGGACTTTTATTTGCCTCGGATTTTCCTTTTCCTTTATATTTTCTTAACCTTTATTTGCCTTGTTGAACATTAGTCTTCCTTTGACTTGGCATGCTGTTCTTGCCTTGGGCCTAAGAATTTTTTTTTCTCTTTGTTGGCCTAAGTAAAAGTGATTTAATTTTGAGAAATGTTGTTCGGGAATGGTTCCTCCTTGTTAGTGTAGGAAAATTAAACTATTGCAGAAGAATGTTATTAGGAAAATTGTCATATCTGTTAGCTTAGGGAAATTTTGCTTATTTGTTAGCCTAGGGAAATTTTTTTGTCCTCATTAGTATATTTTAAAGTAAACTTTTCTGGAGGAATATGTTATAAGGAGTAAGAAAGATGTAAATTATTTTAGAAGGATATTGTTAGGAAGCTATTCCTCCTTATTGGTCAAGAGTAATTTTTTCTCTTTGTTGGTCCTAGGAATATTTTCCTTTTTTGCATTCGGAAAAGTGACTTATTTCGAAGGAATATTGTTACAAAACTTTGTCTCCTTACTGGTCTTGTATATGGAAGTTTTTCCTCCTCATTCGCATAAGGAAAAGTAATCTATTTTGGAAAAATATTATTATGAAACTTTTTTCTTTTCCTTACTGGTCTAGGGAAGTTTTCCTTTTTATTGACCAAAGAAAAAATTTCCTCCTCCTTGACATAAGAAAAGCAACCTATTCCGAACGAATATTATTACAAAAATATTTTTTTCCTTACTAGCCTAGGGAAGTTTTTCTTTTTTAAGGACTTAGGAAATTTTTTCTTCCCCTTGACATAAGGAAAGACAGATTCCGGAGGAATATGATTACATAACTTTTTTTCCTTACTGATCTAGGTAAATTTTTCCTTTTTACTAGTTAGGAAAATATTTTTTTCCTCCTTAACATAAGGAAAAGTGACTTATTTTCATAAAATTTTATTAGAAATATTTTCTCTTTACTGGCCTAGTGAATTTTTTCCTATTTATTAGCTAGAGAGATTTTCGACATAACTAGCAAGAGAAAAATGAGTAATTTCATAGGAATATTATTAGGAAATTTTTTCTCCTTCTTAGAGGAGAGAAAAGTGAATTATTCTTGAGAAATACTATTATAGAATGTTTTTTCCACATTGGCCTAGGGAAGTCTTTTCTCTTTGTTGGCATAGGAAAAAGTAAGCTATTCTGAGTGAATACTATTAGTAAACTTTTCTTCCTTATTGTTCTAAGGAAGTTTTTCCTCTTTATTGGCCTCAGAAAAACATAAGCTATTTCAAGGGTATATTATTAGGGAATATTTTTTTTATTATTGTAAAGAAAAGTAATTTATTCTAAAAGAATATAAGTAGGAAATGTTTCCTTCTTAGGTTAGGAAAATTTTTCTTTTTCCTCTTTGTTGGCCTTGGGAACTTTTCCTCTTTCTTGACATAGGAAAAAGTGTCTATTCTGAAGGAATATGATTATAGAACTTTTCTTCCTTCTTGACTTAAGGTAAGTTTTTCCTCTTTATTGGCCTTAAAAAAAACGAGCTATTTTGGAGGAATATTGTTTGAGAACTTTTTTTTTTTCAGTGTAAGGAAAAGTGATCTATTTTGAAAGAATATTAGTAGGAAATTTTTCCTTCTTGGCCTAGAGAAGTTTTTCTTTTTCCTCTTTGTTGACCTTGGGAAATATTGTTTTCTTCTTGGCATAAGAAAAGTGCCTACTCTGAAAGAATAATATTATGAAATTTTTTTTTTCTTTATTGGTCTATAAGAAGTTTTTCCCTTTTCTTTGCCTCGTGAAAAACGAGCAATTCCAAGGGAATTGATAGGGAACTTTTCATTGTTAGGAAACTTTTCTTCTTTTTTGTGCTAGAGAATTTTTTTTTCTTTATTAGCTTAGGGAATTGTTTTTATTGGTATAAGGAAAACTAAGCTATTCCGGGGATGTTATTAGGGAACTTTTAGTTCTTATTGGCATAGGAAAATTGGACTATTCTAGAGGAATATTAGTATGAAACTTTTTCTTTTGGTTGTCCTAAGGAAGAGTGAACTATTTTCCGAAGGAATATTGTTTTGGAACTTTTCCTCATTGGCCTAAGGAAATTTTTCCTCCTTTAACCTAAAGAAATATAAATTATTCTCTAAATTAATTGTTATTTATTGTTGATTTAGGAAATTTTTTCCTCCTTTTTGGATTAAGGAAAAGTGAATTATTTTTTAGAGTATTGTTTTGGAACTTTTCCTTCTCATTACCCTAAGGAAGTTTTTCCTCTTTATTGACATTGGGAATATTTTTCTCCTTGGCACTGGGAAAAGCAATCTATTTTAGAGAAATATTATTTCTCTTTATTGGTAAAGGGAAGTGTTTTTCCTCTTTGTTAGCCTAGGGAAAAGTGAGCTATTCCAGAGGGATATTGTTAGTGAAACTTTTTCGCCTTATCAGTGTAAGAAAAAAATGAACTATTCTGGAAGAGTACTATTAGAGAACTTTTCTTCCTAATTGTCTTACTCTTTATTAGCCTTGGAAATATTTTCCTCCTTCTCATTGGGAAAAGTGACTTATTTTAGAGGAATATTATTACAGAAGTTTTTTTTCTTATTGGTCTGGGGTCAATTTTCCTTTTTGTTGGCCTAAGGAGAAGAGAACTATTTTATGAAGGAATATCATTGTGAAACTTTTCCTTTTCATTAGTGTAAGGAAAAAATGAACTATCTCAGAATTATACTATTAGGAAGCTTTTCTTCCGGATTGGCCTAGAAAAATTTTTACTTTTTATTGGCCTTGGAAATATTTTCTTCCTTGTTGTTGGAAAAAATTACTTACTCTGGAGGAATATTATTACGGAACCTTTTTCTCCTTATTGTCCTATTGAATTGTTTCTTTTTATTGGCCTAGAAAAATTTATATTCCTTGTTAACAATGTATCGTATAATCATGAGCGCTCATGAAACAATGATGAATATGAATTTTTACGAGATACATAAATATGAATGTTTTATGCATGTGAATGCTCAATAGTGCAATGTATGGGTCTTTTGGTACTACAGAATAGTATTTACATTTGCAACCAATAACTCGAGTACATGAGTTGTATATTGCCAATTGGATCAATATTTTCAAGAGTGTAAATTATTAATATAGTCATATTAGCTAAAATAGAGTGTTCCTCAACTACAAACCATCAATCTAAATAAGCATTTAAATTAGTTTGGAATGTGATTCCAATGGACTTTAGTTTTTTTCTCTAGCAAGCAAATATTATAGCATCATTTGTTATGGAAGCCATTGGAAAATTATTTCTGGAGTTTCCTTAGGATCTTTTAAATTTCCTTCTATAGGAATTTTTGGAACCTTTGTTCCTCATCATTATCAATTTGCTATGTGCCTTTTTGAGTTTATTCTATGTGGGTTCTAACCCTTTCTTTTAGTCAGCCAATTTGCATTTTTGCTCTTTTTTAATTTTTCTAGGGCTGTTCATCATCACTATCATTTTTCCCGTACTTCTTTTAGTTGCTTGGGAAGAGTTGTACTAAAGCAGTGACGAGCTCTTTTAGAATTATTGTATAGGATGATCTACGTTTAAAAGGCCTTTTACTTGATCTCTTTTATTGTTATGGGAAGGAGGAAACAAGAGTATAGTTAAGAGGATAGGTAAATAAATAAAAGATGGGGAATTTGTAGTTTCCACTTCCTCTCAGAATCAATATCTAACATTATGAAATTTGTAAATAACTGAGGAGTAAATGCCAAAATGTAAAGGTTAAATGCATAAAGATAATCGTTAGTTGCATAACATATAAAGAAAATTAGATTGGTCCACGTTGGCGTAATACCATTCGTTTATTCCTATTAAAAGGTGAACATTTGGGTTTTTCATAGCCTTACACGTGGTAAGTCAAGTAAAGTCAGGAATAACATAAGAAATTTGAAAATAAAATGTGTTAATATGTTAGATACGAAATCATAATTGTTAGATTATAACATAGAGTTATGTTAATCCACATCGGCTTAATGCCCTTCATACATTCCTCGATTAAAGTGAATGGTTGGGTTTTCCTCAGCCTCACTCATGAAAAAATAAAGAAGTACCACAAAATAAATCAAGTGGTAGGAGCATAAATACGCTAGCAAAGCTATGAATTAGCATAATTAAAAAAATGAACATGAAATAAAACAAAATACAAATAAGTGTTGGGTTTGGTTTTAAAGACTATTTTGATCCTTTTTTACCATCTTGGCTTTCTACTATTTGGTCAAAATTTTATGTTGATCAAATGGGTTTTACATTTTCTGCACTATTTATTTTCAACTTTCTTGGAGGAGGGACCTCCATTTTTTAGCTTGGAATTTTGGCTTTATTGCTTTTTTAATTATGTTTGAGGTTTATGTCTCACACATAAATCTATTTTTAATGAGTATATATGTGAGTATTCACATCTTTTTTTAACTATACACAACCAAATCTAGTTTCAAACGATGATGGTGGGGTAGTGGTTTTATGGGTTTTAGTGAGATAAGAAGAATTTTTAGTCCCAATACACGGCGCTAACGAAGGTGCTAAATTTTTACCTTCACATATATTTGTAGCATGTAGAGAACATGTCATAATTGCTTGCCTCGATTCCGGTGGGGTGAGTTCCTAAAAAGGCACTCCGACGCCCAAGTTAGTGTTTAATCAAGATTAAACAGAGAAAAATATAGGGAAATTGAGTTTTCTCTCTCTAGGATGAACAATATTCATGGAGGCCAAAGACCCCTTTCTTATATAAATGATCTCTATATATAAATAGTAGGTGACATGGATTTAGGGTTTTGCCTTAAACTCTCATCCTAATGACACATGTCACCCATCCTTATTGTGCATTGAAGGTGAATTTGATAGTAGGGAATTATTTCATACCTGCGTGTTTCCTTACTCTTATGACTTTAGGCATGGTTGCCTTAGACTATGGAATTTGAAATCGAAATGAGTTTTCCTCCTCTTGTCATTTTCATAAGTTTTTAGAGAATTTTGTCTCTGGTGTTATTCCCTTAGATTAGATTGAATAATATTTTCCCCCGAAATAATTCCTCTTTATTTAGTAGAGTGGACATTTGACAAAATGTCGTGCCTTTGGAATATGGCACCTACAAATTCGAAAGACAAGATTACATGTCGATGTGTCACTCAACATGGCTGAATGAATACTGACAATTTAGATTTAAATAAAACTTAATATACTATTCATTAGATCACTTATTTGAATGGCTTATATTAGTTTTTTTTTCTCTTCTCACTCAAAGTACAAGCAAAACCAATGAGATCAATAATCAAGCAAAATAATTAAAGAAAAGCAAACGTATATGAATGATGCAAAAAATAAACAATCATGGTGATTGACAAATTTGACAGTTGATTCTTCCACACTCCCTCTTAATGTCATCATATGATTGACAAATTATAATTTAAGAAAATCAAATTCAATAAAATGACCCACAATATGTTCTACATAATTACTTATACTGTCATAAAAAATTACTAATCATTAAAAATTACTAACTCAACAAATAGCTACTAGTTATAAAGAACAATTTTTTCAATTTTCCTAGCTAAAGACTAGACTACTCTAATACCCAACATATTTTACTTTTGTAAATATAATTAGTTACAACATTAAATTTATATTTTCAATCAGTCATCAGTAACAAGAATTTCACTTTCATTAATCA
This sequence comes from Citrus trifoliata, assembly GCA_018350135.1. Lineage (NCBI taxonomy): Eukaryota > Viridiplantae > Streptophyta > Magnoliopsida > Sapindales > Rutaceae > Citrus > Citrus trifoliata. The sequence goes on along the minus strand of CM031385.1, from coordinate 13,170,695 downwards.
TAAAAAGTACTTAAGTTGATGGTGCTATATTTGTACCTTCACACATATTGTTAGCTTGGAAATAACTTGTCACGATCGTTGGCCTCGATTCTAGTAGGGTGAGTACTTGAAAAAGGCACTTTGACGCTCAAATTAGTGTTTAATTAAGATTAAAGTAAGAAAAAATGTAGAAAATGAGTTTTCTCTCTCTAGGATGAACAATGTTCATTAAGGCCAAAAGACCTCTTTCTCATAGACATGGTCTCTATTTATAGTGATCAGTGACATGGTTTTAGGGTTTTTCCTTAAACTCTCTTCCTAATGACACATGTCACCCATCATTATTTTACACGTGGAGCCAAATTTAAGTGTACGAAAGTATTCCTACCTATATGTTTCGTTACTCTTATGACTTTGAGCGTGGTTTCCTTATACTATGCAATTTGAAATTCAAATGAGTTTTCCCCTTTTGCCATTTTTCCTTCCCCTTGACAAAAAAATGACTTATTCTAGAAAAGTATTATTATGAAACTTTGTCTCTTTACTGGCCTAAAAAGTTTTTTCTTTTTATTGGTTTAAGAAAATTTTTCCTTCTCCTTGACATAAGGAAAAGTGACTTATTTTGGAAGAATATTATTACAAAATTTTTCTCTTTACTAGTCTAGCAAAATTTTTCCTCTTCATTATCCTAGGGAGAAGTGAACTATTTTATGAATAAATATATTTGAAATGTTTCCTCTTTGTGTCCTTGGAAATGTTTTCCTCCTTTGCATTAGGAAAAGTTACTTATTTCAGATGAATAGTATTACGGAATTTTTTCTCTTTATTGGTCTAGGGGAAATGTTCCCTGTTTATTGGCCTCGAGAAAAATAACATATTTCAAGTTAATTGTTTGGGAACTTTTCGTTATTAATGTAAGGAAAAGTTATCTATTTTGGAAGAATATTATTAGGAAACGTTTCTTCCTTCTTGGCCTAAGAAAGTTTTTCTTTTTCTGTTAGGGAAACTTTTCTTCTTAGCATAAGGAAAATTGCCTATTCAGAAGGAATATTATAACGAAACATTTCTTCCTTCGTGGCCTAAGGGAAGTTTTCCTCTATATTGGCCTCCGAAAAAGTAAGTTATTTTGGAAGAATATTATTGTAAAACTTTTTGTCCTTACTAACCTAGCGAAGTATTTCTTCCTTAATGGCATAGGAAAAACTTCCCTCTTTATTGACCTGGGGAAGTTTTCCCTCGTTATTAGCTAGGAACATTTTTCCTCTTCCTTGGCCTAAGGAAAAGTAAATCATTCTATGAAAACATTGTTCTTTTTCATTGGCCTATGGAAGTTTTCCTTCTTCTTGGCCTAAGGAAAAATGTTTACTCTGAAGGAATATGATTACTGAACGTTTTTCCCATCTTAACCTAAGGGACATTTTTCCTCTTTGTTGGCCTAAGAAAAAGTGAACTATTTTTCGAAGACATATTTTTATGAAACCTTTTCTCCTAATTGGACTAACTGTCATAACCCCTTGTTATGTCACTGTACCGTATGGCCTTAGGCGCCAAATCTCACTCTCTTAACCCTAAGCCAGCCTTGCACATTCAAATCTGTTACTAGATTTGAAAGACAAAATTAGTACTCATACAAACTCGCTCAAGATAAGAGGAAATAACTTTTATTGCTCAGGGAAAGCTTACAATACTTGTGTGCTGGATTTTGTGTGTTGCTTATAGAGTGTTGAGTTAAATGAGGCCCCTTCTATATAGAAAGTACAAATGTCTATAGTTGTCACAACTACCACCTAAACACATTAATTACAAGAAAATATCTACAAGCACTACATAAGCCTCTATTTCTCTAGAATCTTTCCGAGCCATGGCTTGCTAGGAGACTTGAGCCATGACATTCTCCCCCACCTAATTCAAAGATGCCGTCGTTGACTCGCTGTGGAAGTCCTTGATCTTGTCTTGGAATTGCAACAAATCATTTGTAGACTCCCAACTTGCTTCGCTCTTAGGTATACCCTTCCACTTGATGAAGTACTCTTGGCATGGCCAAAAACTCTTTCCTAAATGATCTTTACTTCTTTATCGTAGACCCTTGTGTTGACGAGTAGAGGTCACTTGGGTTTTCCCCACATTGGATATTCTATGTCCCCATGATATGGCTTTAAACAACTAACATGGAAGATCGAGTAAAGTTTAAGCTAAAAGGGCAACTCTAGCTTGTATGACATATTGCCAACCCTCTTAATGATATGAAATAACCCCTCGTATTTCCAGACAAGGCCTTTGTGTAACAAATGGGCAAACTTGTGTTGGGACGGTAGAATTTTGACTAGCACCAAGTCTCCTATATTGAACTCCACATGGCTATGCTTGCTGTCTGCCCATTTCTTCATCCGCTTGAGGGCATCAAAGAATTGTTGGCTCCTCTCCATCCATTCTCACTTGGTTGTCTTCTTGAGCAAGTCGGTGAGTAGTGCGGCAATGGTGGAATAACCTTTGATGAACCTCCTATAGTAGTTTGCAAGGCATAGGAAAGAGCGCAACTCCGTGACCTTCGTGGGCGGCTTCTATTAGGCAATGGCCTGGACCTACGCCTTGTCCATGAGCAACGTCCCATCTCTGATCTTGTGGCTAAGAAAATGAACTTCAGGCTTAGCGAACAAGCACTTGTCCTGCTTCGCATAGAGCTCATTGTCCCGCAATGCCCTGAACATAATCCGCAAGTGCTCGACATGCTCCTTAAATGTGTTGCTATAGACCACAATGTCACCGAGATACACCACCACAAACTAATCAAGGTGTGATTGGAATATGTGGTTCATGAGCGTGCAAAATATGGTCGGAGCGTTGGTAAGGGCAAAAGGCATGACCTTGAACTCATACGCACCATATCTAGTCATACAAGTGGTCTTTGGCTCATCTCCCTCCTCAATCCGTACTTGGTAATATCTCGACTTAAGGTCAAGCTTGGAAAAGTACTTGGGCCATCCAAGTTGGTCGAACAAATCTGCAATTAATAGGATGGGATATTTATTCTTTATAGTCACCTTGTTGAGGGTCTGGTAGTCGATACATAATCAAAGTGAGCCATCATGCTTCCGTTGGGACAACACCAATGCCCCATATGGTGCTTTTAAGGGCTGGATATATTCCGCGTCCAGCCGCTCCTTAATTTGCCTCTACAACTTCTCTAACTCTAGTGGAGACTTGCAGTAGGGTGCTCTCGTAGGCGACTTGGCACCTAACTCTAGCTCTATTTTGTGGTCCACCTCCCGTTATGACAATAATTGTTTTGGCAACTCGAGTGGCATCACGTCCTTATACTCCTCAAGGATTTGGTCTACCATTTTGGTAAGGGCTCTATGCCTATAGCGTCCTTCCTATCTCCGGCCTCATGAATGGTGGCAAGAAAATTCTCCTCATGCCGCTTGCAACCCTTGCTAATTTGCACTGCGAAAAGTTGGCCTGGTGGTGTGGTCTTACTCATGGTCAGGACCAAGCATGGGGCTCCCTCCAAGATGCATAACGAGTTGTACCTTGGAAGTGGCACCACATTAAACTATCTCAAAAATTCCATTCCCAAAACAAGACTAAAGTCATTAAGAGGTACAAAGAAGAAATTGGCCTTACCTTGCCATGAGCCTTGATGTAGCTCCACATCTAGCGCTACTTCGTTAAGTGGTTTGGCCTTCGAATTCACCGTTTTGAGCCGGCCATCAATTTTCTCGACTGTGAGACCAAGCCGCTTAGCCTCATCTTCCTTGATGCAGTTGTGAGACGCTGTTGGGTGATTTCTATTGCTGTAGGTGTCAATGCGTAAGTGTACACAACAAGTAATATACTGATGAATATTCTCAATCTCCACAGGGATTGATGTTATTTGATTTGCTACAGCAATCTTAACATGCAGTTTTACCCTAAATTAAAATACGACAATTAATGAAACTAATGAACTAATTAAAATAAAAATGCAATAAATAAAATGTAATAAGGAAAATTCTCACATCAAACACAACGATGTAATCAATAGGAAGGAAATAGTTGAGTGATTAAACTCACTTAATGGTATTAATTGTTTTTTCTAATTAAGATCTTATTGCTACAACATCGACAGTAACACTGGGTAGAATCCCTCATGCATCCTCAGCTGTTACTTGTTGGATATTTTATATCCAGTGCAACCTAATAGTGATCAATTGTTACGCTAACATTAGATATAAAATTAAACGTTTTAGGTTCCATTTTCCCTACAAGGTGAATCCCTATGTCTAGTTCTTTACTAATTTTAGATCAAGTATGGCTCTATTAAAATTGAGATTAACTCAACTTGGGAAACCCAATCTAAAACCATGTATTATCTTAATTTGTTCCACTAAATCAGACTTTTTTTAGGCAGTTTCTTAGCTAGTATCCACTAAATGGGTGGTTAGCCAAAATAGGGAATTGCAATGAGTAAAATTAAGACAAAATACTTTAGCGAACACGAAACAACACACACATATTAGTTAAATAATCATTAAGCTTGTTTATCACTCAACCAAAATAAAGTTTAGTTCATGATTTACGATAGAACTACAAATAAAATCGTTTTAGCCATCAAGTACATTCCATAATTCAATAAAAACTAGAAAATAAGAAAAAGAATTAAGTTCTGCTTAGTCTTGTTGATTTCGCTTATATTTTCTCCTTAAATTCTCTGTTGCAGCCCTCCAATCTCTCTTATTCTCTGTTTTCTTTTTGTTTTTCTCTATTATTTTCATTGAGTGACGGCCTCCACTTTTTTCTTTTTATGCGTGTGATTAGTATTAAAAATTATTTGATTATCAAGTGATAAAAATATTATTTTGTGCTTATATTATAATTTGTATTTGTGTTTATGCAATATATTAAGAATTATTAATTATGTCTTAACTAATTTAATTTTGTGTATTTTTGTGTTTTTATTAGGTAAAATATTAAATTCGTATAATTCGAGACTCCAAACAGATAAACGGATTACAAATTTGGTGAAGTAAGCTGTAGGATTTGAATCTTTGTATTCGAGTCGACCCGATCTACCCATTAATCCGCCAAATATCAACCATTCTTTGACCAAATTGGATGCTTCACAAGATGCCACATGTAATGTTGACTTTTGAAGTTTGACCAGCCATTGGATCTTTATCTAATGGTAGTGAGGAGCGCATGCATAAAGCTTATGATGGGACGCAAAACACTGAATTATGAATTTATTTTTCTATATATAGAGCCTTATTTTTATGTTTTTTATCATCTCTCTACATCTCTCTTCTTCTCAATTTCTCTCAATCTCCCTGTAATCTTGTTTTTCAGATATATATTTTAAGATTTTGCTTAATTATTTTTATAAATAAATTTAATTTATTTTCAATTTTAGTTGTTTTTATTCATTTTAATTATTAGTAATTTAATTTATTAATAATTACTTTTATTTCAATTATGCTTAACTAAATAATAATAGTTAGGGTAAGGTGAAACTCTTAGAAAATAAATATGATTTAATCAAATTCTAGTTTTAATTTTATAAATTAAATTATTTTCTATTTAATTTTATACATATTTTATATTTTGAAATTTTGAATTATTGTAGACAAACAAGGGATTTTGGCACAATAAATTCTTAATATCTTAATATAAGGTATGGTAAAATGGTATTTTGACTTATTGTAGATAAATTAAATTTTGGCACAATAAATACTTAATCCATGATAAAATTAATGGAAAAATAATAATAATTTATATAATTAATCTTTTGGGCAATAGATCTAAAAAAATGGCAAAAATAATTTATTAAATTTTATTTACTACCAATAGTGGATCCATAACCCTAACTAATTCAATTTCATAGTTCATTTAAATTAAGTTGTATAAGTTTTATTTTCATTTTTAGATAAAGTAAAATAAACAAAGTAAATATTTTATCTGTGGATCGACCTCGGACTCACCGAGCTATAATCTTATACTTGGGAGTTAGAAATCACTTTAAGTTGTGTCAGTGTGCTCCTTTTATAAATTGGAATTAGGGCAACCAAAAGCATATGGCACGTATCTTCCATTTCTGAAAACCTTGGATCGTAATCTTTTAGTTATCGCGCGTGAAATCCAGTTTATTGTTGCTACAGAATTGCTGCAACAACGGCTACAACATCTTTACTATTCCAGACTTGTTTTAATTCCTCTGTATCCAAGTTCTTTTATCTTCTCTACAAGTCTGTTGCAGTAGCATTCAATCCATAAAACTTGAACCTTTTGGTCACTTACAATCACGCACAATCCTGAGCACAAAATGATAGAAAATAAAATCAATTTATTAAAAATAAACTTAAATAGATGCTTGTGCAAAATATAACTAAAAGGCAACAAAAACATATAATTTGCTCTCTAAGTAATATTGATTTAAGTCTAAAATTTCATGATAACTCTCATTTCATAGAGTCATCAAATATTATCGTGTCAATCAAGACTTGAGCTCTCTTTTTGTTAATTGTGGCCTCTACATGCATTAGCGACTTGTCCTGCACCTTTCCTGGGATTTGCTTGGCAGTCAACACATTGAAGAGTTTGAGACAACCCATGTTGGCGGCCTCAGCTGGTGGTACCTCCTGTTGCTTCTTCTCGGTCTCACTAAACATGGCGTTGAAAGCCTTTGTCTTTGGGCAGTCTCTAACCCAATGGTCTCCACCACAAAGGAAGCAATTGTGTTGGCATTTGGCCTCCTTCTTGCCATCCTTTGGGCCATCATTCTTTTGTGGCGCCTTTTCCTTGCTATCATGGTGCTGCGACTTATCTCCTTTCACTCCCCTACCTTTACCCTGCTGGGGGCTTCTCATCCTTATTTGGCTTAGATGATTCACCCTTCCGAAACTCCACAAGCGTGTCCACATCAGTGAGAACCATAGAGATGTCATTCACTTTGCGCTATTGCAGCTTTCGTTGTGCCCACGGTTGGAGTCCCTCCATGAAGTTGAACAGTAAGTCATTTGAGTTTATATTGTCAACTAACTTACTTTGAGATGGACCCCGTGTGCTTCAATTCCCTCATTTTTTTGCAAGCCTCATACGCCACATTCCCAGATAGAATTTATTCTTCAGCTTGCACTTGAGCAAGTCTTATATGTCGATGATGCATGTCTTGTGCACAATCTTTGCATGCTTTTGCTGTCACCAAGCGGTCACAAGGTCCTCAAGGTACATTGTCACAATATTACCTTTTTTTACTCACTTTGGACATTGGTGGCCTCAAAGTACCTCTCCATTGACTATCGAAAGTTCTCGATCTCTTGGACATCCCACTTGCCCACATACCTCATTGGAATCAGCACCTCAACCTTTATTGGAGGTGTGGCATTGATGTTGAGCACTCCGCTGGCCACCGTCTTCTTGCAAGGTGCCCAAATGCTCTTGGTCTTTTCAAAGCCTGTGTGAAACTCCTCCACTTGAGTCTTTAGCGACTTAATGGAGTTCATGACCACAATTTGAAATTCCTCAAGGCTTTGGCGTTGCGCTACTACATCTTGGCTCAGGTCACCCATCCATCCCCCAAGATCACCCACCTCCTTCATCGTTTGGTCAAATATCTCAAAGCGCTCATTTATCTCGATGACGGCAATCTCCCCAACACTCGATTCTCTATGGCGTTGAGCAAGTCAACAAACTTCTCCTTGTTGTTCTTTCTTTTCTTCGCATAGGGGTTTGGCTCCTTCCCCCTTTGGTCATCATGAGTGAGCTTCGACATCATTCCTTTCAAACAATGCAATTACCCCATAAGTGTCAATGGCTCTCGCACCAATTGTCACGGCCCACTTGTTCCCTCACTGTGTCGTGCAACATTAGGTACCAAATCTCACTTGCTTGACCCTAAATCAGCCTTGCATACTTAAATCCATTGTTCGATTTGAAATTCAGATTGAGTACTCACACAAAGTCGCTCAAGATGGGAGGAAAGAACTTTTATTACTTGAGGAAAGCTTACAATACTTGTGTGCTGGATTTTGTGTGTTGCATGTCGTGTGTTGAGTAAAATGAGGCCCCTCCTATATATATAGTACAAGAAAGTGTTTAGCGTTGTCACAACTAGCACCTAATCACATTAATAATCAGAAAATATCTACAAGCACTACATGAGCCTCCATGTCTCTAAATTCCTCGTTGTTGGCCTAGGGAATTTTTTCCTTTTTGGCCAAAGGCAAACTGAATTATTCTTCGAAGGAATTTTGTTATAGTACTTTTCCTCCTTATTGGCCTAAGGAAAAATAAATTATTTTTCAAGGGAATTTTTTTCTCTTTGTTGTCCTAGGGAATGTTTTACTCTTTCTTAACTTAGGGAAAATGAGTAATTCTGTAAGAATATTATTAGGAAGTTTTTCCTTCGAATTGAAGTTTTAAAAGAATTTTAATTGGTCTTTGAAACAATTCCGAAAGGAGCAATTTCAGAGGAATAATATCACATAATTTCTCCTCTTTATTGGTGTAGGGTTATTTTTCCTCCCTCTTGGCATAAGGAAAAATGATCTATTCTGGAGAAATATTATTACGAAACTTTTTCTATTTGTTGGCTTAAGTAAGTTTTTCCTTTTTGTTGGCCTAGGAAAAAAATGAACCATATTTTTAAAAAATATCGTTATAAAACTTTGCCTTTTTATCAGTATAAGGAAAACGTGAACTATTCTAAAAGAACACTATTAAGAAACTTTTCTTCCTTATTGGCCTAGTAAAATTTTCCTCTTTATTGGCCTAAAAAGATGAGCTATTTCAAAGGAATATTGTTAGGAACCTTTCCTTGTTAATGTAAGGAAAAGTGATCTATTCTGGAAGAATATTAGTAGGAAATTTTTCCTTCTTCTTGGCCTAGGGAAGTTCCTCCTCTTTATTGGCCTAACGAAAAGTAAACTATTTTTCGAAGGAATATTGTGATGGAACTTTTCCTCTTCATTGGCCTAGATTATTTTTCCTTTTTGTTGGCCTACGAAAATTATTCCTTGTTATTGGTCTAGGGAAGATTTTCCTTCTTCTTGGCCTAAGGAATAGTGAATTATTCCTTCAGATATAGTTTATTTTTAACATAAGAGGGATATAAATTGTTCTTAGAAATTTTTCCTTCAACTAAAATTGATAGCGGAAATATATTTTCCCTGAACATAAGAGGGAATATTATTTGTTTTTAGTCTTTTTCCTTGAACTGAAAATTTCCTTGATAGAAGAAAATTTCCTATTCTTTGTACCTTTTCCTTGGACTAAGGTTTTAGAACTTATCTCATTTGTATCTTTGACATAAGAAGGAATATTTGTCATTCTCTGAACTTTTCCCTATATTGAAAATTTAGCAAGAAATGAGAATTTTCCATAAACAAACCGATCAATTCTAAAATGGATTTCGAGATACTTGGAAGCATATATGATGGCGTATGAGCTAATCATGAGCAATCATCAAACAATGATGAATATGAATTCTTGTGTGATGCATAGATATAAATCTTTATGCATGCGAAAGCTCAATAGTACAATGTATGAGTCTTTTGGAACTATGGAATAGTTTTCACATTCTATAATCAATAACTCAAGTACATTAGTTGTACATTATCAATTGGATCAATATTTTCAAGAGTTGAAATCATTCATAGAATTGTATTAGCTAAAATTAAGTGTTCCTCATTTAAAAATCATCAATCTAAATAAGCATTTAGATTAGTTTGAAATGTAATTCAAATTGATTTTAGCTTTTTCCCTAAGAGGCTGCTATCACAACATAATTTATTGTGGAGGCCACCTGGAAATTTTTTTTCCAAGTCTCCTTAGGATTTTTGAATTTCCTTCCATAGTCATTCTTGAAGCCTCTGTTTCTCATCACTATTAGTTCCCTATGTGTCTTTTTGAGTTTGTTTTGACATGTGTTTCAACCCTTTCTTTTAATGGGCTAATTTATCTCTCTGTTCATTTTTAGTTTTTCCGAGTTGTTCCTCATCACTATCATTTTCCCTTTCCTTTTGATTGCTCAGGAAGAGTTGTGCTAAAGCACTTGTGACCTCTTTTAGAATTACTGTATGGGGATATGATCTTGGCTTAAAAAGCATTTTGCTTAATCTTTTATTTTTTCAATCGTTACGGGGAAGGGGAAGCAAGAGTATATTTAACAGGATAGATAAATATAGAGAATAAGGGGAATGTGTTATGTTCACCCCCCCGGAATAAGCATTTAACATTATGAAATTTACAGATAATCAAATATGAGATGTGGAAGTGTAAAAGTTAGATGTGTAAAGATAATCATTAGTTGCATAATATATAAGGAAAGTTAGATGTGTAAAGGTGAATGCTTGAGTTTTCCTTAGCCCTTACTCGTCGAAAAATAAGGAAGTACCATGGAATAAATTAAGTGGTAGGAATGTAAGTAAGCCAGCATAACTGTTAGGGAATCAGCATAATTAAAAAGAAATGAATATAAAAAAATAAAATATAAATGAGTCTTGGTTTTTCTAATTTTTCGTGGTCATTCTTGACTTTACTTGGGTATTACGCCTATGAAAAACCCAAATATTCACCTCCTAATGAGGAATAAATAAATGAGTATTACGCTTATGTGGACTAATCTAACTTTCTTTACATTTTTAAATGGCATTTATTTATTCCCCATTAGGAGGTGAATATTTGGGTTTTTCTTAGGCGTACTATCCAAGTCAAGTCAGGAATGACATAAGAAATTAGAAAATGAAATGTGTTAATATGTTAGATACGAAATCATAATTATTAAATTACAGTATAGAGTTATGTTAATCCACATCAACTTTATATCCTTCATACATTCCCCAAGATAAGGTGAATGCTTGGGTTTTCCTTAGCTTCACTCTTGGAAAAATAAAGAAGTACCACAAAATAAATCAAGTGGCATGAATATAAGTAAGCTAGCATAACTATTAAGGAATTAACATAATTAAAAAGAAAATAAATAAATAAAATATAAATGAGTCTTGGTTTTTGTTTTAGAGAATATTTGGCCATTTTTTACCATCTTGACTTTCTATTGTTGGGTCAAAGTTTTAGGTTGACCATATGGGTTTTTCATTTTCTTTGCGTTGTTTGTCCGGCAAATGTAAAAATGGTGGTGAGACCTCCAATTTTTTTTCTTGGATTTTGGCTTTATTTCTTTTTTAATCATGTTTGAGGTTTGGGTCTCACACATACACCCATTTTTTAATGGCATATGTGAGTATTCACCTCTTTTTACAACTATACACAACCAAATCTAATATAAAAAGTGAGTGTATAGTGGTGATGTGTGGGTTCTAGTGAGAGAAAATGGCTACAAAATTTACCAGTTCGCCACAGACGGCCCCAATAAAGGTGCTATATTTTTACCTTTACACGTATTTATAGCATGTGGGGAATTTGGTAGGGTGAGTACTTGAAAAAGGCACTCCAACGTCCAAGTTAGTATTTGATCAAGATTAAAGAAAGAAGAAATATGGAGAAAATGAGTTTTTTCTCTATAAGACGAACAATGTTCATGGATGCCAAAAGATTTTTTTCTTATAAAAATGGTCCATATTTATAGATGGTGGGTGACATCAATTTATGTTTTTGCCTTGAGCTCTCTTTCTAATGACACATGTCACTCATCATTATTGTACACATGGAGGTGAATTGGAGTCTAGGGAATTATTCTGTACCTACGGGTTTCTTTACTCTTATGACTTTGGGCGTGGTTGCCTTAGACTATGGAATTTGGAATTGGAATGCATTTTATCTTGGGTGTTATTTTTATCCCCCTCTTGTCATTTTCATAAGTTCCTAGGGAGTTTTGTCTTGGGTGTTATTCCCTCATAATAGATTGGGTGTTATTTTCTGCCGAAATAATTCCTTTTTATTAGAAGAGTGGACACATGGCATAGTGTGGTGCCTTTGGAATATGGCACCTACATAAACAAAAAATCGTCCAGAATTGCTCTTATGGATAAAAGAAATGCTTTAGGAAGCGAAATATAACAGTGATTAAATAGGGAAAATTAACTATTACTTCGTCATCTAATGATACATAGATTTTGTAAAGAGCACAACATTAAGCTGTCAAGAACAAATTAGGTTTGTAAATTTGAATCTATAAGAGCCTAATTATGTGTAATAAATTCAGTGAAATTATTCTTCAATCAAATAAAATTTAACATACAAACAAATTAATGCCCAACAATTGCCCCATATCTCTCAAGTAGTGGTGGAACCACACTCATGCTCAGGGTTGCTCGAGTAACTACAAAAATTTTGTAATTTTTGTTTAATAGTAAATAAATTTTTAAGATATTAAGTAATAGCAAATGTTTACAAAATTATTAATAATTTGCATTCCTAAACTTAAAAAATGCAATAATACCTTTTCTATTTTATAGTTCTTATTATTTTATTTTTTATTTATACAAAAGTAAATTATCTAGCATTTTTCTCTCCATCAAAGAGCGTACTTCAAGTCTCTAAAACTTAAAATTATTTCATATAAAATAACTAAACGTACCATTCATCTTCATTCTTAAGTTCTTCAATTCTCTTCCACAAGTGCCAAGAATCTAAGGTTTGATTTCTTTGTCAAAATTCAAGGTTTGCTTTCAATGTTTGTTTTCTTCATCTTCTTTTCTTTTTTGGTTGAATCATAACAAATTATCCAAACGATTTAATTTTTTGATCAAATATGATGTTCCATGATCGGGATGCTTGCTTCAATCCATAAATGGATCTCTGCAACTTACATGCCATGTGTTCTTGGCTTTTCTGTATGAATCACTCTGGTTGCTGTATGAAAATGTCTTGTTCAAGATGCCCATTAAGAAAGGCAGTCTTGACATCCATTTGCCAAATTTTATAATCTAGCACTGCATCAATGGAGAGCAGAATCCTGATGGATGCATAGCAACCGGAGAAAAGGTTTGCTCATAATCGATTTCCTCTGTCTGAGTAAACCCTTTGGCTACTAATCTTACTTTAAATATTTCCACCCTTCTGTCTACTCCTCTTTTTCTCTTGTAGATCCACTTGCACCCTATAGGTTTTACCCCATTTGATGCCTCTACAAGTTTCCAAACTTCATTGGAATACATAGACTCCATTTCTTGATTCATGGCATTTTTCCAAAATTCAACATCTCTATCCATTAGAGCTTCGTTGTAGCTAGTGAAATCTTGTACATGTTCATTTGAGATATCCGTATAGGTTTCTCCCAATAACATGTATCTCCCAGGTAACATAGTTACCCTCCCACTATGACGAGGTTCTAAAAGTGATTGTTGTTCAAGGATAATCCTATGTTGATCAGCTGGTTGTTACTGTTCTTCCTGTTCTGTAACAGGTGTTGAAAGCTAAACATCAACCTGATCTATTTTTTATTTCTCGAGTTTTACCTTACTCTTAGGTTATAAATCATTTATATAGTCTTCCTCAAAGAAAGTAAAGAATATGTCTATTAATACATTCTTATCTTGAGGACTATAGTCAGACTTTCCCTTATTCCTTTAAGATACCTTAAACATGCAAACTTTTGAACACGAATTCATCTTCTCTACCTCTGATTCTAGTAGAAATACTAGTAAACTCCCAATACGAATGTGTCTCAAACCATGTTTGTGACTTTTTCATAATTTCTTGGAGTAGTAGACACCGAGGTAGATGAAACTAAGTTCAATAAACTTTACAGTTTTAAATACTAGTATCTAAAATAAAAAAGGTAAATGATAAACCACTTAGTATATATCTTGTTTTATCTAAAAGAATCTTTTTTCTTCATTTAATTACATTATTGTATCATAGTGTTAATTATATGTGGGAGTTTATCCCATTTGATAACCAGATGGAGCTTGAATTCTCTAGAGAGATATCTCTGTTTCGATCATATCAAAGTTCTTTTATGTTCCTGTCTAATTGCTTCTGTCTTATCCATGTACCCTTTTGAATTTCAAAAGTAATGGAACCATGACGCATTCAGACAAACATAAATGAAATGAATATTCATCAACAAGATTGATAAAATACTCATAACCTCTTATAACGTGTAAACTGATTAGTCCGTATACATTTGTATACGTTAAATCATCCAATACAATGTTATGCTTTTAGCTTAAAAAGATTATCCTCGTCATATTACTTTTCTAAATAAGATTCATAGAGTTACAATGGTCAATCTTAATAGGCCAACAAGCCTATCATTAATTATTTTCTTAAAATCTTATTATAGTTTATATGACTTAAGCATAAATATCAAAGGTTTCTTTTCTTAGATAAATGCATATACTTTTTATCATTATATCTTACTTTGAATAGATCAATAGACTTATATGATATAAATTGTCTTTATAAAGAACTAAAATAAGTAATAAACAGAGGATCAAAACATAACAGTGTACTCTTGTTATTAAAACAAGCCACCGAAATTAAATTCCTCTAATAATTGGAAAAATAAAGACAAATATCAAAACTAAAGTCTCGTAATATTGGTCTAGCCTTTCAATTGATATAAACTAGCATGTCCTCAATCGTTGTTTGAAGCTTTCTTCACTTAATCTCTTAGTTTCCTGAAAACCAAATAAATGAATTACAAATAAGATTAGTTATCTCAAAATTCACTATTGCATGAATCAATAGATATCTGAACTAATTAGGAAGCTTAAAGATTTCCTATACCTGATTTTAATAATCGTAAGATAATATTTCTTCCAGTGACCCTTCTGTCCACATTTGTAACACTTACCTTTTGGTTTGCCACTTAGTTTAGTGGATAGTTTGCCGATCCTAACTCTTTCTTGCTGATTCTTGTCTTTCGACTTAAGCCTTGAAGAGAATCCTTTTTCAAGAAGCTTTTTGCTATGATAAAATTCTTCTATAGCATGTAGTTCGTGCATTAATTCAATTAAGGTCATATCTTTATTGTTTAAGATATCGCTGACCTTAAACTCTTTGAATGTATCAGGCAAAGATTCAATCACCATGTTAATCTTTATTTTATCATTGATTTGAACACCGTGAATCTCTACTTCATTGAAATAGTCCTGTCATTTTGAGGACATGATCATGAACTCTTGTGCCCTGTTCCATCTTAGTATTCGTAATACGTTTTAATGCTGCTTCTCTGGCAAAATGAGTATTTTGCCCAAACATCTGATGAAGACTAGCCATTATTTCAGTGGTTGTTTCCATGCTTTGATGTTTCTTATGCAGTTCCACAAAAGTCGAAGCCAATATATAGTGCTTAGCCATTTTGTTAGCTTCACATCATTTCTCATAAGGCTCCCTCTGATTTCTATAATCGTATAACGATGGTTCTGGAGGGTCAACACATATTTGCAGCCCTTAGCAGTGAGAATATTAAATAAATTGCATTTCCAATCTAAATAATTTTTGCCAATGAGTTCATTTTTAACAAGGATAATTAATAATGGGTTGATGGAAGACATTTTCTAAAAAAAAAATAGACATGCATAAATACTTTGAAACAATATTCATAATAAATGATAAAAATGCTTCTATCTTGAGGTGGTTTTTGTAAGGAATCAAATTCCATCCCCTTTTTGGTCACATCAAATGGGATATCAACATTCTTTCCAAATCCCAAATTAATTACTTTGCAGTGTTTTTTGTCCTCTCCCCTAGGGTCTTCTGTGTTGCTAGGTAAATCTTGAGTGGTAGAAATGTATATTTATAAAGGAGAAAATTGTCATTTTACACTTCAAGTTTTACTAATACCTTTACTTTTATGTATTTAAGCTTCTTGTAATTTAATTATGTGTGTTTTATTTTAATTAAGTATTTTATGTATTTTAGGGGCATCATAGTCATTTCACAATAAACAAGAGATTAAACAGCAAAACGGACATCACTTTTGAACTCAGGACGATCGAAAATCTTAGGAGGAGCACAAAATGAAAAATGGCACTGTTCACATGTACAGTACTATTCACATGTACGGTACTGTCTACCTTACTGTTCACATAGACGGATTGATGACGTGACATTGACCGATGATGTGGCATTGACTAATGAGGTGTTACGATCCT
Source organism: Citrus trifoliata (assembly GCA_018350135.1). Classification (NCBI taxonomy): domain Eukaryota; kingdom Viridiplantae; phylum Streptophyta; class Magnoliopsida; order Sapindales; family Rutaceae; genus Citrus; species Citrus trifoliata. The sequence goes on along the minus strand of CM031385.1, from coordinate 13,154,679 downwards.
TTTGGACTGAAATTCTTATGCACTGTTGATTGGTGACGTAGCAGCATATCAGTAGACCAAACCTTCACCATTACATAGGATTAGTTTCCACCAAACCGCTTTACTGTTCAAGCCAGGTCAAATCGTGTTACTGTTCAAACCGCGTACTGCTGACTGATGACGTGGCACAATCCTGAGTGTCCAAACTGTTTTTAATCCGATGGCCATGATTTACTCAATGTATCTATAAAAAGAGGACCTCTCCCCCCTAATTTGATATCTCTGAATCCATTTTTAGACTACATTTTCTATAATTCCTTCTCTATCTTATATTTTCTACGTATTTTAATAAATTTTCATTTTGCCCCTTATTCAATTATGAGTAGCTAATTTTCTTTCAATCTTGGGTTGAAGGTGAAGTCTCAACATGTGTCATGGGCTTTATTTGGTAAATTTATTTTCTCTTCCCCTCTAGTTTTTATGGATGTTTTGACTTCTCATCGACAAATAACAATAATCTTGTTTACTACCACCTTGGTTTCACCGGCTCCCTAATACAAGTTTATTATTATTTGGAACGATAAGCCCTTAATGAGGTGTGGATTCCCCCCTAATGATTTAATTGATATTAATAAAGAATATTTAGCCCATGGTGCATGTTGATACGAATCCAGATACCCAAGTTCTTCATTTCAATAGATTTTTCTTCAATTTATTGTAGCCATTTCAATTCCAATTTTAGGATAATTTAAATCACTTCCACCATAAATCCAACCACCCATTTACAAAATTAATTTTACACACAATTAAAATCCACCTCCTCGTGGGTGTTGAGTGTTAGAAAATACATATTTATAAAGGAGAAAACATTCATTTTACATTTTAAGTCTTACTAACAACCCTTACTTTTATGTATTTAACCTTCTTGTGATTTAATTACGTATGTTTTATTTTAATTAAGTATTTTATGTATTTTAGGGGCATTATAGTCACTTCACAATAAAGGAGAGATCAGACGGCAAAACGAACATCACTTTTGAACTCAGGACGGTCGAAAACCTTAGGAGGAGCATAAAACGAAAAATGGCATTATTCACATGTATGGTACTATTCACGTGTACGGTACTGTCTATGTTACTGTTCACGACATTGTTCACATAGACGAATCGATGATGTGGCATTGACTGATGAAGTGTCACGATCCTGTTGGACTAAAATTCTTATGTACTGTTGATGGTGACGTGGCAGCATATCAGTGGACGAAAAATCTCGCGTACAGTGCATGCATCACATAGGATTATTTTCAACCAAACAGCGTTACTGTTCAACCCGGGTCAAACTGTGTTACTGTTCATCCGCGTGGTCAAACCGCGTACTGTTGACTGATGATGTGACGCAATCTTGAGCGTCTAAACTGTTTTTAATCCGATGGCAATGATTTACTCCATGTATCTATAAAAAGAGGGCCTCCCCCTCCTAATTTGATAGCTCTGAATCCATTTTTGGACTCTATTTTTTGTAATTCCTTCTCTATCTTGTATTTTCTTCTTAATTTAATAAATTCTCATTTTGCCCCTAGTTCAATTATGAGTAGCTAATTTCCTTTCAAGCTTGAGTTGAAGGTGAAGTCTCAACATGTGTCATGGGCTTTATTTGGTAAATTTATTTTCTCTTCCCCTCAAGTTTTTGTGGATGTTTTGACTTTTCGTCGATAAATAATACTAATCTTGTCTAGTACCGCCTTCGTTTCACCGGTCCTCTAGTACAAGGTTATTATTATTTGGCACAATAAGCCCTTAGCACCACATTGATTAGAGCGTGGTTCATGAGGTGTGGATTCCCCCCTCATGATTTAATTGGCATTAATACGGATTATTTAGCCCATGATGCATATTGATACAGATCCAGATACCCAAGTACGTCATTTCAATTGAATTTTCTTCAATTTATTCTCGCCATTTCAATTCCAATTTTAGATTTTATTTTCACCATTTTAATTTAAATTTTAGCATATTTCAAATCATTTTCACCACAAATCCAACCACCCATTTACAAAATTAATTCTACACATAATTAAAATCCACCTCCTCGTGGGATCAACACTCGTCACCATTAGTCTATACTACAATAGATTCGTGCGCTTGCGAGTACATTAAAATTTGCACAACAGTGGGATCGACACTCGTCACCATTAGTCTATTTTATAATAGATTTGTGCGCTTACGAGTTCAATAAAGTTTGCACATCAAGTTTTTGGCGCCGTTTTCAGGGAGGTAAATAATTTTAATTCATAGAAATAATTTTTTTGAGTAAATTCTTTTATTTGTTTTCTTGTATTTTTTATTTTATTTATTAAAAAAAGGAAAAAAAGTGAATCTGCATTTAGAGGTTGGTATTTTTTTCTTTTTCTCTTCTTTAAAATTTTATAATTTAATTTTCAAGTTATTTTTTTCTTTTTTGTAATTTTTGTTTATCTTACTAATTTTTTTGATTTAATTTATTTCACATTTTTTTTGTGTATTTTTATAGTAAGGTGTAATAGCGCGATAAGGTTAGTATCGTAATTTCTCTTTTTTCTTTATTTTTATTCGTTTTGTTCCCATTTATTTTTGTGTTTCTTGCATGCACGGTCATAAGTCATTATTACCTAATCTTGAACCTATAGACCTTGAACTAGAGAAAACAATGCACATACGCAAGCACGTTAAAAATAAATTTGAAATTGATTTGCAACAAGCACCACCAGAGAGGCCATTTAAGGATTATTTCAATCCCTTAGCTAATTTGAGCACATCATGCATAAGATACCCAAATGTAGCTGTTAGGAGTTTTGAACTAAAACCTAGTGTGCTAAATTGTCTCCCAACATTCTATGGCCTAGAAAATGAGGATCCATATAATCATCTGAATGATTTTCATACTATTTGTCAAACTTTTAAATACGAGAATTTTCAGACGACGATGTTAAACTCAGATTATTCCCATTTTCTTTAACGGGTAGAGCTTGTTCATGGCTTAATACTTTGCTTGCTAATAGCATTATATCATGGAACAAATGGTAACTAAATTTTTGAATAAATACTTCCCAGTGCATAAAACCAATACTATTCGCAGGGAAATCTCGGAGTTTACCCAAAAAAAGGACGAGCAGTTTTTCGAAACATGGGAGCGATTCAATGGGCTACTCTTGAAGTGTCCAAATCTTGGGTATGAGAAATGGCACCAATGCCAATATTTTTTGGAGGAATTATTGCCGAATGTGCAAGAATGGCTAATAAAGTCGATCACTCAAGAATACTAGAAGAATTAAGGGAGTAAATGAGGTTCACATTGGCGAGTCAAGTTCAGAAATCAAAGAAGTTAAGAAGATGGTTGAAGGTCTCACTTGATAAATAATATCGTTATCGACTACTAAATCAACAGAGTCACATGACCCTAACTCATATCCAAATCAAGCCAATGCCATAGGTGCAATGAGAAAGTCATCAAATTACAACTCATACTCCACCACATATAACCCTGGATGGAGAGACCGTCCCAATTTTTCATGGTTTTAGGGATTCCAACAGAATGGACCAGCAACTCCAGCTCCACCAATGCAACCAATTCTTCAAATTTCTCAAGCCTCTCAGCCACCATTTAGACCATACAATCAGAACCAAAACCACTCTCAACCCAGACCATGAGAGGATTTATTCTAGAATTTCAAGAATATTACTCACTCCACAATCGAGCAACAGAACCGCACCATTGATGGACTACGAAATGAGTTGAGAGCAGGTTTCAACTCACAAGCCCAATCAGTTTCAAGCCTCGAGAAGATAGTGGGACAACTTGCTTCTTCAGTTCAGACCTTGGCAATGACCGTTGAAAAAGGTAAATTTTCAAGTCAACCAGTGTCTAATCCTAAAGGAGTACATGAAGCAAGTATCAGTTCACCACAGTAGCATGGAGAGGTCAAAACAGTCATGACCTTGCGAAAAGGAAAAGAAGTCAACAACAAAGTGGAGATGCCGGTGACAAAAGAAAATCAAATTGTAAATTTGAATGTTGAGGACTCACCATAGAAAAAGAAAGAAGAAACCAAACCACGAGAATATGTTCCCAAAGCTCCATTTCCTCAAAGGTTAGCTAAAGGAAAGAAGGGAAAATCTACAGGTGAGATTCTTGAAATCGTCAAACCGGTAAGTGTTAACATCCCTTTACTTGATGTTATAAAACAAGTTCCATCTTATGCCAAGTTTCTTAAAGACTTTTGTACTAAAAAGAGAAATATTCATATTCAAAAGAAGGCATTTTTAACAGATAATGTTAGTTCTATACTCCAACATAAAATTCCTCTAAAATGCAAAGACCCAGGCTCCTCCACTATCTCATGTAGCATAGGGAACCACACAATTGAGAATGCTTTGTTGGATTTAAGAGCTAGTGTAAATTTGTTACCTTACTCAGTTTTCGTGAAACTTAGACTAAGAGAATTACACCCAACTCTAGTGGTATTACAACTTGCAGATCGGTCCATAAAAATACCTCGTGGTATTGTGGAGAACGTGCTTATCCAAGTAGACAAATGTTATTTTCCTGTTGATTTCATTGTAATTGAAACTCAACCAATACAGGATTCAAGGAAGCACATCCCCATTATTCTAGGCCGACCTTTCTTGGCAACTACGGATGCTCACATTCAATCCAGGACTGGCAACTGCGGATGTTCACATTCCATGCAGGACTGGCAATATCCCTCAATGACAAACAAAAAGGTAAGTTATTGGATGTTTTAAAAGAGCACAAAGGAGCATTAGGATGGACCATAGCGGACATAAAAGGTATAAACCTAGTAGACTGCATGCATTACATTCACCTTGATGAAAATGCTAAACCTACTAGAGAAATGCAACGTCGGTTAAATCCTAATATGAAAGAAGTTGTTAGAACTGAAGTCCTTAAGCTATTAGATGTGGTATCATTTACCTTATTTTTGACAGTTAATGGGTCAGTCTTGTACAAGTTGTCCCCAAAAAGTCAGGAGTCACAGTAGTTACAAATGTCGATAATGAATTGATACCCAATAGAGTGACTACAGGATGGCGTGTATGCATTAATTATAGAAAGTTGAATTCTATCACACATAAAGACCATTTTGCTTTACCATTTATCGATCAAATGCTTGATAGATTAGTAGGCCATGAATTTTATTGCTTTCTAGATGGCTACTTAGGATATAATCAGATTCCTATAGCACCAAAAGATCAAGAGAAAGCTACTTTCACTTGCCCTTTTGACACTTTTACATATAGGAGGATGCCATTTGGATTATGTAATGCACCTGTTACATTTCAACGATACATGTTGAGTATTTTTTCTGATATGGTTGAACGATTCCTTGAAGTCTTTATGGATGATTTTTTTGTTTTTGGTGATTCATTTGATCAATATTTACATCATCTAACACTAGTTCTGCAGAGATGTATCGAGAAGAATTTAGTCTTAAATTGGGAGAAGTGTCATTTTATGGTAAAACAAGATATTGTTCTCGGTCACATCATTTCGAGCAAAGGTATTGAGGTTGACAAAACCAAGGTGGATCTCATTTCTAATCTTCCTCCACCTAAAATAGTCAGAGAAGTAAGATCTTTCCTTGGGTATGCTGGTTTTTATAGACGTTTCATTAAAGATTTTAGCAAAGTTTCTAGACCCTTATACAATCTACTTGCTAAAGATGTACCTTTTGTCTTTAATGATTCATGTCTTGTGGCATTTAAAAAATTAAAGTAGTTGTTGACATCATCACCCATCATTCAGCCCCCAAACTGGAGCCTTACCATTTGAGCTCATGTGTGATGCATCTGATTATGCAGTAGGAGCTATATTAGGACAAAGGGTTGATCGAATTCCTTATATTATTTACTATGCTAGTATGACATTGAATGATGCACAATTGAACTATTCAACTACTAAAAAAGAAATGCTAGCAGTAATGTTTACATTGGAAAAATTTTGATTTTATCTCATTGGTTGTAAAATAATTGTATTCACAGATCATGCTGCTCTTAAATATCTTCTCACAAAGAAAGATGCAAAAGTTAGACTAATTCGTTGGGTGTTACTTTTGTAGGAATTTGACTTGGAATTCAAAGATAAGAAAGGCATAGAAAATGTTGTGGCAGACCATCTCTCTCGTCTCCATTTTGACACAATTACAAATCTTTTAGCATTGAATGAGTTATTTCCAAATGAACAATTAATAAATGTGGAAGTATTACTATAGTATGCTGATATCATTAATTATCTTGTTACAGGTCAACTTTCAGAGCATTGGACCAAACAAGACAAAGCTAATTTTTTTGCGGAAATAAAGAATTTCTTTTGGGATGACTCGTATTTGTTCAAGTATTGTGCAGATCAAATTGTTAGACGATGTGTCCCAGAAAGTGAAATTAAGAATATTTTTTCATTCTGCCATGAACAAGCTTGTGGAGGCCATTTCAGCGCTAAGAAAACAACGACTAAAGTTTTACAATGTGGTTTCTATTGGCCAACTATATTTCGAAACGCTTATACTTTCTGTTCTTCATGTGATAGGTGTCAACGAATGGGGAGCATTACACGAAGGACACATGATGCCACTAAATCCAATTTTAGTGGTTGAGATTTTTTACGTATGGGGTATCGACTTCATAGGACCTTTCTCCCCTTCTTTTGGCCATTAATATATATTGGTTGCTGTTGATTACGTATCGAAATGGGTAGAAGTAATTCCGTACAGAACCAATGATTACAAGGTGGTGATAGGATTTTTAAAAAATAATATTGTTTCATGCTTTGGATTCCCTTGAGCGATAATTAGTGATGGTGGTGCCCACTTTTGTAACAAACCGTGTTAGTGTTCAAATTGTGTACTGTTGACTGATGACGTGGCGTAATCCTGAGCGTCCAAACTGTTTTTAATCCGATGGCCATGATTTACTCAATGTATTTATAAAAAGAAGACCTTTCCCCCCTAATTTGATATCTCTGAATCCATTTTTGGACTCCATTTTCTGTAATTCCTTCTCTATCTTGTATTTTCTACGTATTTTAATAAATTCCTATTTTTGCCCTAGTTCAATTATGATTTGGCACGATAAGCCCTTAGCACCATATTGATTAGAGCATGGTTCATGAGGTGTGGATTCCCCCCTCATGATTTAATTGGCATTAATAAGGAATATTTATCACATGGTTCATGTTGATACGGATCCAGATACCCAAGTGCTTTATTTCAATAGATTTTTCTTCAATTTATTCTGGTCATTTCAATTCCAATTTTAGGATCATTTAAGAATGACATGTCAAACCCCAAAATCTCACTGGAAGTCGTCACTCCAATGAATGGTAATTGAGAGAAAATAATAAAGAAATGATATCACATGTTCTCACCAAGATGAAAGAAATATGCCCTCAGCTTAGAAATAATACGATCTCAAGTAAAATAAAAATGCTAGTAAACCCAATTTATTTATTTATTATTATCTTTTTTAGGTACCACTATATCTTTTTAGCTCATATAACTAGCTTCTACTTCAGACTATAGTACCCTAAATCAAGAAGGACTTTTATTAGGACGTAACGTAGGTTAGGGACATAGCTAACAAAGGAGGAGAAATAAGAAAAACAAAGTGTATGTTTGAGAAAAATGCAAAGATTTTTATTTTATTTTGTAAAACAACAATTTTTTTCTTTTTTTTGTTTTGTTTTGTTTTTTTTTTGTTTGCTTTTGTTTGGCATAACGTCACTGAACAAAATAATTATTTACATTTTTCTCAAACATAAATAGGTGATGGAACATGTAAGATATTGGATAATACTTCAAATCGGAGTGGGTCAAGATGATAAGTTTCACAAATAAAATATTTTTTTTAAAGGCTCAAAAGGGTTAACTATGGATATTTCATAAAAGGGATGGCTAGAAAGGTCCAAACGGATCAAAGATGGTATTTCTATCGTCTTTTAGTGCTCTAAATAATCTTTCATATCTACTAATTAGATGGGCCTCCAGATGTAGCAACGCACATTTTTTCTTTTTTCTTTTTTTTTTAATTTTACAACAACTTTTTTTAAGGGTTAACTCAAAAGAAATCTAGAGATCGTGTATAAAATAATAAACTGCTAAGCTGTATGAAGAATGGGCAAAAGGGTTACTCTCCAAGAAAAATGATAGGCTCAAAAACTTACTTGGTACTTATTATGACATGTTCATTCCTTCAAGCAACTCATATTTGTCTCCAACATCAATATGTAAAGTAGCAAACATGGTGTAACATCACTTAAGACCAAAGATAATACAAATACTAAAATTTAAAATTCATCATGTCATTCAATGTTAAAACAAATCACATAATTGTTTTTTGTTTTTTTTTAAACAACATTCTACCCCCAACCTATTCTAAACATGAAAGGAAAATATGCATGCAGAAATGTGAAAATGATGTAGAAAAACTAATTAGAAAAGTTACACTTAAAATGATAGAAAAAGAAAATGATTTTTTTTTAACTTAGAAGATGTGTTTCTAGAGGCACTACACTCTATATTCAGCCATCTTCAACTCAAAAATTTGAAAATGTATATTTATAAAGGAGAAATTAAAAAGAAGAAGAAAAATGAACATCAAAACATAATAAAGAAAAAGAAAATGTCTGAATTTTTGTTTTCAAACGATGAAGATGTGTTTCTAGAGTCACTACACTCCATATTCAGCCATCTTCAACACAAAAAGTTAGTAACAATTAGTTTCTACAACAAAAAATCAGTAAAAACTTAAGCAAGATTCACAATTGTCGACTATTCCCTCCCCCCAACTAGAACGAAACATTGTCCTCAATGTTTTAAAGGAAAGAAGTAGAGTTTAGAAGATATCACCTGAGTAGTGCAACACAGAAGAAAATATTTACAAGCGGAGAGTTAAATATAATTTATACTTCTTACTGCGGCTACTGTTACCATCATTATTTGGATGCTCCAACACAAAGGTCCAGGGGTCTGGCTCTGGTCATAAGCTTGTAACAGATCAAGTAGCTCATTAGCAAGTGTGAGCACAAATAAAAAGTTTTTTCGCATTGGAAGGAATGAAATAGTTTTTTATTGCATGATTAAGAATTGCGATAAAGCCATCATAAATGTTATTGACATTTAACAAACCGATGGGTTTCTGGTGAATGTACAGATGAGCCCAAAATGTTAGTGTGATAAGTGCCTCTAGTGTTGCGAGATCTTCTGGAAAGAAAATAAAAGCATTAGAATGATTAAGCATTTCAGTTATTCGTTCTTGCATACCTGAGACAACTAACTCTTCTCCATTCGGTGAGTCAGACAAACTGCCTAGTAGTTTTAGGGCTCTTGGGATGATGCCTAACACTTGACTTCCTCTGACAAAAGCAACTTCTGAGACCAATTTTGATAACCCTCGGTTACCTCCTTCATACACCAAGTGTAATTTTCTTTCTATTATGCTTCGACCAAGATCTATGACTGCCTCAACGAACTCTTTATGTTTGCCATAGTTGAATCTAGAAAGCACACAAATGTTCTTGAATTGTCTATTGGGAGTAGCTGCCATTGGAATACTTCTCAAAAATAATTTGTGAGTACTTAACAAAAGTCATAGCTGCGTATGAGGTAGCATGTTAGTGTCAAATAACGCGTAAAGCACATGGCTCGCGAGTCAAAAAGGAAATAATAAAAAGAAAAAGAAACAATGATAAAATAAAATTATTAAAAACAATAATGCAATGATAAAACAACCGTGAAATAAAATAACAGTGAAGTAAAATGATATTTACAAGTAGTTGCTACTGTAGCTCACATTTTCCTCTGATTTTATGTCCAGAAACAGCTTGAACGCCCTTTATGGGTCGAGGATAGGCTTCCCATCAAATTTTCTTATAAAATGGCAAACAGGGTCATTTATAGTAAGATTCTCGAGACTATATCATGCATGCTCTTTCTGGAATAATGGTCATAACTGGAGAATCGCTCCTTGCACATATCCACTGGGATGCATTTCAAGAGACAAAAGGATATCATCCAATGACTCCTTATTCAAGCCATCCCTAATAAATTGAATCTTATCTTCCATGTTATCAGACACCATTCCTAAAGAATATGGTTTTTTATCGCAACTCATTCTGACACACTTATGACAAGCAACAGAAATTCTTCGAGCTCGTCGTTTTCTTGCATAATTTCTTTTACCACAACCAGACATGTATGCAATAAATTTTTGGAGGTAACTCACCTGCCAATCGTACTTTCGCCTCAATTAACTAACGAATATCAGCAGGTATGTTATTCCTCATGAGAAATCGCATGCGTTCGGATCGAGCTTTATAGATTGTAAGAAGGGCATTCTGAGGAAGTGAAGGGAATCGCTTGTGAAGCTTCGCTAGAATCTCATTTCTGTTCATACCTTCGCCTCAGAATATCATTTATTATAGGAAAACTGAAGTAATCGACTTGATTGTTACGGAGTACCGTTATTCGCCACTTCACCGGGGTAACAAATTAAAGTACAAAAATAGAAAAACAAATCAAAATGCACAAAGAAAATTAAAATTGTCCTCTTATTGAATTTACCTCAAGCTCCAACTGGATGTTGTAAACACTTCCCTCAATGTCTCTGAGGTGGCTTTCTAAACCCTCAATATAGGATACTAACTCTGGTGGTTGCAGAGCCCAAATACAATGTGTTTTACAAAATTGAATCTGCCTTTTGAGATGAGATTTTACACGTTGAAGTGGTTTAAGAATGTTCAAGAGGAACGGTTTAAGTATGGTACTCATGATTAACAATGATAAGAGAAAACTTAATGGTTAAACAAACACACTTATGCAAAAATAATTTCAATTAGCAAAAGAATAATAAAAAGAAAGAAAAAATAAATAAAATCACCGAAAAAAAAATCAATTCAAATCTAGTGAGTCACTCAAATTTATTTCGGTGTCTTCTCTACGTTGTTGGTACTCTAAATATGGCTTTAATCTTTGACCATTAACTTTCAACGTGATACCGTTCTTTGGGTCCTAAATTTCAATTGCCCCATGTGGAAAAACAGTATGTACAATAAAGGGTCCAGACCAACGAAAGAGTAACTTACCTGGGAATAGGTGCAAGCGAGAATTGAATAAAAGCACTTTCTAACCTGAAGTGAAAGATTTTCTCATAATTTGCTTGTCATGGAAGATTTTCATTCGTTGCTTGTAAATCTTGGCATTTTCGTATGCGTCATTGCGAATTTCTTCAAGTTCTGCCAGTTGTAATCTTCTTTCTGAGCTGGCTTCCTGCATGTTAAAGTTGAATTTCTTGATGGCCAAATATGCACGATGCTCGAGTTCCACAGGTAGGTGACAAGTTTTTCCATACACTAGCCTGTAGAGTGACATCCCAATGGGGGTCTTAAAAGTCGTTCTATATGCCCATAATGAATCATCAAGTCTTAATGACCAATCTTTTATGTCTGGCCTCACCGTCTTTTCTAATATGTGCTTTATTTCTCGATTGGAGATCTCAACTTGGCCACTGGTTTGCCAATGATATGGGGTCGCCACTTTATGAGTCATTGAATACTTTATCAAAAGAGCTTTGAATGCTTTGTTACAAAAGTGGGCACCATCATCACTAATTATCGCTCGAGGGAATCCAAAGCGTGAAACAATGTTGCTTTTCAAAAATTCTATCACCACCTTGTTATCATTGGTTCTGCACGGAATTGCTTCTACCCATTTCGATACATAGTCAACATCAACCAATATGTATTCATGGCCAAAAGAAGGGGGAAAGGGTCCCATGAAGTCGATACCCCATACGCCAAAAATCTCAACCACTAAAATTGGATTTAATGGCATCATGTTCCTTCGTGTAATGCTCCCCATTCGTTGACACCTATCACATGAAGAACAGAAAGTGTAAGCGTCTCGAAATATAGTTGGCCAATAGAAACCATATTGTAAAACTTTAGTAGCTGTTTTCTTAGCACTGAAATGGCCTCCACAAGCTTGTTCATGGCAGAATGAAAGAATATTCTGAATTTTATTTTCTAGGATACATCATCTAATAATTTGATTTGCACAATACTTGAACAAATACGGGTCATTCCAAAATAAATTCTTTATTTCTGCAAAAAAATTAGTCTTGTCGTGCTTGGTCCAATGCTCTGGAAGTTTACTTATAACAAGATAATTAACTATATCAGCATACCACGATAATACTTCCATATTCATTAATTGTTCATCTGGAAATGACTCATTCAATGTTAATGATTCCATAATTGTGTCAAAATGGAGACGAGAGAGATGGTCTGCCACAACATTTTTTATGTCTTTCTTATCTTTGAATTTCAAGTCAAATTCCTGCAAAAGTAACACCCAACGAATTAGTCTATCTTTTGCATCTTTCTTTATGAGAAGATATTTAAGAGCAGCATGATCTGTGAATATAATTATTTTACAACCAATGAGATAAGATTGAAATTTTTCTAATGCAAACACAACTACTAGCATTTCTTTTTCAGTAGTTGAATAGTTCAACTATACATCATTCAATGTCATACTAGCATAGTAAATAACATGAAAATTCGATCAACCCTTTGTCCTAATACTGCTCCTACTGCATAATCAGTTGCATCACACATGAGCTCAAATAGGTAAGCTCCAGTTTGGGGCCTGAATGATGGGTGATGATGTCAACAACTGCTTTAATTTTTCAAATGCCATAAGACATGAATCATCAAAGATAAAAGATACATCTTTAGCAAGTAGATAACATTAGGGTCTAAAAACTTTGCTAAAATCCTTAATGAAGCGTCTATAAAAACCAGCATGTCCAAGGAAAGATCTTACTTCTCTGACTGTTTTGGGTGGAGTAAGATTAGAAATGAGATCCACCTTGGCTTTGTCAACCTCAATACCTTTGCTTGAAATGATGTGATTGAGAACAATACTTTGTTTTACCATAAAATGACACTTCTCCCAATTTAAGACTAAGCTCTTCTAGATACATCTCTGCAGAACTAGTATTAGATGATGTAAACATTGATAAAAAGAATCACCAAAGACAGAAAAGTCATCCATAAAGACTTCAAGGAATCGTTCAACCATATCAGGAAAAATGTTCAACATGCATCGTTGAAATGTAGCAGGTGCATTACACAATCCAAATGGCATCCTCCTATATGCAAATGTGTTAAAAGAGTAGGTGAAAGTAGTTTTCTCCTGATCTTTTGGTGCTATGGGGATCTGATTGTATCTTGAGTAGCCATCTAGAAAGTAATAAAATTCATGGCCTGCTAATCTATCAAGCATTTGATCGATAAATGGTAAAAGAAAATGGTCTTTACGTGTGACAAAATTTAACTTTCTATAATCAATGCATACACGTCATCATGTAGTCACTCTAGTGGGTATCAATTCATTATTAGCATTCGTAACTACTGTGACTCTTGACTTTTTGGAAACAACTTGTACAGGATTGACCCATGAACTATCAGAAATTGGGTAAATGATACATGCGTCTAATAGTTTAAGGACTTCAGTTCTAACAACTTCTTTCATGTTAGGATTTAACCGACGTTGCATTTCCCTAGTAGGTTTAGCATTTTCATCAAGGTGAATGTAATGCATGCAGTCTATTGGGTTTATACCTTTTATGTCTGCTATAATCCATCATAATGCTCCTTTGTGCTTTTTTAAAACACCCAACAACTTACCTTTTTGTTCGCCATTGAGGGATGATAAGATGATTACTAGCAGAGTACTTTCTTTTCCCGAAAATGCATATTCCAATGTGTTGGGTAATGGTTTAAGCTCGAGTTTTGGTGGTGATTCTAATGATGGGATAAGTTTCTTCTCTAATGGATCTAGTTGTTCAACTCTTGACTTCCATTTATTAGTGTCCATGGATGATGTTGAGTCAAGTAGAGCGTTGACCTCATCAACTGATCTGTCAATATCAAAATCCAAACCAAAGTGAGTTAAACATATTTGTAAAAGGTCATCACTAAGGTTTGAAAGAAAAATATTATCAACTAATACTTCAATTAAATCCACATCAACAATTCCATCATCTGCATTGTTAGGGCGTTTGGCAATGTTGATTGTCAAAGGACAACTGCATATTTCCAGTTCTGCATTGAATGTGAGCATCCGCAGTTGCCAAGAAAGGTCGGCCTAGAATAATGGGGATGTGCTTCTTTGAATCCTGTATTGGTTGAGTGTCAATTACAATAAAATCAACAGGAAAATAAAACTTGTCTACCTGGATAAGCATGTCCTCCACAATACCACGAGATATTTTCGTGGACTGATCTGCAAGTTGTAACACCACTGGAGTTAGGTGTAATTCTCCAAGTCCAAGTTTCACAAAAACTGAGTAAGGTAATAGATTCACACTATCTCCTAAATCCAACAAAGCATTCTCAATTGTGTGGTTCCCTATACTACATGAAATAGTAGGGGAGCCTGGATCTTTGCATTTTAGAGGAATTTTATGTTGAAGGATAGAACTAACGTTTTCTGTTAAAAATGCCTTCTTTTGAACATGAATGTTTCTCTTTTTAGTACAAAGCTCTTTAAAAAACTTGGTATAAGTTGGAACATGTTTAATAGCATCAAGCAAAGGGATGTTAACACTTACCTATTTGAAGATTTCAAGAATCTCACCTGTGGATTTTCTCTTTTTTTCCTTTTGCTAACCTTTGAGGAAATTGAGCTTTGGGAACATATTCTCGTGGGTTGGTTTCTTCTTTCTCTTCTGATGGTGAGTTCTCAACATTCACAGGTACAATTTGATTTTCTTTTGTCACCGGCATCTCCACTTTGTTGTCGACTTCTTTTCCATTCCGCAAGGTCATGACTGCTTTGACCTCTCCATGCTGTTGTGGTGAACTGGTACTTGCTTCATGCACTCCATTAGGATTAGGCACCGGTTGACTTGGAAACTTGCCTTTCTCAACAATCATTGCCAAGGTCTAAACTAAATAAGCAAGTTGTCCCACCATCTTCTCGAGGCTTGAAACTAATTGGGCTTGTGAGTTGAAGCATGCTCTTAACTCATTTCGTAGTCCATCAATGGTGCGGTTATGTTGCTCAATCGTGGAGTGAGTAAGATTCTTGAGATTCTGGAATGAATCCTCCCATGGTCTAGGTTGAAAGTAGTTCTGGTTCTGATTGTATGGTCTAAGTGGTAACTGAGAGGCTTGAGGAATTTGAGGAATTGGTTGCATTGGTAGAGATGGAGTTGCTGGTCTATTCTGTTAGAATCCTTAAGACCATGAAAAATTGGGTGGTCTCTCCATCCAGTGTTATATGTGTTGGAGTATGGGTTGTAATTTGATGGCTTTCTCATTACACCTATAGCATTGGCTTGATCTGAGTATGAGTCATGGTCATGTGGTTCTGTTGATTTAGCAGTCGTTAATGATGTTATTTGTCGAGCGAGACCTTCAACCATCTCCTTGACTTTTTTGACTCCCGAAGTTGACTCGCCAATGTGAACCTCATTTACTCCCTTAATTCTTTTAGTGTTCCTGAGCGATCGACTCCGTTGTTGGGAATTATCCGTTTGTCGCTGGAAGAATTCCCAAATCTCTGATGCACTTTGTGACATTAGCTCTACTCCACTTGTTGCCATTAGTCATTCTTACACGTTCGGCAATAATCCCTCCAAAAAATATTGGCATTGGTGCCATTTCTCGTACCCATGATGTGGACACTTCAAGAGTAGCCCATTGAATCGCTCTCATGTTTCGAAAAATTGCTCGTCCTCTCCCTGGGTAAACTCTGAGATTTCCTTGCGAATAGCATTGGTTTTATGCACTGGGAAATATTTATTCAAAAATTTAGTTACCATTTGTTCCCATGATATAATGCTATTAGCAGGCAAAGTATTTAACCATGAACGAGCTTTATCCTTTAAAGAAAATGGGAATAATCTAAGTTTAATATCATCATCTGAAAAATTCTCATATTTAAATGTTTGACAAATTGCATGAAAATCATTCAAATGATTATATGGGTCCTCATTTCTAAGTCATAGAATGTTGGGAGACAATTTAGCACACTAGGTTTTAACTCAAAACTCCTAGCAGCTACATTTGGGTATTTTATGCATGATGTGCTCAAATTAGCTAAGGGACTGAAGTAGTCCTTAAATGGCCTCTCTGGTGGTGCTTGTTGCAAATCCATTTTATTTTTAACGTGTTTGTGTGTGCGCAGTGTTTTTTCTAATTCAAGGTTTATAGGTTCAAGATTAGGTAATAATGACCTACAACCATGCATGCAAAGAACAAAACAAATAAATGGGAACACAATGAATAACAATAAAGAAAATGTGAAATTATGATACTAACCTTATCGCGCTATTACAACCTTACTATAAAAATACACAAAAACATACGTGAAATAAATTAATTAAAAATAAATGAATAGAATAAACAACAAAAAAAATTACAAAGAAAAATAAATTGATAATTAAATTACAGAATTTTAAAGAAGATAAAAAGAAAAGAAATACTAACCTTTAAATATAGATTCACTTTTTTTTCTTTTTTTAATAAAAAAATACAAGAAAAAAATAAAAGAAATTATTCACAAAAATTAATTCTATGAATTAAAATTACTTACCTCCCCGGCAACGACGCCAAAAACTTGTTGTGCAAATTTTATTGAACTCCCAAGTGCACGAATCTATTGTAGTATAGATCAATGGTGACGAGTGTCGATCCCACGAGGAGGTGGATTTAAATTATATGTAGAATTAATTTTGTATGAGGATGGTTGGATTTTGTGGTGAAAGTGACTTAAATTATCCTAAAATTGGAATTGAAATGGCTAGAATAAATTGAAGATAAACCTATTGAAATGAAGCACTTGGGTATCTGGATCTGTATCAACATGCACCATGGGCTAAATATTCCTTATTAATGCCAATTAAATCATGAGGGGGGAATCCACACCTCATGAACTATACTCTAATCAATATGGTGCTTAGGCTTATCGTGCCAAATAATAATAACCTTGTACTAGGGAGCCAGTAAAACTAGGGCGGTATCTAGACAAGATTATTATTATTTGTCGATGAAAAGTCAAATCGTCCACAAAAATTAGAGGGGAAGAGAAATTAAATTTACCAAATAAAGCTCATGACACATGTTGAGACTTCACCTTCAACCCAAGCTTGAAAGAAAATTAGCTACTCATAATTGAACTAGGGGCAAAATGAGAATTTATTAAAATACGTAAAAAAAATACAAGATGGAGAAGGAATTACAGAAATGAAGCCCAAAAATGGATTCAAAGATCTCCAATTAGGGGGGGAGGCCCTCTTTTTATAGATACATTGATTAAATCATGGTCATCGGATTAAAAACAGTTTGGACGCTCAGGATTGCGCTACATCATCAGTCAACAGTATGCGGTTTGACCACGTGGTTTGAACAGTAACACAGTTTGACCCGGCTTGAACAGTAACGCAATTTAGTTGAAAATAATCTTGTGTAATGCATGTACCGTACACGAGATTTTTGGTCCACTGATATGCTGCCACATCACCATCAACGGTACATAAAAATTTTAGTCCAACAGGATCGTGACACCTCATCAGTCAATGCCACATTATCGGTCAATGTCACGTCATCAATTCGTCTATGTGAACAGTGTCATGAACAGTAACGTAGACAGTACCGTACATGTGAATAATGTCGTTTTTTCTTTTATGCTCATCCTAAAGTTTTTTACCGTCCTGAGTTCAAAAGTGATGTCTGTTTTGCCGTCTGATCTCTCGTTCATTGTGAAATAACCATAATGCCCCTAAAATATATAAAATATTTAATTAAAATAAAACACACGTAATTAAATTACAAGAAATTTAAATACATTAAAGTAAGGGTATTAGTAAGATTTGAAATGTAAAATGACAATTTTCTCCTTTATAAATATACATTTTCTAACACTCAACATAGTTCAACTCTTGACTTCCATTTATTAGTGTCCATCGATGGTGCTGAGTCAAGTAGAGCATTGACCTCATCGAAAGATCTGTCAATATTAAAATTAAAACCAAAGTGAGTTAAATCCACACTAAGGTTTGAAAGAAAAGTATTACCAACTAGTGTTTCGATTAAATCCACATCAACAATTCTATCATCTGCATTGTGAGGTTGTTTGGTAAAGCTAAAGATGTTTAGATCCATAGTCATGTTGCTAGAGGACAACTGCATATTTCCAGTCCTGCGTTGAATGTGTGTATCGGCAGTTTCCAATAAAGGTCGGCCTAGGATAATGGGGATGTATTTTCTTGAATCATGTATTGGTTGAGTGTCAATTACAATGAAATCAACAGGAAAATAAAACTTGTCTACCTAGATAAGCACGTCCTCCACAATACCACAATGTATTTTCGTGGACCGATCTGTAAGCTGTAACACCACTAGAGTTGGGTGTAATTCTCTCAGTTCAAGTTTCACAAATACTGAATAAGGCAACAGATTTACACTAGCTTCCAAATCCAACAAAGCATTCTCAATTGTGTGGTTTCATATACTACATGAGATAGTGGGGGAGCCTGGATCCTTGCATTTGAGAGGAATTTTGTGTTGGAATATAGAACTAACGTTTTCTATTAAAAATGTCTTC
Organism: Citrus trifoliata; assembly: GCA_018350135.1. Classification (NCBI taxonomy): domain Eukaryota; kingdom Viridiplantae; phylum Streptophyta; class Magnoliopsida; order Sapindales; family Rutaceae; genus Citrus; species Citrus trifoliata. The sequence continues at coordinate 13,136,036 of CM031385.1, read as the reverse complement.
TTTTGAACATGAATATTTCTCTTTTTAGTACAAAGGTCTTTAAAAAATTTGGCATAAGATGACACTTGTTTTATAGTTTCAAGGAAAGAGATGCTAACACTTACCTGTTTAAAGATTTCAAAACTCTTGCCGGTGGATTTTTCCTTCTTTCCTTTAGCTAACCTATGAGGAAAATGAGCTTTGGGAACGTATTCTCGTGGGTTGGTTTCTTCTTTTTCCTCCGATAATGAGTCTTCAGCATTTACAGGTACAATTTGATTTGTTTTTGTTTTTGTCACTGGCACCTCCACCTTGTTGCCGAATTTTTTCCCTTTTTGCAAGGTCATGATGGATTTGACCCCTCCATGCTGTTGTGGTAAACTGGTACTTACTTCATGCACTCATTTAGGATTATGCACAGATTGACTTGGGAATTTACGTTTCTTAGCAATCATTGCCAAAATTTGAACTGAGGAGGCAAGTTGTCCCACCATCTTCTCGAAGTTTGAAACTGATTGGGCTTGTGAGTTGAAGTATGCTCTCATCTCATTTCATAGTTTATCAATTGTGCAGTTCTGTTGCTCAATCGTGGAGTGAGTAACATTCTTGAAATTCTGGAATGCATCCTCTCATGGTCTGGGTTAAGAGTAATTTTGGTTCTGATTGTATGGTTAAATGGTGGCTGAGAGGCTTGGAGAACTTGAGGAATTGGTTGCATTGGTGGAACTAGAGCTGTTGGTCCATTCTATTGGAATCCTTGAGACTATAAAAAATTGGGGTGGTCTCTCCATCCAGGGTTATATATGTTAGAGTATGGGTTGTAATTTGATCGTTTTCTCATTACACCTATGGCATCGGTTTGGTCTGAGTATGAGTCATGGTCATGTGGTTCTGTTGATTTAGCAGTCATTAACGATGCTTGATTAGTGTTAAAAATTGTATGTTTATTCAGGGATAAAAATATTATTTTGTTTTATTAATGTAATTTATATTTGTAATCGTGTAACATATTGTGAATTTCTAATTATTTTTAAAATATTTGATTTTGTATATTTTTATGTGTTTATTAGGTAAAAATAATAATTTCATGCAATTTGAGGCTCCGAACAAATACATGGATGTCAAATTTGGATTCCGGAAGTTCGAGAAATTATGTCATTATCGAGGAGTATCCAAGACTTTTGTTGTATTTTTTTTACGTTTTTACCATAGTAAATGTGGTAATTGTAAAATTATAAGTTTTTATCATATTAGGTATGGTAATTGTTAGTGGAATGTGTTGGATATGCTTGAGTGGATAAGTTAGGTTTATATTTTATTAGTGGGATTATTAGTGGGACAAATGTAAGGTTAAAATGTAATTATATTTTTTTATTTTTGTCGTGTGGATTTTCCATGTATTAGTATAAATAGAGGGGGGTGAACACACCTCTCCACACCTTTTCTTCTCTTCTTTCACCCCAAATTCTTCTTCTCATCTCTCTTTGTAATTTATTTTCAATCAATAAAATTAGTTTTATTTCAATTTTCAAATTCCATTTTTAATTATGTGTTTTTCAATTTTAGCAATTTCTTTTATAAAAAATGTTTAGCTAAATATTAATAGTTAGGGGAAGGTGAAACTCTTAGAAAATAAATATGATTTAATGAAATTCTATTTTTAATTTTATAAATTAAATTATTTTCTATTTAATTTGATACATATTTTATATTATGAGATTTTGATTTATTGTAGACAAATAAGGGAGTTTGGCACAATGAATTCTTTTTATCTAAATATAAGGTATGGTAAAATGGTATTTTGACTTGTTATAAACAAATTAAATTTTGGCACAATGAATACTTAAACCATCATAAAATTAAAGGGAAAATAATAATAATTTATATAATTAATCTTTTGGGCAATAAATCTAAAAAATGGCAAATTTCTGATGCACTTTTTGATATTAGCTCTCCTCCACATGCGGCAATAATCCCTCCAAAAAGTATTGGCATAGTTGTCATTTCTTGTACTCATGTTGTTGACACTTCAAGAGTAGCCCATTGAATCGCTTCCATATTTCGAAAAATTGCTCGTCATCTCTCTAAGTAAACTCTGAGATTTCGAAGGAAATAGGACCGAAAACAAGGTGTGTTTTCAAATCAAAATGAATACTTTATCAATTATTTAATAAAACAAATTGAAACGTGGTTGATTCTTTTTAAGGACGAACTTTACCTAGTTTGAATTAATATTGCTTGGGAAAATTAAATGCACTTGCTTTGGATTGCTATTGATTGCGATTTGGAGACGCGGTTGGTCCAATTTTAAATTTGAAATGGTACGTAGCGTTGCGTTCTGGGGAAACGCTCCAGCTGAGATGTTTTACAGCTGAAATTTAATTGCTTGTTGGACCAGTAGCCCTCATCCCCAAGTTTCCAGCCGATATACCAAATCAATTTTCAATTACCAAATAATTATTAAATTCTTTAATCGCGGTTGTCCAGTTTTATAGTCTTTACCAAATAAAAATTAAGTTCTTTGAACGTGGTTAGTTTATTTTAGGTGCATTACCAAATCTTATTTAGATTTTTTATGGCTGAGATACAAACACAGTACCAAATCCGGATCCCGGAAGTGGTGCTCTGAAGAAGGAGGGAGAAAAGAAATACAACTAAGGACAGAGATCCGGTCTCTTTGCCTTAGAGGAACGTACAGGTTGTATGGGAGATCCGATAGAAATCAGTCTCCAATGCATGCGAAATTTAAACGTGCAAACATAAATTGAAATTGCAGAAATTTAAATGGCTTTAAAATAAAATTACGGAAATTAAATTGACAGAAATTTAAACGTGCATGCTTTGAATTGTAAATTGCTTTAAAATAAATAAATTACAATGCTTTGTAAATTAAAATCGAATGCTTACATTTGATTTGGTTTCTTGATGCTTTGAATGAAAAAGAAAGAGAGGAAATTAATTCGCAGACAAGGAACTAACCCGAAGGAAAATTTCCTAAGTGTCTTTGAATTTCGGATTCCTAGAGAGAGAGAGAGAGAGAGAGAAGAAAAGAGAAGAGAGAGAGAGAGAAACCAAAATCTGAGGAGTCTAAAGTCTTCCTTCAGATTATATACATAAGATTTTACACTGTAGACTGTAGCGGAGCTTTAAGTGCACAGTAATCTTTGGAAGTCGGCACTGTTCACTGTAGCGGAGCTCTGGGAAAACAGTAACCTTTGGATCGTATCTTTGAATAGTAGTCGTTGTACAGGAAGATATAAAATACAAAGTATAAAATACATACGGATGAAATACATAATACGGGTGATGCGCTCTCACTTGTGTCCAGTGGACCACCCGAAAGAAATTGAAATTGTTTTTTTTTTTTTTTTAAGTACAAAATTGTACATACATATAAACGAATATATAATACATCTTTAATGCTTGATAGGGGAGAAAATGCCGAAGCAGTCATCTTCATTTTCATCACCAAGAGAGATAAAGGGTTCTTCATCTGCCGAGGTGCTTGAGCTGGAACTGGCAACGGACGTCTCTGATCTTGTGGCGAGAAGTTGTTGCATGACTTTGAAATATTCCTCTTCAGTTTTGGCACTAGCCAAAAGAGATTGGGCTTTTGATTTTTGGGTAAGAAAGGTTTGTTGGGCTTTGCATTCTTTGACGGTTGGAGCCAGAAAACCTTTTGAACCAAGCCAATTTTGGACAAGTGTTTCGGTTAATTTGGTTTTCTCATCAAATTTCGACCACCATTTGACTTTGAAGGTTCTTTGGATAAGGAGTTGTTTTTCTTGGGTATGAAATCTGAAATTCCATATCCATACCCATGGAAGGAAGAAATTGGTACAAAAACAGAGAAAGGGAGAAAATCTTTTCTCTGAGTCAGTTGGGGTATAATGTGCTTTAAAAAGGTTCAGGCAATGGGTGGCATTAGGGGTTAAGATTTGTGGAGTTGAACCAAAATAATTCCACCATTGTTGGAACCAGTTTGGAAGGCTTTGGACGGTGATTTTTGAATTAAAGAAAAATAACCATGAATGGGACTTTTTAGGGTTTTGTATAAAAAATGTATTGAACCAAGCCTGCTGGTAATCCCAATAGGAATACACCAAACAGTGTGGTAAACGCATTTGAAAATTTGGAGGGAAAGATTTGTATTTATGGAGTTGTTCGCCCCACTGGTTTGGACTCAAAACTTTTAAAATTGTGGCCGTGGAATAGGTCGGCTCAGAATGGGTTTCACTGAGAAAGAAATGTTTGAATTTTACAGACTCAGTGGCTTCAAGAATGCTTTGATAATATGACTGTGGTTTTGTTAAATCCCATGGTTTGAAAAACCAGCCTTTAGGGAAAAAAATTGAAATTGCTTGAAAAGGATCAGAATGGTAAAACCCATGTTCCATAGTTAAAACATTTTGAAAATGGGATTTATCAAACCAATCGGATGTTTTCTTTGAAGGTGTTGGCTGGGAAAGAACAATCTGAGAAGATGAGCTTTCACCAGAAATGACAACATTTTGGCTTTGGGAAGAAAGTTTTGTAATTTCTTTAGAAATTGGTTTGTCTTCCTCAGGGATCTGAGAAAGGGCTTTAGATTTTGAAATGCCTTGTAAGGCAAGCATTAGCTCAGGGGACTTTGTAATAGATTCCATCCATTCTTTGACTTGCTGTTCAGAGGAGATGGATTTACATTGGGTGCTTTGTTCTTCTTCTTCAACCATTTCGATCCAGGATTTTATAGGCATGGCGGAGGATAAAAGTTTGTCTTTGGAGGGAGTAGATTAGGGTTCTTTGGAGGCTTTTTGGGAATCAGAATCTTTGGCTATGCCTTTTCCTTTGTCTTTGCGTTTTGGCGGCATTATCTGTTTTGAAGAAATTCACGAGTTAGAAAATCAGGAACAGAATTTGTATCACCTTTAATAAATTCAATATCAAAATCAAAAACACTTAAAATGGCTTGCCATCGTGCAAAAATTTGTTTTGATGCAATGTTTTGAACATCCTTTTCTAAAACAAGTTTTGCAGCTTTGCAATCAATTCTAAGTAAAAATTTTTTATTTAATAAATCACTTTGAAATTTTGATATGCACAAAACTATGAAAAGAATTTCTTTTTTAATAGTGGAATAATTCTTTTGACAATCATTCCAATGGGCCGAAACATACTGAACAATGTGTTCTTTATTATTATCCTTTTGCTTTAAAATACCTCCATATCCTAAATTAGATGCATCAGTCTCAACTATTTTAGGTAATGCAGGATTTGCAAGATATAAACATGGAATGCTTTTTACGGAATTCTTTATTAGTCTAACAGTCTTTGTATGTTCATCAGTCCATGCAGCAGGTTTCTTTTTAGCCTATCATGCAAAGGTTTAGATAGCCTACTAATGTTCGGACAAAAATCAAGAACATAGTTTAAACTGCCTAAAAATCTTTGTAATTGGGTTTTATCCATGATTTTATCAGGAAATTTATCAGCAAAAGCGAGCGATCGCTCAATGGGAGTAATAGTTCCTTTGGAAATATGATGACCTAGGAACCGAATTTTTGTTTGAAATAAAGAAACTTTAGAACTAGAAATTGCCAATCCAGCCTTTCTGGTGGCAAAATAAAAAGTCTTTAAATGTTTGAAATGTTGATCAATCGAATTTGAAAATACCAACACGTCATCAATATACACAGTACAAAAATCAGAATAAGGATTATAAATATCATTCATAATTCTTTGAAATTCAGATGGTGCATTTTTTAAACCAAAGGGCATAACAGTCCACTCATACTGTCCAAATGGAACAGTAAAAGTAGTTTTGTAACGGTCTTTTGGATGAATTTGAATTTGCCAAAATCCTGATTTCATGTCAAATTTTGAAAATATGAAAGCAGAATGCAATTTTTAAAGCAAATCTTTTTTATTAGGTATCGGGTACCTAATCCATTTTAAAGCTTTATTCAAAGGTTTGTAATTTATGATAAGTCTAGGTGTACCTCTCTCAATTTCAGAATTTTTATTTACATAAAAAGCGGCACATGACCAAGGTGACCTAGATTTTACAATAAGTCCTTTATTAATAAGATCATTTATTTCATCTTTACAATGTCGTTCTAAATTCATATTCATTTGAATTGGTCGAGCTTTAGTGGGTATCTATTTTTCATCAAAAGAATTTTCATAAGGCAAATCTACCAAGTGTTGTTTTCTATTCCAAAAAGCAGAAGGTAGATCAGCACAAATTTCCTTTTCAATTAAAGTTCTGAAATCGAAAATTTTCCTCTTAATAAAATCTCTTTGTAAATCGTTTTCAATTCTTTGTAAGCTCAAATCTTTTTGTAGAAAAGTTAAATCATTTTGTTTTGAATTAATTAGATTACTAATTCGGTTTTGATAAATGGAACAGGCTTTAACAATGTTCAAATTTCTTGTTTTTGGTTTTTCAATAAAAGGAAAAATGACTTTTTTGCTTTTGACTTTAAAAGATATACTGTCATAATTTACAGTATACGGAGTTATAAGATTTATAAGGCCTAGAAGGTTTCTTATAAAAAGACTCCCTACTTTTAAGAAAGGGTTTTCTATGGCTTTTGGATTTGTAATGTTTTTTGTAAGGTCTCGAAGAGCACTTACCATTACAATCTTTGAAAGTGGAAGCTTTAAAAGGGTCATAATTGAATTGTTTACAGAAACTACCAAGTTCTCGTTTAGACTGCCTAAGCTCTTGTTTTAGTCTTTTCTGTAACTTGAAGTCTTGACAAATCTTTAAACCTTCCTTATTAACAAAGCTAACAAGTTCACCATAGGTGAGCTCATCATAAGGAATACGGTTATCATAAAGGGCTTTGATGGAATTCCTAACCTTTTCTCCTAAGAGGGTAGGTAGACCAGCTAAGAATTTCTTTTTCCAAGTAGTATGATTTGCATCATCTCTAAGAAAGAGTCTGGTAAAGAAAGTGGTTTTGTAAACTTGGAAATCACTAAGTTTCCTACATCGCAAATTGTGTAGTAACTCAGCGTTTTTGTCTCTAAGGTGAGAAGGGTCACCTATGAAATGAAGGGAAATGGTAAGGATTAGAGTAGCAACAGCATCCTGAATAGGATTATTAAATTGATCAAGAATAGGGGCTCTATTTTCATCAATTTGGATAGCATTAAGGATATCCGTCTGTTGCTGCCTAGTGAGAAGATGATCCCACCAACCTTTTAATTGACCAGTGAATCCTGCAATGAGAATCTCTGCAATAGCCATGTCAGAGGTTCCCGATTGAGTTTTATAGGCATTGGCTGCCATGGTCATTTGTTGTAGAACGCCTAGAATATTATATTCCGACATACCATCAATGTTCCATTCATAGACAGAGGATGCATTATATCGGGATTGATTTAATGCACTAGGCCTATTGTCTATAGTTAAATCAGGAGGAGATTTAACAGTGGGAAGGGCTAATTCCCAATGGATTTTGTTGGCTTTAGGAATAGATTCTTCTTGGAAGGCTTCTAAATCAGAAGAGGCTATTGAAGTTTGGTCGTCTTGTTCTAAAACGCCAATCTTGCTAGATTGAGGAGTATCAGGAGCTATTTGGATTTTACTATATGAAGACGAAGCAGCTTCTATCCTATCTAGTTGTTCTCTAATGGCTTTAGCAAAATTTGATTTTGACTCTTGGACAAGCTTTTGACTAGTTTTCGAAACCTGAAAAGGTTTGAAAATAGGTTCCTTAAACTTTTTGTCAAAATCCGATTTTGATGGAATAGGAGAAGTGGATGGAATAGTGATAGTTGACTTTTGAAATTGATTTTCTATTCTAGTCAACTGTTTTCCAATGGTATTTAAGTTAGTATTACAGAAATTATTCTGTTGAATAATACTACTTAAATTCGCATCAGAATCATTTGGTTTCAGGATTTTGTAAGGTGAGGCTCTAATTTGAACAGGAGGTTCGTCATGATCAATGGTTAGACTCCGAATAGGTGGGTGTTCAGATTCTATGGTTCTGTCACTATCAAAAAGTTTCCACTCAGGAATTTTCTTCCTAATAGTAATAGGGTTTGACTCTTTGAAAGGATAGTCTATGTTGTTCTCAGAAGAATATATTTCGAACCAATCAAAAAACAATATATGGACTTTATGAAAATTCACAAATTCATAATAAGTTTGTTGGATTTCTTTTCTTTTATTCAGAAAATTTTTGAAAAACCAAAGTCTTTTTTCTTTGTTTGAATCAGAATAAAAATCATTATGCAGAAATGTTTTATCTAATTCAAATTTCATTTCTATGACATTAATTACATTTTCTGTAACAGCAGAAAACGTAGGAGACGTTGGAGGAGAAGGTTCCTTCTCTTCCTGACTTTGAACATGTTGACTACTAGTATAAATAGGGTGTGGAACATGAGTAGTATACTCAACAGAATGTATTGAAGAACTGGGTATATCTGAGGTGGAAAACCTCGGTTGACTCTTTGTAGTTTGATATGAAAGATTTATGACAGAATGGATTTTTGTAAATTTCCTTTCCAATGAAGGAATACTTGAGCACGACTCTTTATCAGAAAATCTGGATGATGTAGACCTTCTGAATGATAATTTAACTTTACCATCGAAATACAGAGTTACATTTTGCAACTCTGTATTTGGCTCAAGTTGTTTTGGAATTGCCGGTGGGGCAGCTCCTTCAAGGATCCATTCATCTGGAAGATTGATATCTTTCCAATGGATTGGTTTTGGAATGACGGTGTTTGCTCTAGACAAATCAGTCTGTAAGAGAAGTGTTTCATCTCTTTTTGACTGGAATCTATGTTGTGTACTAAATGCAGAGACCATAGCCTTGTATGAAATTTTAAAAATTAAGGCTACTGGAATTGACCCTTTAATCATTTTGTAATTATGGGTTTTAATTTATAAAATCATGCTTTTTAAAACATTTTTGTCTTTAAGAAAAATTGTTATATTCGAGTAACAATCAAAAGAAATTGGACCTTTACACAGACTAGATTCAATGCTACTTAGCAAAGAATCATCAAAAGAGATGAATCGCCCATCTCTTAGAACGGCCAAAATAGAAGTATCAAGACCTTCTTTTGTTAAAGGCTTTATACCTACTTGGATTAGACCAATGTGAATATATTTGAAATTCTTTTCTTTTAATTTCTTTAAAGATTTTTCTGAAAACAAATGAATTGTTTCAAAAGGCTCTGAAAGAGTTATGTCACGTTCTTCAGTCTTTATAATATAATCATTTTTTAAAAGATCAAGCATTTTTGTTTTGTAAATCTTTTCTTTGGAAATTTTTGGAAGTTCCCAACAATCAATTGCTTTATCAAAGTTCTCAATAATGAATTCTTCTGAACTCACAACATGCTTTGAATCACTAGTCTTCCTGGAAGAAGAGCTAGAAAAGGATGATGTCCTATGGAGTAGAGGATCCATGGTTAAAACCTTATGGTTTACTATTGGTTTGGTCAGAATGGCTACAGGTATGGAATTACAACCCTCAGCGGATTCCTTATCCTAAAACGGGACTTACAACCAGTAAAAATTCACCACAAAAAACAAACGTCAAAATAAAACACAAGACTTTAAAACACGAAGACTCTAAACAATAAAACACTTTTCCCCTACTTGGCTCTAATGTTATTCACATGGAAATATTTATTCAAAAATTTTGTTACCCTTTGTTCCCATGATGTAATGCTATTAGCAGGTAATGTATTGAGCTATGAACGAGCTCGATCCTTTAAAGAAAATGGGAATAATCTAAGTTTAACATCTTCTTCTGAAAAATTCACATATTTAAAAGTTTGACAAACAGCATGAAAATCATTCAGATGATTATATGAGTCTTCATTTTCTAGGCCATAGAATGTTGAGAGACAATTTAGCACACTAGGTTTTAACTCAAAACTCCTAGCAGTTACATTTGGGTATCTTATGCATGATTTGCTCAAATTAACTAAGGGACTAAAGTAGTCCTTAAATGGTCTCTCCTGTGGTGGTGGTTGTTGTTGCAAATCCATTTCAATTTATTTTTAACGTGTTTGTGTGTGCGCAATGTTTTTTCTAGTTTAAAGTCTATAGGCTCAAGATTAGGTAAAAGTGACCTTCAACCTGCATGCAAAAAACACAAAAAAATGGGAACAAAATAAATAAAAATAAAGAAGAAGGAGAAATTACGGTACTAACCTTATTACGCTGTTACAACCTTACTATAAAAGCACACTAAAAAACATACGTGAAATAAATTAACTAAAATTAAAATAAATTAATAAGATAAACGAAAAAATTACATAGAAAAATGACTTGAAAATTAAATTACAGAACTTTAAAGAAGAGAAAAAAAATTCTTACTTCTAAATGTAGATTCACTTTTTTTTTAAATAAGAAAAACATTACAAGAAAATAGCTAAAAGAAATTATTTACAAAAATTAATTCTACAAATTAAAATAACTTACCTCCTCGGCAACGGCACCAAAAACTTGTTGTACAAATTTTATTGAACTCGCAAGTGCACGAATCTATTATACAATAGATCAATAGTGACGAGTGTCGATCCCACGAGGAGGTGAATTTTAATTATGTGTAAAATTATTTTTCTATAAGGGTGGTCGGATTTGTGGTGAAAATGATTTGAAAAATTCTAAATTTTAAATGAAAATGACGGGAATAAATTAAAACAAATTCTATTAAAATGAAGCACTTGGGTATCTAGATCTGTATCAACATGCACCATGTGCTAAATATTCTTTATTAATGCCAATTAAATCATGAGGGGGGGTTTCCACTCCTCATGAATCATACTCTAATCAATATGGTGCTAAGGGCTTATCGTGCCAAATAATAATAGTCTTGTACTAGGTTTAAAGAATTGCTTAACATATGTCCACATCATGGTTTTGAAACTTGGCGATTGGTCACTTATTTCTACGAGGGCTTAATACCACAAACTAGACAAGTTGTAGAAATGATTTGTAATGGTGAATTTAAAGATAAAAATCCTGAAGATGCACTAGATTACCTTGACCAATTAGCTGAAAATGCACAACATTGGGATACTGTTGGAACTTTTGAATTGACTAATAAACCACATCCATCTCCATCTAGTGGCGAAATCTACAACCTTAGGGAAGATCTTGATTTACTAGCAAAATTTGCATCCCTAGTTAGGAAGGTTGAAGCTTTGGAAAATAAAAAAAGTGATCAAGTAAAATCTGTTCACGAAATTGCATGTGATGTTTGTAGTTCTAATGATCATTTCACTCAAGATTGTCCCACTCTGCCTGCACTCAAAGAATGTTTGCATGATCAAGCTAATGCCATCAACACTTTTAATAAACCAAACCCATATTCATAGACTTATAATCCTGGTTGGAGAAATCATCCAAATTTCAGTTGGAGGAATAATAATAATGCATAATCTTCACAAGCACCAACTCCACAAATTTTTCAAAATACTCATCCTTATGTACCATATGTTCCTTATGTATGCTAACATTGTTAATTTCCTTGTTACAAGTAAAATGCCTTCGCAATGGAATACTCAGGAAAAGAAGAAATTTTTTGTTAAAGTAAAGAAATTTTATTGGGTTGATCCTTACTTATTCAAATATTGCTCTAATCAGATTTTTCGACGATGCATTCCTGATAATGAGGTAAGTAGTGTCATTAATTTTTGTCATTCTGAACCATGCGGTGGACACTTTTCTTCAAGAAAAAATATGGCTAAAATTTAACAAAGTGGATTTTATTGTCCTACCATATTTAAAGACACATATGAATTTTGCAAAACTTATGAAAATTGTCAAAAATTAAGATTAATTACTAAAAAAACATGATGCCCTTAAATTCCGTACTTGAAATTGAAATATTTGACTGTTGGGGAATTGATTTCATGCGTCCATTTCCACCATCTTTTGGATTTGTGTACATATTAGTGGCAGTTGATTATGTCTCAAAATGGATTGAAGTAATGTCTTGTCGAAATAATGATAGTAAAATTGTAGTTAAATTTTTAAGAGAAAACATTCTAAGTCGATTTAGAATCCCTCAAGCCATTATTAGTGATGGAGGTAGGCATTTTTGTAATAAATCATTTGAGTCTTTAATGAAAAAATATAGAATTACACATAAAGTTGCTACCCCTTATCATCCTCAAACAAATTGTCAAGTTGATTTAGCAAATAGGGAGATAAAATAAATTTTAGAGAAAACAGTTAACCTAAACCGCAAAGATTGGTCTCTTCGATTAACTGATGCACTTTCGGCATACCGTACTGCATAAAAAACATCTTTAGGAATGTCACCCTATCGCCTAGTTTATGGTAAACCTTGTCACTTACCTGTTGAACTTGAACATAAATCATTTTGGGCTATTAAAGCTTTTAATTCAAATTTAGATGATGTTGGTAATGTGCGGAAATTACAATTGAATGAACTTGAGGAATTAAGAAATGATGCATATGAAAATTCAAGAATTATTAAGGCAAGAACAAAAAATTTTCATGATAAATGAATTTTTCAAAAAACATTTGAAATTGGTCAGAGTGTTGCTTTATAATTCTCGTCTTCATTTGTTTCCAGGAAAGTCAAAGTCAAAATGGAGTGGCCCAATTATTGTAAAAAATGTATATCCACATGGGACTGTAGAAATTGAGAATCCAAAAAACTGTGTCACATTTAAAGTTAATGGTCAAAGAATAAAGCTCTATCTAGAATACCAACCACGTGAACCAAGCACCGAAATAAATTTGAGTGACCCACAAATCTTGATTAAGTTTTTAATGAGTATTCGTTCAGGAAAATTTACAAAGCTCGTTGTGAACGACTGCATTTGTTAATGACCAATGGCGTTCCTTCTGACATTCGTTGGTTAATTGAAGCAAAGGTCCGATTAGCTGGTGAGTTTCCTGATCCATTTGTTTCTTACATGCCTGGTTTCGGTAAAAGTACGTTTGCTAAGAAAAGGAGAACTAAACGACTTAGCTCAAAATGTCATAATTGTGTACGACTTAGTTGCAGACTAGAAGTTTGTAAATCTTTAGGAATGGTTTCTGATAGTCGAGAAGATAAAATTAAATTCGTCAAAGATGGCATGAGTAAAGAATCGTTGGATGATATCTTACGATCTTTTGAGACGCATCGAAGCGGACATGTGCAATATGAGATACACAGGTTATGGAGACTATTCCAAAACGAAAGTGCACAGTTTAGTCTTGGGAATCTGACTCAAAAAGACCCTGTTTGCCAGTTTATAAGAAAACTGGATGGGAAGCCTATCATCGACCCATAGAGGGCGTTCAAACCGTTACTGGACGTAAAACCAGAGGAAGATGTAAGCCACAATCACAACTACCAGTAAATATCCTTTTACGTTATTACTCTTTTATCATTTGCATTATTGCATTTAATGGTTTGATTTTGTATTTAATCATGATTTGTTTTCTTTTACTCTTTATTTTCACTGTTTGCTTTTCTTTTTACTGTTTGTTTTTGAATAATTGAAACATGAGCTTTACGCGTCATCTGACAAATACACCAACCCATTTACAGTTGTTCCTCATTTTTTCTGTCACTCAGATCTTTAAATAAGAGCTCTTTTTCCAAACCACTCACAACTTGTTTTGGAAGATTATTCTATGGCAGCATCTTCGAGTAGACAATTCAAAAACATTTGTGTGCTCTCTGGATTTCATTATGGAAAACACAAAGAGTTCGTTCAAGCAGCTGTAGATCTTGGTGGTGCTATAGCTGAGAGGAAATTGCACCTTGTATATGGAGGAGATGACCGCAGGTTATCAAAACTTGTCTCAGAATCTGTTTTTATTAAAGGAAACCAGGTACTAGGTATCATTCCACAAGCCTTAAAACCTCTAGGATACAGGTCTGATGTACCAATTGGAGAAGAGTTAGTTGTCTCAAGTATGCAAGAGCGAATAACTGAAATGTTAAATCATGCTGACGCTTTCATTTTCTTGCCAGAAGATCTTGCAACTCTAGAGGCATTGATTACATTTGCATCTTGGGCCCATTTAAACATCTATCAAAAACCCATCGATTTACTAAATGTTAATAATTTTTTTGATGCGTTGCTCACATTCATTAACCATGCAATTAAAAATCATTTTATTCCAATCTCTTTAAAAAATCTTTTTGTTTGTGCTTCTACTGCTAATGAGTTACTTGATCTTTTACAATCTTATAAACCAGAGCCAGATCCTAAGACCTTGGCCTTGGAATGGTTGACTAATGATGGTAACCCTAGCCCTAGTAAGAAGTACAAATTGGATTTAACTCTTCGGTTGTAACAATCTTCTTGGAGCTATGAGGTTGTGTCTTCTAAACTCTACTTTTTTCCTTTAAGCCATTGAGGACAATGTCTTGTTCAGGTTGGGGGGAGGGAATAGTTGACAGATGTGGAATATAGCAAATCCTAATAATGCTTTTGTCGAAGATGGCAGAATATGGGGTGTAGGGACTTTAGAATCGCATCTTCAACGGGTTGTTCAGGTGTGATCTTTCCTATTTCTTCTTTTATTATTTATGTTTGCTTTATTTTTTTCATCTTTCTGCATGCATATAATGTTTAAATTAGGTTGGGGGAAAGGAATAATTGACGTTAATTGTAAATAGGTGTGTTTAAATTTTTTTTAAAAAATCCAAAAAAAACCAAAAACAACATTTTTTTTGTGTCTAGGATGGTTGCGTAAAGAGTCACAACTTTTGAGACGCATCCTAATAGTCTTGTTGTATTATATTTTAATTTTAAAATTCATAATAAGTTGTTTTTGTTCCCTTTTATTTGAATTACTCAAATTTGTGAACTCTCCTCCATTTGGTTATAAAGTTATTTCGTTGTTTACTCATTTAACAGGTATTATTAAATCATTCTTCACACACACACTATGACACATACTAGTGGGTTGTAAGTTAAAAATTTTTCAGCATTTAGTTCTTTTGATTTATTAGGAATAATATCTAATGTGGTAGAAAGTGTATATTGCAAAAAAAAAAATTGAATGAATTTAATTTTGTTAGTGTTAAAAATTGTTAGTTCCACCAAAGCCATTGGTGGAACTAGAGATGCTGGTACATTCTATTAGAATCCTTGAGACTATGAAAAATTGGGGTGGTCTCTCCATCCAAGGTTATATATGTTGGAGTATGGGTTGAAATTGGATAGTTTTCTCATTACACCTATGGCATTTGTTTGGTCTGAGTATGAGTCATGGTCATGTGGTTCTATTGATTTAGCAGTTATTAACGATGCTTGATTAGTGTTAAAAATTGTATGTTTATTAAGGAGTAAAAATGTTATTTTGTTTTCTTAATGTAATTTATATTTGTAATTGTGTAACATATTGTGAATTTCTAATTATTTTTCTAAATATTTGATTTTGTGTATTTTATGTGTTTATTAAGTAAAAATAATAATTTCATGCAATTTGAGGCTCCGAACAAATACATGGATGTTAATTTTGGATTCCGGAAGTTCGAGAAATTATGTCATTGTCGAGGAGGATCCAAGACTTTTGTTGTATTTTTTTTTACGTTTTTACCACAGTAAATGTGGTAATTGTAAAATTATAAGTTTTTATCATATTAGATATAGTAATTGTTAGTGGAATGTGTTAGATATGCTTGAGTGGATAAGTTAAGTTTATGTTTTATTAGGGGGATTATTAGTGGGACAAATGTAAGGTTAAGATGTAATTATATTTTTTTATTTGTGTCGTGTGGATTTTTCATGTATTAGTATAAATAGAGGGGGGTGAACACACCTCTCCACACCTTTTCTTCTCTTCTTTCACCCCAAATTCTTCTTCTCATCTCTCTTTGTAAATTATTTTCAATCAATAAAATTAGTTTTATTTCAATTTTCAAATTCCATTTTTAATTATGTGTTTTTCAATTTTAGCAATTTCTTTTATAAAAAAATGTTTAGCTAAATATTAATAGTTAGGGGAAGGTGAAACTTTTAGGAAATAAATATGATTTAATGAAATTCTATTTTTAATTTTATAAATTAAATTATTTTCTATTTAATTTTATACATATTTTATATTATGAGATTTTGATTTATTGTAGACAAATAAGGGAGTTTGGCACAATGAATTCTTTTTATCTAAATATAAGGTATGGTAAAATGGTATTTTGACTTGTTGTAAACAAATTAAATTTTGGCACAATGAATACTTAAACCATCATAAAATTAAAGGAAAAATAATAATAATTTATATAATTAATTTTTTGGGCAATAAATCTAAAAAATGACAAAAAGAATTTATTAAGTTTTATTTACTGCTAAGCGTGAATGCACAACCCTAACTAATTCAATTTCATAGTTTTATTTAAATTAAGTTGTTTATATTTAAATTTTATTTTCAAATTTTAGATAAAATAAAATAAACAAATTAAATCTTTTCTCTGTGGATCGACCTCGGACTCACCGAGATATATTGTAACTAAGCACTCTTATACTTGAGAGTAAATCAAACACTTTTAAGTCGTGTCAATACTATCTGTCGAGAAAGACCTTCAACCATCTCATTGACTTCTTTAATTTCTGAACTTGACTCGCCATTGTGAACTCCATTCACTCCTTTAATTCTTTTAGTATTCCTGAGTGATCAACTCCGTTGTTGGGAATTATCTGCTTGTCGCTGGAAGAAATCCCAAATTTCTGATGCACTTTTTGATATTAGCTCTCCTCCACTTGTTGCCATTAGTCATTCTTGCACATGCGACAATAATCCCTCCAAAGAGTATTGGCATTGGTGTCATTTCTCGTACTTATGATGTTGACACTTCAAGAGTAGCCCATTGAATCGCTCCCATATTTCGAAAAACTACTCGTCATCTCTCTAAGTAAACTCTGAGATTTCCCTGTGAATAACATTGGTTTTATGGACTAGGAAATATTTATTCAAAAATTTTGTTACCCTTTGTTCCCATGATGTAATGTTATTATCAGGTAATGTATTGAGCCATAAACGAGCTCGATCCTTTAAGAAAATGGGAATAATCTAAGTTTAATATCTTCGTCTGAAAAATTCTCATATTTAAAAGTTTGACAAACAGCATGAAAATCATTCAGATGATTATATGAGTCTTCATTTTCTAGACCATAGAATATTGGGAGACAATTTAGCACACTAGGTTTTAACTCAAAACTCCTATCAGTTACATTTGGGTATCTTATATATCATTTGCTCAAATTAACTAAGGGACTAAAGTAATCCTTAAATGGTCCTCCTGTGGTGGTGGTTGTTGTTGCAAATCCATTTCAATTTTATTTTTAACGTGTTTGTGTGTGCGCAATGTTTTTTATAGTCAAGGTCTATATGCTCAAGATTAGGTAATAGTGACCTTCAACCTGCATGCAAAGAACACAAAAAAATGGGAACAAAATTAATAAAAATAAAGAAAAATGAGAAATTACAGTATTAACCTTATCACGCTGTTACAACCTTACTATAAAAACACACTAAAAAACATACGTAAAATAAATTAACTAAAATTAAAATAAATTAATAAGATAAACGAAAAATTTACAAAGAAAAATGACTTTAAAATTAAATTACAAAACTTTAAAGAAGAGAAAAAGAAAAGAAATTCTTACTTCTAAATGTAGATTCACTTTTTTTTTAAATAAGAAAAAAATTATAAGAAAATAACTAAAATTATTTACAAAAATTAATTCTACAAATTAAAATAACTTACCTCCCCGGCAACGGTGCCAAAAACTTGTTATACAAATTTTATTGAACTCGCAAGTGCACGAATCTATTGTGGAATAGATCAATAATGACGAGTGTCAATACCACGAGGAGGTGAATTTTAATTATGTGTAAAATTATTTTTCTATGAGGGTGGTCGGATTTGTGGTGAAAATGATTTGGAAAATTCTAAATTTTAAATTAGAATGACGGGAATAAATTAAAACAAATTCTATTAAAATGAAGCACTTGGGTATCTAGATCTGCATGAACATGCACCATGTGCTAAATATTCTTTATTAATGTCAATTAAATCATGAGGGGGGGTTTCCACTCCTCATGAATCATACTCTAATTAATATGGTGCTAAAGGCTTATCGTGCCAAATAATAATACCCTTATACTAGGGAGCCGGTGAAATCAGGGCGGTATCTAGATAAGATTATTACTATTTGTCGACAAAAAGTCAAAACATCCACAATAATTAGAGGGGAAGAGAAAGTAAATTTACCAAATAAAGCTCATGACACATATTAAGACTTCACATTCAGCGCAAGTTTGAAAGAAAATTAGCTACTCATAATTGAAATAGGGGCAAAATGGAAATTTAATAAAAGATGTAGAAAATACAAGATAGAGAATGAATTACAAAAAATTGAATTCAAAAATGAATTTAGGGATACCAAATTAAAGGAGGAGACCCTTTTTTTATAGATACACTGAGTAAATTATGGCCATCGGATTAAAAATATTGTGAACGTTTAAGATTGTGCCACGTCATCAGTCAACAGTACGTGGTTTGACCACGCATTTTGAATAGTGACACGGTTTGACCACACGATTTGAACAATCAGGCGACTTAAATAGTGAGGCGGTTTGGTTGTAAATAATTATGTGTATATGCATGTACCGTGCGCTCGATTTTTGGTCCATTAACATACTACAACGTTACCGATCAACAGTACACAAGAATTTTAGTCCAATAGAATCGTGACACCTCATCAGTCAATACCACATTATTGGTCAATGCCACGTCATCGTTCCGTATATGTGAATAGTGTTGTGAATAGTAATATGGACAGTACCGTACATGTGAACAATGCCATTTTTCCTTTTATACATACTCCTTTTAAGGATTTCGACTGTCGTGAGTTCAAAAGTTATGTTCATTTTGCTGTCGGATCTCTCGTTCATTGTGAAATGACCATGATGCCCCTAAAATACATAAAATACTTAATTAAAATAAAACACACATAATTAAATCACTAGAGACGTAAATACTTAAAAGTAGGAATGTTAGTAAAATTTGAAGTATAAAATGACGATTTTCTCCTTTATAAATATACACTTTCTAACACTCAACAGTGGTGATTTTTCTTTTCAAAGATTTGTTCTGTGGGGTGGAAAGAAATCTAATAGTCAATTTGTTAAGTAAAGAAAATTAATTACAGGAAAAGAAATCACTAGGAATCAATTCAAAAATATGTTAAGGTTACGGGATCCACTCTCAGTATTTAAACTATAGTTTAAATACTCTCTCATTTTTATATTTTCCCTCGTTTTTACCAATTAATTTTATGTCATTTAATTTTTAACTAACTATGTGTGTGAATAAATATAGAATCAAGTACCATATGTGCCACAACTATATATTAATGTGTCGACATTATGTCAAAATATCATACAAATCTAAGAAAATTTATAAATTAATATGACATAAAAATAACCAGAAAAGAATATAACAAACTTAAAACTCACTTAAGATTTATAATTTGAAATCTTGAGCTTCACCCTTCACCTTAACTTAGTTAAATTAGCCACTCATATTGAAAGAAAACAAAACACTCTTTTTATTTGACTAACTTTTGAAATATATTATAAGAAAATTGATTATACCAGAAAATAAGAAAAAAAGAAAAATAGATTTTATCATCTTCGCTTCGTTCTCTCTCGACTTCCTCAGCTCTCCCTTCATGCTTGCATCTCTTTACCTTTTATAGGTAAAGAATGCATCCTCCTTTATTTATTTTATGGGTAATTTTTAAAAACCTCTCCTGAGGTTTGGGTTTGTTGCAAGTAGATGGCGAGAATCTGTTTATTTGTAAAACACCTCCTACCGTCAATTAATTTTAACATTGACCGTTAGTTGACTGTGTAAAGACAATATTACCCTTAACAACAGTTTGTAAACTGACATAACTAAAAAAAAACTAAAATTGTTGGCGCGAAAAACACAATCCCTATTTTTTGATAATTTTATCCTTGTCAATTCCAAAGATTTATAATATTATAGGTAAAGATTATGACTATTTCATTTTCAAGTTTTTAATTTTATCTTTCTTGTAGGAACTTTAAGGAAATATCAATAATTTAAAGAGGATTTTTCAAGTTTTTAATTTTATCTTTCTTGTAGGAACTTTAAGAAAATATTAATAATATAAAGAGGGTAAAATAGCTAACAATTTTAGTTTTTTTTTAGTTAATTCCGTCTACAAACTGTTGTTAGGGGTAATATTGTTTTTACATAATCAACTAACGGTCAATGTTAAAAATAACTAACGATAGGGGATTTTTTACAAATAAACAGATTCTCGCCATCTACTTGCAACAAACCCAAACCTCAGGGGAGGTTTTTAAAAATTACCCTTTATTTTATTTTATTTTATTTTTATAGTATATATGTACATTGAGAAATGTGATGGCCAAGTGGCAAAATGGCCAACTAACCATCACGAGCATCTTTCACCCTTTTCTCATTTTTTTGAAATATTTTTTTATTAATTACATCTTCTCAATAATACATTCCAAATTACTCTAGTAATTCTTCTTTATTCCTGCTTCTAGTTCCAACCCCTCTTTATTTTTGAAATATATTTACAATATAAAATTAAAATAAAATTAACATATTACAAATTAATTTAACATAAAAATATATTTTGGGAAATGTTAAGATAATTTAAGAATAATGAACGCATTAATCGACACAATAAGTGAAAATTTGATAATTTTATCCTTATTAAATATACACTTTTTAATGTCAATCAGTATGGTTATTTTGATACTACTAGTTTTTATAGTTCTCTAAAAATTAATTTTTTTCATAGCAAAATTAGTTTATGTAAAAGTTTTCATATCTGAAAATTATATTATTTTTATGGTCAGAGAGCTGTGAAGTGCCACATACAGTGCAAAGTGCCACATATAAGTCATTACATATGAAAAACTAATTTAAATATTTTGTTTCATTATCCATAGTTATTTTGATTATGATAGCATAATACTATAAATATAGTACATATGCGGTGCACACACTGAAATCTAAAATATGCGGTGCATGCGATGAAGGAGCTTACTTACAAATCAAAATCCTTATACAAAAATCTCAAAATAAAATACCTCAAATTTTTAATCAACTAAAACCACAAATCCATGTGTCTAACACTAAATAATCTCTCCCAAAGACATAAATATAACAAAAGTTCAAAACTCATCAATTACAAGTTCATAAAATAAATAAACTTACAAGAAACATGAGTTTATCTTTCTCTTATTCAATTAGCAAAAGCAAACAAATAACTCCAATGATAAGTCACACCTCTCAACAAGGTGCTTAATCTGAAAAAACTAACGACGAGGGGTGAGTCCTCAACTCGATAAATAAAATCATTCACAACACACTAGGCTTACTTGTACCAAAAATATTGCAAGGCTTCTTTTTATTAAAACATATATTATAATTCATAAATTTTATAAAATAATATAAATTCATAGTAATTCAGAATATCAAAAGCATAGATAAGTATGAAAGCAAATCGTATAACATATACACAAAAAAAATAAAACGTTAGCTCATGTCACATAGTGTCGCATATACTTCCAGTGACCTGGTTAGAAATAAAATCAAAATTAGAATATTATGTTCACACGCAGAACATAAATCTAGTACTGGTCCAAAACACATATATATCATATTATACGATCAGAATCAAAATAATTATGGATGATGAGCCAAAACATTGAAATTAGTTTTTCATATGTAATGACTTGTAAGTGGCACTTTGCGGTGTTCTGACTTTCAAGAGGTGACCCTCATATAGTCTCAAGAGGTGGCCCTTGTACAATCATAAATAATTTAAATCGTACATGGGCACAAAATATTATTATGAAATTCATAAATTTCAATAACAATAATTTAGGCTTGCAAGATATTTTATAGACAAAATCATAAAAGGTAATCATGTAACAAAATAAATTACATATTTAAAAGCTTTTATAATATTTTTAAAAAAAATAAAAATAATTTTTTTAAAGATTTGAAAACATTTACATGAACTAATTTTTCTATGAAAATCAATTAATCTTTTAAGTAATATAAAAAAACACTTATAATAATATCAAAATAATCATACATATCCAGTACATTATGAATAAAGTTACTTACCTCGATAAAAGAATTGATCTAACACACCTCTAAATCTCTAAGAGCCTCAAACACCTCCAACACCTTAAACAAATACAAGAGATAACTATTAAGAACTTATTCTAAGAACTTGATTATCCCGTACAAGTCTGATTCTCATTATTTTAACTCTTAATTTAAAAATTAGAATGACATAATATTTTACAAAACTATTCTGGACATCCATGTGTATCTCATATAAAATTTTCAAAAAGATCTGATACCAAAAAAATGTTCAAAACTATTTATTTCTTGAAAATTCAAACCTCTAAACCTCTAAGAGCCTCACACCTCTAAACCTCTAAGAGCCTCAAACACCTCCAACACCTTAAACAAATACAAGAGATAACTATTAAGAACTTATTCTAAGAACATGATTATCCCGTACAAGTTTGATTCTCATTATTTTAACTCTTAATTTAAAAATTAGAATGACATAATATTTTACAAAACTATTCTGGACATCCATGTGTATCTCATATAAAATTTTCAAAAAGATCTTATACCAAAAAAATGTTCAAAACTATTTATTTCTTGAAAATTCAAAATTGTTTCACAGTGCCTTAACTGAATAGAACGGATTTCGAGGTTTTTATAAAATTAGAAATTATCAAAAAATTATGAAATTAAAACCATGAATACTATACACATATTTTAATCTATATTTAAAATTTCAAATTTTTGAAGTCATTTGATAGTACATATAATTTTGTTAATCTAGTAGTTCTATTGGAATCGTAGTTTTCTAGTGCAACAATGTCAGCTTCGAAAATCCATATAAAACTAAAAACAAAATCAAATCTTATTAAACAAAATTTATTCAATAAGTCTCGCATGTCTAGTTTTCATAAAGATAAGGTTCTTCTTAAGAATCATTCACAAAATATATGTTTAATTTCGAGATATTTATTTTGTCCATAATTATTTAATGTGTGTATTGTATCAAGGATTGAATAACGAGACTCAACAATAAATAAAAGCCCTAAAGAAAACTTAAACATCTCCTAAATCATGCATAATGATTTGTAACAATCCAAAATTATGTCAATAAAACCCTAAATAGAGCACAACGATAGAGAATCAAATAGAGCATAGAGAGAGTAAAATTTACCAACTATTAAGACTCTCTCTCCCCTAAGCAAAAGATTAAATCCTAGGGTATGTGTGAAAGAGTAATGAGCAGCAGCAGAGAGAATAAAAACAAGATGCTGTGGATTTAGGGTTATGGGAGAGGAAAAAGAATAAATTTATAGAGAACCTTAAGAAAACCTATTAACTTTGGAAAGAGTAAGTCTTTTCCAAAATTACCCCATAAATCCTATTCATGCATTTAATAATCCTTCTTAATAAGGTAAAAATGGCATTTGTAATTTATAATTAAACAAAATTTCCATAATTTAAAATCATAGAAATTTGGCATTACATTTGAGCTATACCGCTCTTTTGTGGAAGTTCAAGGCGTGTCCTCAACCATTTTGTGTTAAGGCTAGGCAATTTTGAATTCGAATCGAATTGGGGTGAATCGATTGAATTTCAGATAATTCAAATGAGGAAAAAATCTATCTGATTCCAATCCGAACTTTAAATCTGATATGATCCAATCCGAAATAGTTCGGATTGGATTCAGATCGAATGATATTTTGAGTTGGTTTGGATTCGAATTGGTTCAAATTAAATTTGGATTTGGGACCCCTTGAACATTTTTCACAAAAATATTCATGGAATCTATAATTAATGAGTCATTTGGAACTTCGATCACGTGCAACATGCAACTGGCCAACTAGACATCGATGAAGATGCGACTGGGATTGACTGATTGTGTCTTCACGGCATCGTGGGTCCGGAGGAGCTTAAATGTCATGGCGACTACATTAATCAAGATGCGGCTGAGTCCATTTGGTTTGTGTAGTCGGTGGTGTGGGTCACGGCGTGGATTTGGTTATCGGCGACGTGCATTTGGTTTGTGGTTTCTATGATTTTTTGTGTTTGGTTTATGTTTGTGTATTTGGTTTTGTGGCTACTAGCTACTGCTAGTTTAGGAAGATGGAATTAGGAATTTTGTGCAGTTGTGCTTTTATATTTTCTTTTTCTTTTTATTTAAAGGGAATTGATGTATTTGTGAATCCGATCGGATTATTCGCATTGATCCATATCTGATCCGATCGGATGACACAAGATCTATCCGATTGGATTTGAAGCTAAATTCAAATTCGATACGATATGCTCAGCCCTATTTTGTGTCAGGCTTTTCACCTCACATTGTCTGGAGCTGCTCGCAAGTAGTTTTGAAGGTTAAGGCCAAGCTCTATTTCCTCTTTCAATGATTGTAAAGGGGCTAAAATAGCAGAACACGATTTGCAATTTTTATTCGCGTGTATAGTCTGAAAGGCCCACGGTTGGAGTTCGGATGCTGTTTGGCCCAACTGGCTCAATCACCGATGCAACTGTGAGCCAGCTAGCGACCCAAATTCGGCATTAAATGTTGTGTGATGCTATATTTCTCATGCATCTCAAATTTTGAAGCTGTGTCATCAAACCATAAATGTTAAGTTCTGTTATAGTACTCTAAAAATTTTGTAAAAGCCAAGATAATTTTATGGGTAATTTCATCCTTTTAACATTATAAAACAATCAAATCAAATTATTTCCTGTAATTATAAACCCGAGATAATCCATGTAGTTTGATTTGGGTTGTGTAGTCTATGGGTGATTTTGCCGACCCCCCTAAATGATAGCGGCCATATAAGGGCATCATGACCGAACAACGTAGCACTCGGGAAAAAAAAATTAGTGAAATGCGCTTTGCCCCTAAGTACAAAAAAGAAAAATGCAAACTCAAAAAGAAAATAAAACAAGAGTAGAAAATCAAATATATGAGGTTTAAATTTTAAGACTAGTTTGTATGCTTGCAAGCAGTTGCAAATTGCAATAAAATAATAAGCAAGCTGTTCTCAATTGCATGTTTCAGAAAATTGGGTACGTTCATGTCTTGGATTAAAAGGTCTTATTTTGGTTGGTTGCTGCTACTCCCCTGCTGGACTTGGTGCATCCTGACGAACAATACAAGGGTATTTCCGTACAAGTGCTTCCGGCTTTCTTGTCAACCTGTTTCTTTACTTTAAAGATTGTTTTCTCTATATAGTGGAGTATTGCACGCTAAATATTAATGGCTAATGACGTTTGTTCAGTGCCAAAAAGACACTCCTGAAAGATAAGGTTTCGACGACCTACAAATTATAATGGGAAATGAAGTTTTATTCAAGAAGATAATGTTAAATGCTTAACCTTTTTTTATCTAAAAAAGCCTTGCACCCCGAGATTTTGTGAAGTACTTTGGCTTGCAATTGTAATAAATAAGACAGTGGACAAGTTAGAAGTAGATTGACAAAAGTAAGCACAAAGAGCTACCCATATTGTCAAACACGGGCCCTCACACAAGTAAAGCTTGCCCATGACATTATTGACATGGCATTGTATCAAAATATGAGATGTGCAACCGTGATTCATGCCGGTGACACTAGGTCTCAAAACGCTCTTACTGTTTAATATTGACACTTGTATCATTATTTTTTATTTTTTTTAGCATGTTTTTACAATAGTACACTTTTATAATAATATTTCTTTTTTAGATATTAATAAAAAATTAGATTATCAAATTAAACTTAAAAATAAACTAAAAAATGAAAAAGATATATATTAATATTTGTCAAAGATATCAAATCAAATTATTAATTTTTTTAGAAAAATTAATATTTTAACTCATCAGCAGAGTGTTCTAGAAAATTATATATATATTATTTTTATTTTATTTTTTTGTGTTAAACTGGTAATTTAATTTTTCTTTTTAATAATGTCTATAAAATGAACAAAAGGTAATGACAAGGGTGTCAATAATTTATGGTAGGAATGCTTTCAGGTATTTTTAAGAATATAGAGACTAAACGAAGTTTTATCCTAAAATTTATCTACTAGCTTGAGTGAACCAACTATTTTTATTAAATACTGATTACACATCATATTATTGTATTACACAGATATTTACAACTGCTATTACAGCAAACATTATACTGATATTTACAATCAGATATACATAACTAGAATTTATATTATTACATTAAATTGTATAAAGTACAAACTCGGGCAAATAACCATCGCAGATAAGGGGTGTCTCTCAGATATACATAACTAAAACTTATATCATTAACCCTCGCAAGGGATGTCTTTGAGATATACATAATTAGAACTTATATTATTACATTAAATTATAAGAAGTACAAATCTAGGCAAATAACCCTTGCAAATAAGGAATGTCTCTACTCCACTCGCATTTCGTAAGGGAGAAAGACTAATAAATTAACTCCACACAATTTTTGCTTGAATTAAGGGAGATTGAGCTCATAGGAATTCGAATCACTGCTTTCATAATCATTCTTAACTTTGAAAGTAATGAAATACCAAGTGGCAATGAACCAACTATATAATTACTCATTTGTACACTAAAAAATTTGGTTCTAAATTATATAATAAATATAGCTTAGGATAATCCATTTGAGCGACACATGTCAATTGCAAATGGGTAATGAAATTTATGAAGTGGTAAGAAAATCTATGTGGCATACAGACACTCTGTCCACGCACTCATTGACTTGCTTGTTGGTAGTTGCACTCCGAATCTGATCCAGTCGATGTTTTCTTTAATGGTTGCGCTTTTGAGATCAATGTGATGTAATTTGTCCGGATCAGATGTGAAAAGGCTTTCAAATTTCAATTCTCTAGACTAATCACCCTAAGTGGACAACATGTTGATCGTATTCAAAATCCAGTAACTATTTTTTTATTATTATTATCTTAAAGTCAATTATCATTAAGTTGGAAAACATTAGCAGCTAGCAGCTGCATGTGCCATTCAGCTGATCTTGTGTTTGGATGATGGGACATTGATCTTCCAACAAAATAAAAAATTAATGAAAATAGGCCATTGTGTCCCAGTGGTGATAGAGAGGAAATAAGATTAGTGATCTTTATCAGTAGCAGAATGTGTCACAGCAGTAACCCCACTTGCTTTATAGTTACTCGTAGGCATCCATAGGGTTGGTTTTGATATTTGAAATGGACCAAAGGAAAATAGTTGGAGAGTGGGCTAAGAGTTTCTCAATATCCGTTTCCAACTAATGTGATCTACAGCTAAACACTCTGACATTTTAACTGGGGACTAGGGGATAGTGGCGTTTGTTGAAATTAAGCAAGTTTTAGAGTACCCAAGTGAAAATGAAATTGAAAGCTATCTTTTTGTGTCAATTCATCAAAGCATTCACACTTGTTGAATTGACAACGTTCAACATACCTTACCTCTTAAGTCTTGAGGAGTTTGGAACTCCACATGGGCAGAGTATTTCGTCCAAATATGCAACTAACCTAACTTGGGCAAAATTCTTTCTCGGCCAAACCCAGGAACTAAGCTATCAAAGTTCCATCATTCATAGTTAGTGAACCAATGGGCGAGCCCACAGAGTCATTGACTAAATTAATAACAGTATTTGTGCAATGTGTCGAAAAAGTGCTGATAGTTTTATCAATTGCATGTCTAGAAACAAACTTTTTAATGAGGCCAATAGTTATACTATAAAACAGATGGCTGTGAACTTGTCATGCTAATCTTTGGTAATTTTAGGGCAAGAAAAGCAAGTGGCAACTGGCCATTTCCCCACCAATTGGGGACCCACACTTCCATCAATAGACTTTAGTTTTTGCAGTTTCATTATGGGAATATTTTAGGTCCAAATGAGTCTGTATTGCACACGTGTAATGTTTCAACAGATTATTATCCAGTATAATGGATTTTCCAAAAACTTCCAATCATTTTCTTTTCAGTGGCTATTTTTTTCATTATAATCAAGTATTACACAATCCACAGAAGTTCATAGTTGAAGAGCTTTTCTTATAAGTTCATCCCTGTCAACATCACCTATTTATCCACATAAAGAACATTAATCGCCGGGAACAAAGCGGCAAAAACCGAGGGAGTTATCTCACAACTCTCTCGTACTCAGATTTCATACAACCATTGGCCATAAAATATGCCTATCAATGAAGCATGACAATGAAAATAATCAGCTGCAAACCTCAATTCAAGGCTATAAACATTCTGTCCAAGCACAAAGCCAAAAACCCAAAAAGAGGCTTTTAGTGATGAATCATCATTTTCATGGAAACTCTTCAGGTAGTGGCTCTTAGCCACGCCTGATCCCCACGAAGTAGTTGAAGTCATGGTGCTGGACCCTTAGTTGCTTTAGCCACGAATCTGCTACGCTCAAAAGTGACACCAGCCTTTCTTGGTCCCGACCACAATTGCCCGAGACCCACACATTCCCTTGCATCTTGTAAGTGGCCAAGCCAAATGGAGGAAGAGATATCCCTTCCCCTTCCTTTCGCTTCCTTTCATCATTCTCAATGTCATCATCAAGGTCCATGTCTATACAGAGATAAAACAACCAGAACAAAAGTTTTGGAAGCAGATGAAGTATGAATATAAAACTTTCTAAGAAAATGAAAGCAGATATATGAAAAAAGCCGATTGAATTAATAATGGACAGCAAAGTACCTTGAAAAGACGATGAAAGAGTATGGTAAGTGAGGAAGCAAGTGGACAAATCCTTTATTGTCCTTCCCATGGGAATATGATATATAGGATACCTGCATTTGATTCGCATTCATACAACTCATCAATGACATGATATTCGTGTTAACTGTTAATATATTATGATCATAGGAAAGTCATGTCACTTGTTTGATTTCAGAAATGGAACTCTACAGAGATCCTAAAGCCATCAGTTTTAATTTGTCCTATGTGTTGGATTATCTGCAGAAGAGCTGAATTACAAACTAAAAAATTCATTACTTGTGAAATATAGACTTTGTCAGTTATATTTAGCTTGTTGGGTTATTAATTACTTTTCGAGAATGAACATACAGTCAGAGAAATAGAGAAATAGAGATACCAAGCAACTGCCATCCAACTAGCTGGTGAAAGATCAACATTCCTCAATGACATCAACCCCGGATATCGTCGAGCCAATCCTGTAATCTGAAAGTAAAGAACCAATAAAGTATCTATGGAATCAGCATCTTTCATAGTGAAAAGGGGCACAAAGAATATAGAGTATAATGGTCAATTACAAATTCTGTCTTAATATTCTTCCTCAAAGCACAGTAAAAGATAATAGATATTGTCAGATCAAAGGCAAGAACAGATGCTTAATAAAAAAATCATAAACTTAAGAAAGGACAAGATGAATCTGAATAATTTTAAGCAAACTAGTGAGTCAAGAAATGAGAGAATATTAACAAATCGACAACGCAAACTACAAAAAAACCAGAAAGAAAAAAAGAAGTTTATAGTTTCATGCCCAAAAGTCAAAAGATCCATTCTATCTTTACCAGATGCTTATCATGAAAAGGATTTCAGATTATTCTAACCAATCCACAGATGCTATAATCACTCCAAAAAGTTCTTTAATTGATCGATCTTCATGTAAGGAAAACAAGATGTATAACAAATTTATAAGTAAAAAACAGCATAAAGCTACAAGCAAGCTTGCATAGACTTAAGAAACTAAGAAAAAGTACCTTATCCATGAGAGGAACTCTTCCGTAAGGAGTAGATCTCTCAAAATACTGGAAATAAAGGTAGCCCAATCTATCATTGAGATGCAAAAGATTGTCTTGATCACACCCTCCTTCCTCAGATGAGCATCCATCCCATCTCCATAATTTGTCCATTTCGCTCTCTTCACTACATGAATCACTAAACAAATCTCTTGTTTCACCATCATCAGTCTCTTCTCTGGAAAACAGAAAACAAAGATTCCTCCATTACTTCCCCAGTTACACAACTTGTACGCAGAAGCCCCAAATGATATCACTTTATCAATCAAACTCTAAAGCACATAATTTCAGCAGCTTTGATGTAAATTTATTCGAATTCAATAAATACACATCTTCAAGAATTCAACAATGCAATCAATGAAAAAGACAATACTTGAAATGAAAAACTAACACAACTAAAACAATTACCTTAACCCATTCACACAAGAACTGCTGGTGAATATTTGAATTGCAGAAAGATAAGGCACATAATACTGAACCAAGGTTTCGCCGTTGCCCAAAACAATTGGAACTCCAGCTCCATATGCACTCCATTCATCATAACAATTCCATAAATCACCCAATGTAAAGTACTCAACCTTTTCCCTCTCCCATGGATGCCATAAACTGTTAAGGTCCCTCATCTCAGTCTGCAACACACAAAAAGCAACAATCACATAACAAAATTAACATTTAACAACCCAAAAATGAAAAAACAAAGAATTCAATATATAATCAAACAAACCTTGGGAAGGAATTGCGAACGTACTAGTGGTGTGGTGCAATGGAGGAAGCAGTCGAGGTTTGATTGCGTTGACCCTTTGTCAAGAAACATTATTGCAACAGAAAAATGTGAGAGAAAGAGAGAGAGGGATAGAGAAAATTTTTCTCTCCCCAAGCTTTGATCACAGAGCAGAGGAAAGAAAAATAACAAAGAAAGGGCAAAATAGAGGGAGAGAGAAATTGTCGGGATTTCGATTAGATTAGATAAAAAAGAAAAAAAAATGGAAATGCAAATTTTGTCTACAAACGTTTTCTATTTTTCGACGTTAGGACAGCTAAATTTACGGACCCTTTAAAACAAACTAAAATCAACACAACAAGACAGAAAATATATATATATACATGCAAAATTTCTCTCTGTTTCTGAATTCCTCTGTTCAAATTTCAATACACATTTTTTTTTTCGATTGTCTAATTCAGTGTGAAAAGGGAGAGAAAAGAAATGAAACGATAAGTAATCGTTTTCAAGTTTCTTCTTCTTCTTCCTTTTTTTTTTTCGTTTAAACTTGAAGGAAACTCAAGCCTGCTCTGCTTTGATCAATATTGAAGAAACAAGTCTATTTTCATTCAACATTAACCCTTGAAGTTAAATCAATAACCCACGAAGCAAAACACGAAGAATTTAAGGAGAGACACAGAATTGAAGCAGAATTTATAACGGAAGAAAGGGAGAGAAAGTTTTGAGAGAGAATAGATTTTTTTTAAAAAAATTTCTTTCAACGGAAACCCTTGTTTTCTGGGAAAAATACTCAGTGAATGGTTTTCTATTTTGAGTTTCGCGTAAGAAAACGAGACGATTTTCTAACTGAAAATGTAAAGCAATCAACTTTCCCGGTTAGAAAAGGCAGAGCAAACAAGAACTGGCTTGTGAAGAGAAAATGAAAAAATGGTTAAAACTGAAACAGAACAGAGCAAATATCAAAACTGTCCAATTGAAACATAGTATTTTGGTTTCTAGAAAGGGCAATGAAAAAAACACGGAGACTGATTTTTTTTAGTCTTAATCTTTTGAGTAAGATGGACAATTACATTTTTTTTTTAATTTATTGTTCTTTATATTTTTGGAGAAGATTTAATGTGACTGGGTCCATGGCCGTCAAGGCAAGTAGATTAGGATCTTTGAATTTTCTGTTAACGAGGCAACGACTGATAATTGAAAAGAGTGAAAAACTACGTGGAAAATCGAAACTCCATAATCCCCATTCATTAACCATTAATTTAAGATGAGTAGTAGTAAGTTTCGCAAATTTCTGTTCAAAAAAAATATTTATCAAATATTAAATTATTTTATATGCTATATAAAAAAATTTTAAAATGTGTGATGGTGTCATTAGTAATTACAGATTTTTTTTCTTTTACTAAGCAATTAAAGATGACAATTTTCTTGCTCGAACTGACCTATTAATTTTTAAATAATTTCATTTGATCTGTCATTTAAATTCAAATATTTAAAAAAGTAAAGAGATGAAAATTGATTTAGATATTGTATAATCTCTTCATCTTTTATAAAAATTATACCTATATAAATAATGAGTTAAAATTAAAATAGAGAATGAAAATCACGATAATTTTTTTATTTAAGCTGTAGAAATCAAAATCAAAATAAATCATATTCTCATTAATGTGTTTATTTATTACAAATTATCAAAATGCTAAAATTGTATAATTTTTCACTAACAAAATAAATAAATAAATATTTTAAAGGGAAATATATGTATGTTTATAACATTGAGCGTAATACTATAATTTTTTTAATTAACTACTTCTTGTTGTTGTTATTTTCATTAAAACAATTATAAAAATATCATAATAATATACTATTAATATTGTTTAATATTTAAATAAGAAATTAATATTTAATTTTTTTAAGGGTAAAATAATTAATTTATTTTCTATTCTCATTCTTCATTTTCATTTCCACCTCCACTAGCAAATGAGATTCATGTGCTCATTTGCATATATAGTGGGACCACCAAACACTCTTATTCCCATTCTACAATTACTTTTGTAGTACCAAACACACAAAATGGCAATGATTCCTCATTCCCACTCCTTAATCTAAAAAGTAAACACAACAATATTCTAATAATTTAAGCATTCGATGGAAAGGAAGTCAATAAAAATTAATAAATATGAGCATCAGACAGTATTCAAACTGTGGAATATGATATCTTTGGTGTACTATAGTTACAAGCTTATAGCCACCAACTCAATCGAGGAGTTGTTTGTAGCCAATAAGAATTTGATAAAAAAAAATGAGTTGAAATGTACTTTTAGGTCCTTGTTTTTTATATTAAATGTATGGAAGTTTTGATATATTCTGAATTATGACACTATAATCTATACATTTTTAAAGATTGACTAAAAATTTCTATCATTGTTGTTCATCCAACAACCTTAAGAAGATGAGTTCTGCACTTTCACATGCAATTAAATGGTAAGAATTTAATCAATTATTTATTTATAGGAAGTCGTAAGAATTGATCTAGAAACAACAATTAAATAGATTAGTTGATTTGAAATTGTCAATTCTATAATTTTTTTGTTCTTAGAACTCATCACAAACAAAATTATTAATTTTTTCAATCACACAGAAGGGATCTACTACTACAACTACTTCTATAAAATGATAATTACCATTATCAAAAACTAGGAAATAAAACCGCCCTTCGCGCGGTTTTAAAAAAAAAATTAATATTATCTTATTTTCTTACTTTGCACTAGATGAAACTGAAAAAAAAATTGAATTAATTTTTTTTTAAAGATGACGCAGTCTTATAAAACTAAAGTTATTTATGAAAGTTAACTATTTTTTGGAAAATTATCAACCATATACCCTTAAATGACACTCGTGTCAAATGTGTGTGAACATTTTTCAAGTGTATCACTCGTATACCCTAAGTTGACAAAATACTTCTGTCGTCCACCAATTCGTTAACTTCTATTTGCAAACGCTGACATCATAAGGGTAATTTAATCTTTTAAGATTGACGAAACTTTGATTTTAAAAAAAGGACATGTCATCCTATTTACCTAGTAAAAAATGACATATCATATGATATATATTGATAAAAATGACGTGTCACCCTATTTATCGGATAATTGTTAATAATTGCTAAAAAAACTACTTTACAACCGAATTTACTCCTTCAAGCTCTAACTGGAAATTTTTATGGTATAATATATATAATTGTAAATAATATGTTGTTAATAATTTTTTATGGTATAATATGGATAATTGTTAATAATATTTACCATTAATAATTCATTTTTTAATAAAAAAATGTATTGTTAATAACAAAATAAAAAAAATTGTGTATTGAAAATTTACGTTAATTTTTGGGGTAAATTTATATTTTTACCTTATTTTGAGTTTCAAGGGCAAAATAGTCAATTTGCCATAATTCTGTTAACTTTCTAACTGAATTTAATGGATTAGTGGATGGCAGAAGTGTTTTGTCAACGTAGCGTATACGAGTGATACACTTGAAAAGTGTTCACACACGTTTGATACGGGTGTCATTTAAGGGTATATGGCTGATAATTTCCCTTTTTTTTTGTTAACTTTAAAAATATATATTAATGTGTATAGTTCAGTATACACAATATTTTCATCAATAAAAATTATATTCACACTAATCAATTCTCCATTTTTCTTGGTATTAACAGACCCTCACATCCTACAAAGCTTAACACTTATCATCTAACTATCTTTATCATTATTCAACTCATGAAGAAAAGAGTACTACATGAAGTACACAATACTAAAAATTTAAATAAGTCAAAAAATAAAAATACAAGAACATTTCTAAAGAGGATATTGGTTAAATAATAAAAATACAAACATAATAAATCTTAAATACTTAATGTTTATAGAGTTTGAAGAAGTCAAAAGACACTAAACAAAAGGTTGCATAATTAAATATGAGATTAGACATTAAAATTAGGTCCTAGTGGCATTGGTGATGGAAGATGAAAGAACCTTCCTTTCTATATTAATTAGTTGATGTATTTTAAACTACTAAAATTTAGTTGTTGGTTTAATAAAATAAATGAATGTTTCAAAACTTATAATTAATTATTATTAATGGTTACATATTTTTGAATTTAAATAGAAAGAGAAAGAGACATTTAATTTTTTGTAATCTAATAATTATTTTTTATTTATTTTCTATTTTTAATATTTTGTAATGTAATTATTTTTTAATCTCAACCAATATATTAGATAATAGAGAATATAAAAAGATGAGAAATAATGATGGCACAAATCTTAACTACTTAATATTTATAGAGTTTAAAGAAACTAAAAAGCACTAAACAAAAGGTTGCATAATTAAATATGAGATTATGACATTAAAATTAGGTCCTAATGACATTATTAAGGGAAGATAAAGGAACTTCCCTTCCTATATTAATTAATTGATGTATTTAAGCCACTAAAGTTTAATTGTTGGCATAATAAAATAAATGAATATTTCAAGAGTTATAAATAATTATTATTAATGGTTACATATTATTGAATTTAAATAGAAAGAGGAAGAGACATGTAATCTTTTGTAATCTAATAATTATTTTTTTTTAATATTTTGTAATATAATTATTTTTTTAATCTCAATCAATTTATTAGATAATAGAAAATAGAAGAAGATGAGAAATAGTGATGCCACATCATCTCCTCTAGTCCCAGCTTTATATATATATATATAGATAGATAGATAGATATTATTATTGTTATTGTTATTGTAATTGTTATTATTGTTGTTGTTGTTATAAATAATGACAATAATTAGTTAAGGTTAGTTTAGAAACTTATAATAATTCATTCTGACTCCAAGATAAGTTAAATAAATCAATGGGAATATAGTTCATTTCGATTCTGATTCTCATAACTAAAATAAATTATTTATTTTGATTCTCATTCCAATTCTCACAACTAAAGTAAACAATTTATTTTGATTTCACTTCATTCTGATTCCAGCCCATTCTGATTCCAACCCATTCTGATTCCAGCACATTCTGATTCCAGCCCATTTCGATTACTAATTAGTAAACACACCTAAATGTCAATGAGTTATTACAAAAGTGGATTCATAATCTAAAACATTCGTGGTGTGTTTACTTCCTATTAGGGAATTAGAATTCAGAATTGGAATTATTAACATGATTTACTTTACAAAATAGATGTGAGAATCATAATTAGAATCGTGGGCTCATCCTAATTTGAGAATGGAGAATGGGAGGTTGATTCCCAAAAAAGGTGGGAATCGATTTTCCACTCCCAGAAGTGACGATTTTGCCTAGGCAAAATCAATAATCCAATTTTGTCTTTAGATTAAAAAAAAAAAAAAAAGAACACGATCCCATTGATAGTGTTCAATTTGTAGCCAACAAGAAGCAAAAGCCATGACCGATACGTGCCAGTAGTCAAATGCAATAGAGCCAGTTGTCGTGCATCACCGTCGCATGCACTACTAATCATCACCAATTGTATGCAGTACCCATTGATCATCGTAGCCATTCTCTGGACTTCGTTGTCGCTTGCCAGTATTTTGTTATTTGTTGTTATTATCATTCTTATAATAATAATATTAATTATTATTATTATGATATTATTATTAATATTAATAATATTGCATTATTATTATTGATAATAATTATTAATATTAGTAGAAAAAATAATAATATTCATATAATAATAATAGCAATTAACTAAAGTCATTTTAATAAGTTAAAACAATTCAGTTTGATTCTAAAACAAAGTAAATATATGAATGGAAATATAGCACATTTTAATTCTAATTATTACAATTAAAATAAACAATTTATTCTAATTATTATTCATCATTCTCATTTCAGTCCATTGTAGGAATGACAATGGTACCTGCAACTGCAAATCTACCTAAATCTGGCCGCTACGGGCAATTTTGTGGGTTGCGGGTGGATTTGGTATTATAAATTGAAACCCGCACTAGGTTGCGGGTGAATTTGGTATTAGCCAAATATCCAACGGATACCCATGAATATCCACCAACCCACAACTTTTTTTAATTATTTTTTAATTTAATTTTAATAACAATTTTTAAATCTAAAAATATACTTATTGTAATTATGATTGAATTTTCTTTAACTTAATGCATGAATTGTTTTATATATATAAATAGTGATTTTACTTATTATAATTTTGTATGGACTATTATTCTTTGACTTAATGCATGAATTATTTCATTATATACTTTTGTTCTTCAGATTAGTATCTAAAATGTATTATTCTTTAGAAAATATTAATCTTAATAATTATTTTAGCTATCGTGTTGGATGGGTGCTAATGGTGGTGAATGAAATGACGATTTTCTCTTGGAGCTTGTGTTGAATGATAATATGAAATGATGATTGTTATGTTTAGATACTAATTTGTGGCTTTTTTTAAATGGATTTGTGTGGCTTATACTTAAATTTGAGAATTTGTGTTGGATTGATGTTGAAATTTTAATTTTCCATTTACATTGGCTAAATTTAGAATTGAGTATGTTATGTAGAATTTTAAGTTATTATTATAAATTTACATATTGAACATTTGTGATTTTAAATGTGGAAACCCACAAAAAATCTACCAGATACTATTGCAGGTTTTGGCAATTGTCAAAACCTGTAACGGGTGAGTTTTCTTAAAAAATTAAAACCTGCAGCGGGTTATGGGTGAGTTTGGTAATTTAAATTTTGTGCGAGTATGGGTTTGGTAATGGCAAACCCTCTGCAGTAGTGCCCATTGCCATCCCTAACCCATTCTGATACCCGAACTCACCATCATTATTATCCCTTAGTTTAAGCTTGAGTGTTTCGTTACAACACCTTTTTTGAGACGGTCATCAATTTTATTAAAACTCAATCTAATTTTATTGGGTTAATTATAAAATTTTCAACAATCAATCACAATTCAGCTGGATTTGGAATTTTTTTTAATAAAAACTATTATAAATCATATCATTAAAAATCTTAAAGATTGTAAGTAAAGTACATTGAAAAATCTTCCATTTTTACAAAAGAATTCTTTTGTAAACTCATGGTGCATTTACTTAATGAGAATGGGAATGGGATGGAATGAGAATGGGTTGAGAATGAGAATGAGATAGAATGAGAATAATGAATGGGAATGAGATTTCAATATTTACTTGACAAAAATAAATGGGAATGGAAATGTATTGGAATACCATTGATGTGTTTACTTGGTAAAATAAATGGGAATAAGGAATGTGAATGAGAATCAATTTACCAAAATACCCATAGTATTAATAATTAATAAAAATAATTAATTTATCATTATTAACAATATTATCATTATTGTTGTTGTTGTTGTTATTATTATTATTATTATTATTATTATTATTATTATTATTATTATCGTTATTAACATTTATTATTATTATTAAATTTTATTATTTTAGTTATTATTAATTATTGTTATTGTTATTTTTATTAATATTATCATTATTAACATTTATTATTATTATTATATTACTTTATTATTTAGTTATTATTAATTACTGTTAATATTATTTTTATTAATATTATCATTATTAACATTTATTATTATTATTAATTTTATTAGCATTATATTTTATTAACTTTATTTTTTAGTTATTATTAATTATTGTTATTATTATTTTTATTAATAATATAATAATAATAATAACAACAACACTAATAATGATAATATTGTTAATAATGATAATATTAATAAAAATAAAAATAATTAATAATAACTAAAATAATAAAGTTAATAAAATTTAATAATAATAATAATAATTATTATTATTATTAATGACATTTAAAATAATAAAATTATTTGTGATTTGAACAAGACAATTTAGGAAATATGAAAAAATTAGAAGGATAAAAAATAAATTTATGTTTCATTCTCATTCTCACATTTTCATTCCCAACCCCCTATGAGAATGGGATTCCCATTCTTTATTCTCAAACTAGGAAATAAAACCGCGCTTCGCGCGGCTTTAGAAAATAAATTTAGTATTATCAATTTTTCTTTCTTTACACTCGATAAAACTGATAAAAAATATAAATTAATTTTTTTTAAATGAGCCAGCGTTATAAAACTAATGTTATTTATGAAAGTTAACTATTTTTTTGTTAACTATTTTTTTGTTAACTTTAAAAATATATATTAACGTGTACAGTCTAAGTGTACAGACTTTATACCTTTTGTAGTTGATAAGTTCCAAATTAAATTTTGTAATTGAGTATCCTTAGCGTTGAATTATAAAAGAAATAAGTAAAATACATGTAAAGATTTTGTAATTTATTTCGCATCGTTTGTAGCTGCGTAGGTGAGCAGTTGTTTATATCAAGCTTGCAACTATGGCAAGTTCCAATGGGGATCAGCAACACCTAGTGCCAAAATGTTCTTTATCTGTATATAAACCATGTGTCCATAGATTAGAGAGAATGAAAGGAGAAACAATTGATGTAAAAAAGAATGCTTCTTCACGTACTATGTTCTTTGGCGATTAAATCCTCCAAAACAGCTTGGAAAACTCAGCCAAACTACCATTTTGTTGTCTCGATAGTTCCTTTGATTTATCCATTTGTCTACTGAATAATTAAAACACATAATAAAAATCATTATTATAGGGTGAAGTAAGAGCTTGCAATGTATAAATTAAATTTTAAAATATAATCTAAAAATGTGATACCTTGATTTTGTGAGCTGATGTGTGAATATTTTAAAATACTTCTTTGTAGACAATGTTTTTTATGAAGGTTCGGTCTTCTACCTCTTGATCGGCATTTAGTATGGTCAATCCTTCTCTTGTGGTAACTCGAGACACGGCGACATATACTTGACCATGTGTGAATACTTGCTTAGGGAGATACAAGCCAACATGTTTAAGAGATTGTCCTTGGCTTTTGTTGATCGTCATGGCAAAACATGGTGCTAAAGGAAGTTGTCGTCTGTTAAGCTTGAATGGCCATCTTGATTCATTAGGAGACATAATAATTCTTGGAATTGTGACATTTTGTCCAATATTTGTTCCAGAAATGATGTCACCTCTAATGGACCATTTACCAAGACGAGTGACAATTAATCTTGTGCCGT
Organism: Citrus trifoliata; assembly: GCA_018350135.1. NCBI lineage: Eukaryota > Viridiplantae > Streptophyta > Magnoliopsida > Sapindales > Rutaceae > Citrus > Citrus trifoliata. The sequence goes on along the minus strand of CM031385.1, from coordinate 13,096,358 downwards.
TGCATAGGCCTTCTATTTGATTTAGATTTCTGAGAAGCATTACGGGAGCACTTTCCTTAAGTCGTATGTCATGATTAGGGATGCCATTGAATTTCAAACTATTCAAAAATTCAGTTGGATATAGAACATCTTCATCATTTGTGTTTGCGCTTGCTTTGCATATACTATCTGAGCTAAAATAGGTTTCTCCCTTGACCAGGTATTATATTCATAATCATCTCATTCAATTCATGCACCATTTCATTTTTTGGGGTTAATATTGCACTTTCTTTCAAATATGCTGGATCACTGTAGTTATGCTGAATTGATGGGTAAATAGTATCGACTATTGATTTCATCAGATTTTCTGATGGTTTCTTATAGATATCAGAAGGTAGTTTAACTAAATCTCTATCAATGTCATCATATAATGAACTATCTCCAATCTGCAACAACCATTTGTCAAAAGACGCTAGTTTAGCAGCCTCAGAGCCACTCACGCTTCCATTATAGAGCCTCATATTTTGTTTGAGCTCATAAATTTTGAAAAATGGCCACAAGTAGGATGAGTTAAGTGAAGCATCAACAATGTCTGCTCTTGTCCCCTTTGGCACAACTGGCAATATTTGTCGGAAATCGCCACCACATACTATTGTAAGTCCTCCAAAAGGTTTGATAGAAGTATTTTCATACCTTATTTTTAGAATATCTCTCAAGGTCCTATCCAAAGCTTCAAAGCAGAACTTATGTGCCATAGGCGCTTCATCCCAAATGATCAAAGAAGTTTTCATAAGAAGTCCAGCTAATAAGGTGCCTTGTCGGATTTCACAAGTGGACTCTGCTGTCACATCCAAAGGAATATGAAATCGCGAATGAGCTGTCCTACCATTAGGCAATAACAAAGCTGCTATACCTGAAGTTGCAACAGGCAAGACTATTTTAGAATGTGATTTGAGCTTTGCAATAATTGTATTTCACAAAAATATTTTACCAGTACCACCGTGTCCATTGATAAAAAATAAACGCCCTTCTTCATTATCAACAGAATGCATTATTGCTTCATAGGCTGATTTTTGGCAAGTATTTAGAGCAGTAAATGATTTCTCATGGAACTTCTTTAATTGATCACTATCATAATCAAGCTCTTCATTGACCAATCGGTTACCTGAATCTCTTATCAAAGAAGAATTAGGAAGTGGCATTCCATCTATGTCTCTCAAACTTTTTTCCATTTTCAACATGATAGTTTCAATCTCCAACAATGTGTATGCTTTAACTTGTTGCTCGGTTAACTGAAGATCTTTCAATCTAAATTTTTTCCTTTGCAATGAAGTTATGTCTTCTGATAAAGTAGTATAATTAGATTTCCAAAGTTGGGGTGCATCAGAAACCTGACAATGAATGAGTATCGTGACAAAAAGATGTCTTAATTCATTTCCAGTCGCCCATAATGCAGCTTCAGTCAAGCAGTCGATCCATTCTTTATCATCGTCTAATAATCCCAAAGCATAGCACGCAGCTTTAAAAGTTGGATATGTCACTCCATTTACTGTTCTAATACTTTCAAATGAAGTGCTTCCTTTTACAAAATTGAACAACATTCTCATATAAAATCGTTCTCCACTTGAAGGATGTGCAAAGTAAATTCTTCCGATTGCTAAGCCATTTTTTCTCCTAGTCCAAGTTTTGTCTTTTGAATTCCATACCCAACATGTAGGGAAATCAAAATAAGTTAACTCTCGTGCATCATCATAATTCTTGTTTGCCTCCAACCATTCTGTGAACTTTTTTTTTTCTATTCCAGGTATGGTAAGCACATTTTCTAAGCACTTAGATTCTTCGAATATTACTGTATGCTCTCCCGGTAAATAGAACGGCAATCTTTCAACTGCTGGCTTTCTGTAATGTATGTCAAATTGGAAGATTCGCCAGCAAGCTTCGGTTGCTGATATATATCTGCAGTCCAAATATGTTTTGATCTCGTCTATTTCTTGGGTAGTGTCAATAGATTCCATTGTTGCAGTTGTTCTATCAGACCCTTTATGGACATACTTGAAAAGATATTTAACTGATCTCGAGTAATTACAAATCTCAACATTAATATGTGCATCAAATTTGACAATTAAATTCCTGTGATAAGGGACCACATATCGATTATCCAAGAAGAAACCTTTCTTTTCGACATGAATACCTGTATTTCTCCTTTTATAGACTGGAAAACCATTTGTATCCACTATTGTCTGATCATTAAATTTTTTTGGAAAATATTTTGTGCACTTGTCTTACATCATGCATGGAGAGTGAGAATTGTGTTTTCCACACGGTCCATGAATCATAAATTTGTTAACTGCATTATAACTATCAGGATCAACATTTAAGTCAGGGATTTCTGCACTTATTATTTTATCAATATGGTCTGCAGAAGGATTTTTCATTGTTGGATGCAAAAAAAGCAGTATGTGTGCATGGGGCAAGCCTCTTTTTTTAAACTCAATTGTATATAGACCTGCCACAAAATGGAGTAAAATTTAAAAGTTAGAAATATTGATTTCAATTGTGAAATTATTATTTTTCCCTGCACTTTTCAATAACAAATGAGTTGAATTTGTTATGGATACGAATTTGAAGTGAACTTACATGCAATTATTTTTCCAAACGGTTGATCTTTTTTCAAATCTTGCATTAGTTGGAATAATTTTATCTTGAAAACTCTGCATATGATATCGACTCGATTGTCATCATTATTTTGTCCAACTAATCGGAGCATGTTATTTATTTCTTGCCACTTTGGGTTGCAAGTGAAAGTAAGAAATAAATCAGGATATCCTGCCCATTTACAAATTGCCATGGCATCTTGATAATTTTGTATTCTATATCGTGGTCCCCCCGTGTGTGATGAAGGTAGAATAATCGATTTTCCAACTTTCGAACAATCAGAATCACCTCGATGAACAGCATCCATCAAACCAGAGAAAAGGTCTGATCGAAGTTTTTGTTGATTATTCCGGATCCAACGAAATCTTTCTTCTTCAATTGCCATGTAACAATCAACTATATATTGTTGGAATAGTCTACCAGCTTGAAGTAGAGTGTGTCCCTCATTCAATCTTTGTTGCAACCTAAAGCAATAATATTGCCTCATTGTCAGCTTTTGCCTCTTAAAAGGGCTATCAGTTATGTCTCTTAAAGATATGTCAGGTCTATATCCATCTTCGCCATAAGGATATATTAACGGGTATGTCATGGGCATGAAGCTTGGATGCAAATCTGTGATTCTCCGAAGTCCCTTTGTGCGATGCTCTATAATAACATCGCGTTGAAAGTTTGCTTCACTGAAATCACCAACTATTAAGCCTGCAACTTCTGAAACTGTTGGTATATTGTATCGACGACCATCTCTTGTTCTACTATTAAGAAGTCGTAAACGGAATGTAGATTCTGGTTGTGTTTTGTATCTATCCCTCGCCATTCTAAAAGATTTGACCAAATTATTATGTTGGTCCAACATTTTAGATAGTTCATGAAGAATTTCGTGATCAATATCTCTCTTCATTCCATGTTTTAATAGAGTGTTGATTCTGTTGTCTATCTCATTTTCAGTATCATAGATATAGAGCTGAGCAAACTGTGGTTTTTTCCCAACTTCTGGTAATAAAGAACCAATGTGATGATAATTCTGACCGCTCATCCTGAAAACATAAGGACCTTTTGATCGATTGATTGATGCATCAACTCGACCTCCTATAGATGTGAAAGCAAACATGGAGTTATAAGCCCTGATATTTTTTCGAAATTTGGAACCCTTTTGTCCAGAATCTGCCCCGAGAAGATATTTGAGTAAAGGAGGTGTTTCTTTCATGAATGGAATCTGCACACGACCTTCCATACAACAAAATGTGAATTTGGGATGTGAGACCTTATTGGTTTTCTTGTTCCGTTCCTCGTACCATAAAATGGCACCACAATATTGACATGTGTATGTAGGGGGTCCAAAATTCCAAGGCGTTGTTTAATGAACTGTCAAATTCAACAAATAATAATATTGTAACAAAGTATCTTATTTCGTCTAAGTGAATATGGTAAGAAAAAATATTACTAAATATATTAATATTTTCATTGTACATGTAGTTTCATGCAAATATGTACCATTATTTGATGTTACACCATCCAATGGAAAGCTTGTGGACTAATCTATATTCTCATCAAAAGAGAGACACGCTCTTTTTAGTTGTCCATGTTCAACTGTATATTTTTAAAGTTCCAAAAGCAATGAATAAGTTATTAGTTTCAAGTATTACAAGCATGATGAATAACTAATAAAGCTCGATAAATTTAAATATATATACGTACCTGTGTGAAGAAGGCGCTTTCCTCTGTTTGTTTGACTCTTTGGATTTATATGTAATGATGTTTTATTATTATCATATCCAGGTTTACCAGGAGATTGAAGGAAATTCCCAACTAAAATATGTTAGAAATATATATATTTGTTAATATATATTAACATAATAATTTAAATTATATAGGGATAATTTTTGTAATTTGTATAGTAGGAATAAAAATCATATTTTCAAGAATCACATACCGTTTGAGTGAAGCAATTTATTGTCACTTCTAATGTCGTCCAACTTCATAAATTTTGTGTAAAAATTGACAATTTGTAGCATCAAAATGATTCTCTTTTTTAAATCATGTTTGTATCTATTATGAATAATCATAATTTTCCGCTTAAATCTTGCATGCTTGAATATGGCCTTCTGCACGACAACATATCCATTGTTTATTGTGTCACACTGGAAATTTGATGCATATTTCCTAAGCTTTAATTTCATAATCCTTTCGTGCCGAGCTAAAGATGAAAGTTGATGCCGCAAGAGACAAACTTCTGGCGGAATATTCCTTGAGTCACCGAAATCATTAATAGTTGCAGAAATCAATTCCATTTACTCAGGTGAACAATAAAGTGAATTCAATATCACAAAATATTGTGAAATTAACAAAACGTTTTATTACAAATCATAACAAGAGAAACCGAAAATATAAAATTTTTTTTTCAAAAGAGATAATTTTTTTTTTCAATTATTGAAATAAGAATTGCAATGAATTTTTCGAACGAATATATACCATATGTTAGAAAGAACAAAAAAAATCACTAAAAACAAAACAAAATAAAATGGGATTTAATTTAACCAATTCAATTTAATTTTAAACTCATGCCAGTGTCACACTGGCATTAATTTTTGTTGTGCTTATAGCCACGAACAGAGGCTTTTAGATTACTTCTTTATTAGGTTATTATTCTTCGAATTTGGTGGGTAAATTGTGAGCTTTTTCAGTTGTGATATTATCAAATCAATCCATGCAAAATAATCATTAATGTAATGTTTTTTTAATTTTCAAACCGATAAATAATTATGAATTGTTTCTATAATTGTGTATTTAGAAACAACGTTAACACATTTTTTCGGAACAAACTTCTAAGTTTGATTGATTTTAGGTCTAATTACGATACCCTAAATTAATATAGAAAGTCAACAAAAATCTACTTTAACAGTTCTAATGTAAATTTAAAGGCAATTAATTTTGAGTAAATATGAACTAAAACAAAACTTGAACAAAATCTGAATTTATGTATAATATTAAGGTAGCCACATTGCATTTGAAAATGTCAATTAGTGGGATCTAAATAAATAATCACCTTGGAATTTTTTAATGGTTGTATATTACAATACACGGACTATCATCTTTGTTGTACAAATTTCGATCAAACATCTCCCCCAACTTTTTTTTCATAAAGTAATCTTTGATATCACCTAGCTATCCATAAAAATTGCCACAAGTGAATAATGTAAAGAGAAAAACTCATTATAAGGATATCATATTATCATTAAATTCGAAAGTTTCGAATTACGTTATTATACAATTGGTTACTTTTTTAATTCTAAATCACCACCATTATTATTCCCTATTTCAATATGAATATTACCACTTGACGTTTTTATTTGTGTTTATGAAGAGGTGAGGTGTGAGGAAAAGGAAAAAATATTTTTCTTAAGAATTAGAACAAATAATTAGGCAATAATTCAAGGAATTGAGGTTGTTCATTCTACATTCCATTTGGATTTAGAGTGATTTTCATAAATTTTTTCTTTTATTAATTATGCTAACTGCCAAGTACTGTTGTTTATTCTACTGCGTTTGGGAGAAGATGCTTGGGCTACCTAGAACATATTTTCTAATTAATTTTTCTTGTGAATACATTGAATAATCTCTAAGGGCTATATCCTTTTTCATTTTACTTTAACAGTTTTTCTTCAACAAATATTGGATGTATTTAGTGAAAAAGAAAATTAAAAATTAGGAAAGAATTAATAAAATTAGTGAAGTCAATTTGTCGATCAATTCTTATGATAAAATAATAATTAAAAAATATATAGTCATAGTTTTCTTGATTATATTCGACTTATTAATCTGTTAAAACTTTTTATATCTTTTTTTCCAACTTCCCCATTTTATATCTTTTTTATTTCACTCACAAAGAGTTAATAGTTATTAATCAATTAATTTTTTTTGTTTGCATAAGAATTAATAATGTTGCACACATGTATTGTGAAATAATTGTTTGTTCATAATTATTTTTTGCATTTTTTTAGAAGTCAATAGTCAAATTAATGATATTGAATTAAGACATTTCGAAGTTTGCTATTTTGTACTTCTAATAGAAATGCTTGCAAATGGGAGGCATTAATTTTTCTGTTTACTTTATCGAATTTCATAAAATTCAATTCAAACCAAAAATTGAAGGTTAGAAAAGCTATTGGATAGTTTCATAAAATTATTATTTTATCATTTAAAAGATATGTACCACATCAATTAGGACTAAATATTAGAATCATTAGCATTGTTCCAATCACACAGGCAAAATCTATCACTCAATAGTCAAGTACATTGTACAATGCAGTCAAGAACAACTTAAGCATTTAGTTAAACCTTTTCTATCTGTTTATTTCCACAAAACACCAAATATCCAGATTGACACTGGATCTTCCGAGTCAAATATAGCTAGTTCACATTCAGAAAAGATCCGCCTCTTTTAATTGTACCTCCTGCATGCGAATTATATAACAATTAAATAAAACTACACCAGAGATTAATTAGTCAATAAATATAAACACGAGCTAAAACATGTGTTTACTAATAATTCTTAAACAGGTTTAAGCTTTCAAAGTTTGCATTGAAAAATTAAAGTGAAAATCTTCAATACCTCCACGTGTAAATCGCATAAATTAGACAACCAAAGATTATTCAAAGATTTTTCTTTCTTACCTTATGCTTTTTCACAAACAAGTAGATAGCAATAATTGTAAAGACAAGTGAGCAGTAATCTGTTAAAACAAAGTAATCCGGTGTTAATGAAAATAAGAACAACATATTATGTTTAAAACTAAGTTTTCATAATAATGAAATTGAGTAAACTTATTTGATAAGGATAAACAAATAGAACGCATTGACAAATTGACATCCAAAGAAATTGAGATGCTCAAATTTGATTACGTACACATTAATTTTCAAATAATTAATCCACACATTGTTTTATTCTTCAAACATCTTTAAACACAGGAGCCAACACTTTCACTCTTATAAATTACTGCCATAGTAACTTGATCTTGGTGATCAGCTTTTTAATTGATTTGCAGTAGCTCACAATTAATTAAGCTTGATCATCAGTAGCTATTATTGATTATAAAAATATTTGTTTAATTTACAATCTAAAGTTACGCTCCATACTCTATATATGTGAATTATATATTTGCATCATCAACATTAACATTATAAAATAATCTGTGCAATAGGATGCTCTTGGCGTATTTTATTTTCATCACAAAATATATTAAAATTATATTAGACAGAGAATATATCTAACACTTTCTAAACACTAATATATAATAGTTTCTACAAAATTATGAAATATTTGTACTAAAATACCAGAATATAAATATATATAACCTAATTGGAATCAATAATCAAACTTCAAACATGTCATACTCTAAAGAAATTAAAGCACGATAGTCTGTGTGTTTGACATATTCAACTAAATGTTTGATGAGAATCTGTGATTGTTAACAGCCAATAATGGTTTCTTTAGCAACTCAACTCAACTCAGCAAAACCACAACCAATTACATTTACCAACTCAACTCTTCGCTTCCCCAATTTCCAACATTCTCTTCACATTTACAAATGGTAGGTGGTCCTATAAATCCCATTCAAGAATGAACAATTTTTTTCAGTTCCTAGTAGGTGAAGTTTCTTCCACATTTACAGAAATTTCGACAGCATCTCCCCATAGTTCTCCAAGTACACGACCTAGATTTATGCATTCATCTAGTATGTACCCAGAGAACATGAGGAGCAGCTATCGAAATTTCCTTTTACGTGAAACAAAACTTCACCTACTTGGAACTAAAAAAAATTATGCATTCCCAAACTGTCCAAGTTGGGACAATTCAAGAATTATTAATAGACATATGATCCTCTTGTCATCCTAAGATGACACTGATAAAACATGTGTCTACTAATAATTCTTAAACGGGTCTAAGCTTTCAAAGCATGCATTGAAAAAAAAAACGTAAATCAATATATATATATATATATATATGTATGTATGTATGTATGTATGTATGTATGTATGTATGTATGTATGTATGTTTGTATGTATGTATGTATATATATAGTTGAGTTTATTAACATTACCTGGGTTTGGCGGAGAAAATATGAAGAAGAAGAAGTAGTTTGGGTAAAAATCAAAGGGTTTTGATTTTCATTATTGATCAATTGAAATAGTAGAGTAGTGGACCTTCTCAGCTAGTTTCATGGATGTTAATAAATCTAAAATTTGTTAACACTTAACATTTGCTAAAGAAACCGTCTTAAGTTTCAATTCTTTAAATTAATGTTAATTAGATTTGACATTGAAGATTAATTATTCACTAAGGCTTATCATATTTTAAAAAAACGAATATAAAAGGTTGCATATTAAATATGGGATTATGCAATTAAAATTAAACCCTAGTAATGGCATTGGTGAGGGAAGATGAAAGAATTCCTTCCTATATTAATTAGTTGATATATTTTAAGCCACTAAAGTTTAATTGTTGGCTTAATAAAATAAATGAATATTTCAAGACTTATAATTAATTATTATTAATGGTTATATATTATTGAATTTAAATAGAAATAGGAAAAGACATGTAATCTTTTGTAATCTAATAATCATTTTCTATTTATTTTCTATTTTTAATATTTTGTAATGTAATTATTTTTTAATTTAAGCTAATATATTAGATATTAGAGAATATAAAGAGATGAGAAATAATGATGCCACAAATCTTAAATACTTAATATTTATAGAATTTGAAGAAGCCAAAAAGCACTAAACAAAAGGTTGAATAATTAAATATGAAATTATGACATTAAAATTAGGCCTTAATGGCATTGTTGAGGGAAGATGAAGGAACATTCCTTTCTATATTAATTAATTGATGCTTTTTAAAGCCATTAAAGTTTAATTGTTGGCATAATAAAATAAATGAATGTTTCAAAACTTGTTGAATTTAAATAGGAAGAGGAAAAGACATGTAATCTTTTGTAACCTAATAATTATATTCTATTTTTAATATTTTATAATGTAATTATGTTTTAATCTCAACTAATATATTATATAATAAAGAATATAAGAAGATGTAAAATAGTGATGCCACATCACCTCTTGTAGTCAAGGCTTATAATTAATTAAGAGACATGGATGAAACTAATGTTATTTAAGTAACACATAGTTGATTTATAAGCTTAATGTGTCAAAATTATTTAAACCTTTCCAAGATTAACTATTTTTTTCTTATTATTTCTTTTATCTAGGTTTAAATTTTAGGAGAAATTTGTCAATTTTCAATTATTGGGTGAAATTGGTACGCAAATGATGTGTTTTATAGCAATTTGCGTCTTTCTCATCTTCAAGACTATCATTAGTCGATAATGTTGCTATTACCTCAGGCTCTTGTGAGTCTAAACATTTTCTAATTAATTGAAAATGATATAATGATTAATTAATTGTTGATAATAAAACCAATTTAATACGGCGTCTCCCCATTTCTTTCTTTATTTCTTTTAAACCTCAATCATTGTCAAAACCGTTAATGGGTTGCAATTAAACACTTAACAAATCTTAAACTTGTTGTTAGCAATTAACATTTGCTAAAGGAATCGTCTTAAGTTTCAATTCTTTAAATTAATGTTAATTAGATTGAAGACGAAAATTAATTATTCACTAAGACTTATCTATAAATAAAATGTAGATACAAATGTTGTATAATTAAATATGAGATTATGACACTAAAATTAGGCCTTGGTAGTGGTATTGTTGAGGGAAGATAAAAGAACCTTCATTCCTATATTAATTAAATTATATGTTATGACGTGAAAAAATAAACAATCCATTTTTGTATTTTGTAGTTTGTGAAGATTTGAAACAATGTGCTTTCTTTTCAGAGTGATAATAATTGGATCCATTGCTTTTTTCCTTTTAATGTTTTATAAACATATATTGTCTATTTGCATCAAATAAGTCCCAATCTCTTTTACAATCACTAATAAAACACCTTTCAATTATTAAACTATAAATATGTGTCATTCAAAATTGTGAAGGAAGATAGAGAATTTAGGGAGGGTTTCTTCTCTGAAGAGTTAAAAAATTGAAATTTAAAAATTTTCAATAAATACAAATATAAGATGAATAGTTTCATTTGTTCAATAGACTAATCATATTAAAATAATGTTAGTAAGGAAAATAATTTAAAAAATATTCGTAATTAAAATAATTTAAAAAATGTAAATTACCTCTCTCACCTCATTTTTTAAGAAAAAATAAAAACAACTTGAAGTTTTAAAAAATAATGAAGTAATTTAAAAATAACCAATTTGGAATAATTCAAAATTTACCCAAGAGATTATTCACAATATCAATCAATGAATTAGAAACATTAAGTGGTATAACATATAACTATTATTTTTAACTTATTGATCTCAATCTTGAGCGTTCGGATTAGATCTTTGGGATTTCATTTTTCAGATTTTAGTGATTGAAAGTATGAAACTCAAAGTCACAAAAATTAAATTTATATTTTATCGCAAGTGAAGTGTAGGGATTAATCCAATTATTTGCGTCTAGCGTTTCTTTTTGTTGCTATCACTCTTGTTGATTATGATAAGCCTTTTTTTTTGCATTGTCACTACCAATTTATTATCTACATTCATCTATAGAACGGAGCAAGATGCCAAGAAAGAAATATAACACAAGAAAAATAAGTTATCCCAATCGTTCGAAACAAATACATACATAGCCAAAAAAATAAGACATATCATATCACACTTAAATATTACCACTCTAAAAAGAAAAAAAAGGTCAAAAGACTAACACACATGTAAAAAGACGACCAACAACAACACTAAACATGTTTTGTGTATTGATTACTTCCACCATCACTAACTTCATCATCATCAATAATTTGGTTTTTTCTCTTTCTATTCTTACCGGCATTAGTAAAATGAAAATCTCCTACAGAATCTTCCAAATTATTTGATAAGATATCATGAGGATCCTGTAATTTTTTAATCAAGGAAATTAAAATTATGAGTAAACTGAACATGCTAATTTTAATCATAAAGGAAAACAACTGGGAAATAAGAGTAAATAAAATTACCATTTCTTGGGAATGTCCTTCCTTTCTTTCATATATTTCCACATTTTCATGATCTGTATTGTTTTTTTCCTACAAAATACAACAATTAAATAATTTTTTTAACATTACATATATTGCCTACAAATTGAACCTAGCATAGGTAGATAATACCTTCTTCAATTCTTGTTCGAGCTCCAATTTCTCATCAGGGGTGAAAAGCTTTGACACAGTAAAATTCTCAAGTCCCTCTTTCAAATTGTAATCATTCAATTTCAGTTTGTAAGCAAAATCTTTTCCACAAAGGCTTTGAATTTCTGCAGGGACATCCTTACTATATAAAGGTAGTCTATTAAACAACTTGTGGGCTGATGTATCAAGTAACTTCTCAGCTACATGATTGAATAAGACAAAAGTTGTCTCTGCTGTTTTATCCCTGACTTTTATATGTATTTTGTACCTACATTAGAATAATGAATTAAAATGAAAAACTAACAACATAATAAGCAATTTTTAAAAAAAATAATATTATTTTTCTTACATCACAAGAGGATAGTCACATTCCTTTTTGCAAGTGCCACACATATAAATACCATTTGTAGGTATGACCTTTTTTATGCATGTTTTGCACGAAACATAGTACCATCCAAAGGAGTTGTCTATTTCACTAATCTTGCCCTGCACAGTAACAATATATTCCTACAATTAAACAATAAACATTTACAAAAATAATAAGGACATTCCAATATTTAGGAACAAATAACACAAATGGATGAGAAGGAAAAAAAATAGCAAAAATCACCTTCACTTGAGAACTCCAATCAGCCTCCAATAGTTCTTTAATGCTCATTCTGTTAAGGAACATCTCTTCCTCAAAAGTAATCTTATTCACATTCGAACTTTCAATAACTTGCACAATATTGGAGATGGTGGAAAATCTTTCAATTAATGATGCTACATAATCTATTTGAAGATTTATATAGATTTTGCTTGCACTTGTGGTAGAGAAATTAACCTCACCTGTTTAGAGCAAATGTAACGTAAAACGAAACTTGAACAAAATCTAAATTTTTGTATAATATTAAAATAACCACATTGCATTTGAAAATGTTAATTAGTGGGATCTAAATAAAATAATCACCTTGGAATTTTTTAATGGTTGTAGAAGTTACTATCACAATACAAGGACCCTCGTCTTTCTTGTACAAATTTGGATCAAACATCTCCCCTAACTTTCCCCATAAAGTAATCTTCGTTGTTACCGAGCTATCCATAAAAATTAACAAAAATTAATAATGTAAAGAGAACCAATAACTAAAAAATAACATAAATAACTAAAAAATATAAAGTCATAGTTTTTTTCATTATATTCAACTTACTAATCTGTTAGAATTTTTATATGTCTTTTTTTCCAACCAGCTCCAACGATCTCAACATCACCCACACCACATAAACTTCCGATAACATCTGTAATATTATGGAAAAATAACATAAACATGTTAAAACATAAGGATTAATAATTTCTAATATACACTTAAAAATTAACAAACATTAATAATTAAAAAAATACCTGAGAGAATTGTGTTATCATTCACACGTAAATCAATCAAATTCGGAGATACGAATTGAAATCCATTAATCGGAATCTTGACAGTTCCTTCTTCTAACCTCTTAAGAGAAGTTATAACCAAGAAAATAATCTTATACTGATTTGAAAGTGGTCTGTACTCGCCTGTAGTTGAAACAACTTTCAAATTCTTGACATTGTACAAAGAACCCTCACTCAACATGTGCTTAAACCTTGTCACTAATGTTTTCCTGATTGTTGCATGCATGAGATTTTCCTACGAAAAAAAAAACACATACTACATTTAGTGTGAAACAATTGGGAAAAAAAATTAGAGAAAACAATGGGAGAATAAATTTTTTATACAACATTTTCATCAATAAAAATCATATCAACACTAATCAATTCTCCATTTTTTTTTAGTATTAGTAGACTCCCACATCCTACAAAGCCTAACCCTTATCATCCAACTATCTTTATCATTATTCAACTCATGAAGAAAAGAGTACTCCATGAAGCACACAATTCAAAAATTCAAAAAAATCAAACAATAAAAATAAAAGTATTTTTCTAAAGAGGGTGTTGATTAAATAAATAAAAAAAAACCCTAAACATAACAAATCTTAAATATTTAGTGTTTAGAGAGCTTGAAGAAGCCAAAAGGCACTAAATAAAAGGTTGCATAATTAAATATGAGATAATGTCATTAAAATTAGGCTCTAGTGGCATTGTTGAGGGAAGATGAAAGAACCTCTCTTCCTATGTTAATTTATTGATGTATTTTAAGCCACTAAAGTTTAATTGCTAGCATAATAAAATTTGAAGGAGCCAAAAGACACTCAAAAAAAGGTTCCATAATTAAATATATGATTATGACATTGAAATTAGGCCCTAGTGGCATTATTGAGGGAAGATGAAAGAACCTCTCTTCCTATATTAATTAATTCATGTATTTTAAGCCACTAAAGTTTAATTGCTAGCATAATAAAATAAATGAATGCTTCAAAATACTTATAATTAATTATTATTAATGGTTACATATTGTTTGATTTAAATAGAAAGAGGAAGAAATATGTACAAAGAATATTCATCAATATTTTAGATATTTTAGATAATAGAGAATATAAAAAGATGAGGTTGAGGGAAGATGAAAGAACCTCTCTTCCTATGTTAATTAGGTGATGTATTTTAAGGCACTAAAGTTTAATTGATAGAATAATAAATTTTGAAGAAGTCAAAAGACACTCAACAAAATGTTGCATAATTAAATATGAGATTATGGCATTAAAATTAGGCTTTAGTGGCATTGTTGAGGGAAAATGAAAGAACCTCTCTTCCTATGTTAATTAATTCATATATTTTATGCCACTAAAGTTTAATTGCTAGCATAATAAAATAAATAAATGTTTCAAAAGACTTATAATTAATTATTATTAATGATTACATATTGTTGAATTTAAATAGAAAGAGAAAAAAAAGTACAAAGAATATCCACTAATATTTTAGATATTTTAGATAATAGAAAATATAAAAAGATGAGGAATGATATATATTAATAAACTTACGATTTATTAAATGAGTTAAATACAATCAAATTAATTATGAGAAGATGAAAAGTCAAATTTTTTAAAAAAATCTCTATTTATTAGATAATAGAGAATATACAAAGAAGCAAAATGGTGATACCACATCATCTCCTCAAGTCCTAGCTTTATATAGATATATAGATTGTGTGGAACCCACACAATTTATTCCCATTCCCAAATTTAATTTTGTCATGTAAATATAGTTTTGATTCACATTCTTCCATTCTCATTCCTTATTTCAAGAAGTAAATACACCATTAAAGTTTACCACCAAATCCTTGAGACATGATGAATTTGAAAATTTCTACTTTTGCAATGAATTCAAACTGACAATTAGTAGAGATAACTCAACCTTACTAGCAAACGGTAAAAGCGCAAGACAATTGCTTCACCAAAATCAATATCATTCAAATAATTTTTTTATGAACACTCGAAACCATCACAAAAACAACAAGAAAACACAAAAATAATAAAAAAAAGTTCTAAATACAAGTATATAAAATAAATAATAAAAAGTCACAAATAAAAGTTAAAATATGAAAAAGAAAAACCACAAGTCAGCGCTATAAAATTTTCTCTTGGAGAACCAACGCAAAGACCAGTACTACAGGGTCATCAAAATCTCTCACCAGTATTAGATTTGATGCAACAACCTCCAATACAGGCGTATTCTCCCAATTCAATCATCAGAGTAGCCCTGTTCATTGGAAAAAGCCTTAAAGAGATAAATAAAAATTAAAAAAGAAAATTAAAAATAGGAATGAAAATGCGAAGATGCTAATTGGAGAAGGAACTCCCTTCCCAATCGAACACGTGGTTGGATCCTCATATAGGATGATAAAGATAAAGATTTTTATCGATTGATTTTGATGATTGACGCGGCTAGGGTTTTGTTATATTTAGAATTTATTGTAGATCAAACTACATTAAGAATGGTAGTTTAGATTCGAAGTGAAAAGTTTAGGGCAAAGACTTGGATTGGCCATAGGTTAATATTGCATCTGCGACTTGAATTTTCTTGAAGTAACAATTTAGGATTGTAATATGAGTTATAATTCTAATTATTTAATTTGATTCAACATGAAATAAATGGGTTTGAGTTTGAAATATTAGATTAGATAAATAAATGAGTCAGAATCATAAACGATTTCAATACAAATTTGAACTTACTAATTCGTCTATCTGTTATTGGTTCATTCATTGAACAAGTTATATTCATATCAATTCAATTCTTTTATGCCATCAATTCACATAAGATTCATTTAATTGAAATAAATGGTTACATTTGTAATTTTACAATTTAAAAACAAAAAATGTTAAGTTGTAACAGTAATTTCGTAATTAATTGACAAAAAGATTAGGGATGGTAAAAAAGTACCGATAGGCCCAACCTATTTGCACGGACTTTAACCTGAGCCTCCCACATGAGGGCTTAGACAACGGCTTAAAGAAAAAGAAAGTCCAGCCTAGGCCCAAGCCCTCTATTTTCTAAAAATAAAATTTATAAATTAAAACAACAAGTTAAAATTTAAAAATAATGGAAAAAAAGAAAGCTTAAATCCCTAACTCATATATCAATAATGAATAAAAAAAAACATAAAATTATAATACTAAACTATTTTATTAAGTGTTAATTAATTAAGACAATACTTGAATTAAAGAATACAATATTAAAAGATTAAATGTCTAAACTTTTATTTGCTTTATTTTCTTTATTTATTATTTTATTTTGAAATATTCATTTTTTAATTTATTATTGATTATAACAACTTAATTATTATTCACTCATTTCAAGATTACAACAATTTAAAATTTTGAAAAATTAAGCGAAAACCCAACCTCGGCGCAAGCCCAGGCCCAGTCCTTACACTTCCACTCTAATGGGCTTGAGCTTGGCTTTGAAAAAAATCCGAACCCAAGTCAACATTTTGTCATCCCTAAAATAGACAAGAAAAAAAATGCAACTATAGTCACTTAAACCCGAGTCAACCCTCCTTATTTTTTCCAATTCTAATTTAAATTAATTGAGTCATATCCAAATTTGATTTGATTCATTTAAATAATCATTAACTAACTCGAGTATTTGTTCATTAAATGGTGGAATTTGAATCAACCAAAATTTGATTTAATTTATATAAGATTCATAACGAATTTGACTCATCAGTCCAGATTACTATTTCTAGTAATTTACCTATATAAGCAAAATTCAAATTTCATGTCTTTAGTACAAGGGATTTTATCCCTTGAATCAACTAACATCCTTTTTTTTAAAAAAAAAAGAGACTAATGATATATAAAGTCTTCAAAAAAAAATCAAATATTACAAGTTAGGAGGGATGACTAGTTTTCCACCCAATGACCCAAAACAACAAAACTAAAATAATCTAAAGCAAATTTAGCCAAAGCATCCACTACTTAATTACAAATCCTTTAAACATAGTGAATCTAATAACTTACAAGCATCACTAATAGCCAATACAACTTAGTATAAGCACTAGCCAGACCTAAAACCAAGTAACCAATTGAACAATTTGCATCAAATTTGACGCAACCATCAATAAAGATAAACCAATCTTATTAGCTAGTTATATACTAAAACAAAGGGCCTTAGCCTCACCATAATCAATATCATCACAATAAATCCCTTTATCAAGTATCCATAATGCGTCCATAACCATGGGCACATGTGTTCGAGGCTGGGACTCGATCCCCTCTTATGTAGGGGTTTATCTGTCTCTCCGCATTTAGTGTAGAATAGATCTCCCTCTAGTACTAAGTGAGGGTTGACCTTCGAGTTATAGCATAATATGATTATTAAGAAGAGTCTCAACTGATTTTTGATTACACATATCAGTATGCTCTAATTGTAATATATCAGTATATTAAAAAAAATGTCACTTCATTTTAAAGTATATTGAAATGTCAAACTTATCATAAAAATCTAGGCTGACCCAAAACCAACCAAATCATATGTAACAAATTCGACTTGACCATCTATGGAAACAAACTAGTCTCACCACCATTTGTATACCAAATAAAAAAGCCTCACTCTTACCATAGTCAAATTTATCAAGATAAAATCCCTTTATCAACAACCACCCTAATTTGAAGTAGATTGAAATGTCAAAGTTATCATAAAAATGATATAATAAGGGACCAACTAAATTGACTAAATCAAAATTCAAATATATTTACATATATATATATAAGGGTAAAAGCTCGTTTACTCCCTATATTTTGAGGTTAGTGTCTGTTTAGTTCCTATATTTTTAAAAATACCTCAAAGCATCCGTACCATTAAATTATTAACACGCTTGCCATTACCTTTTGTTCTTTTTGACTTATTTTTATAATATTACCCTATTACAATAATGTTTATTTTATTAGACATTATTTAAAAGAAAAAAATTAAATTATCAGTTTAACACCATAAAATAAAATAAAATAAAAAATATATTAATTTTTGTGGAACACTCTGTTGAGGAGTTAAAATATTAATTTTTCTAAAAAATGATAATTTATTTTTTACAAAATTAATTTTTTTTGACACACATGAGCTTCCACAAAAATTAATATATATCTTTTTGTTTTATTTTATTTTTGGTTTACTTTGATAATCTAATTTTCTATTAATATAAAAAAAAGCGTTACTGTAAGAGTGTAATATTGTAAAAACAAGTTAAAAAGAATAAAAAATAATGGCACAAGTGTCAATATTTAATAGTAGGGACGTTTTGATGTATTCTTAAAAATATAGGAATTAAATGGATATTAATCTCATAATATAAGGACTAAATATGATTTTATCCTATATATAATTGAAGTTAATTTCTAATCCCTCCATAAATAGTATCATTCAGTTCGCTCACTTACCTTTTATAATACACTAAATTAGGATAACGTTTTAAAGGAAACATTCGTCATTAATGTGTTGTTATTGCCTCGATTGTTGTCTATGTGATGATTGCCCATAAATTAAATGTATTAATCCATGCATGTGCTTCCACTTCTATAGTGACTAGCCAAAATAAAACTCAAACCTTCATTAATGTAAATTAATAATTGAACATCACATCTCAAGTGCTTAAAAACAATTAATAGATATTTTAAAAAGCAAATTTCAATAAAATAACATATAAAAATGAGAAATATTACATTTTTAATAGTCTAATTCGGGGTTTGTTATCAAACGTTATTTCTGAGTGTTAAGTACTATGACTTGTGAACTTTGAATTTAATTAGCTCGACTTAACACACTAACATCATAAACATACGTTCATAAAAAAATGTACCAATAACATTTCATATTAATATTTATAATATAATAAAAATGTGGGACATTTACCTATCTAACTATTTTCAATATTTATTTTTTTTTAGAAAGACTACAATATAAAATTTCTTACAACGATAACTACATACACTTATTTTGGACTGAATTACCCTTAAAACAAAACTCAAGCCTATCAAAAGGTATGCCATCAAAGCCAAAGCAGCATAGGGCAGCCACAAGCCGTGCATACAACTTTGTAGGTTCCCAACTAGTAAGGATGGCAATTTGTAGGCCAAGCCTGAGTCTGACCTGATCGTAAAAATAAAAGGGCCGACCCAAAAAAAAGCTTGATCATTTAAATTTTGACCCAACAAAATTCAGGTCAGGGTCGGGCCGACCTTTTATCCAAGCCCCAGTTCTATAATTTTTAAGATTTTTTTTATATTTAAGTAATTTAAATTAAAAAAATGAACATAACCTCCCTTATAGATTAAAATTTAATATAAACATAAAAATTACTTAAGGTTGTTAATATATATGTTTTCATAATGTTGATTTTGATGATAACAAATAAGATTAAGAATGATTAATCTTTTAAGCTCAAATTATTTTTTATACATTTTAATCATTATTTTTACATTATAAAGGTTTTATATTTAATGAAAAAATGATTTTATGAATTTGGTTGTTTTTCGAGTTTATGATTTAATGAAAGAGTTTTGAAAACTTTGAAATCAACAAGTATTGCTTGAAATTTTGGAGAAAGACTTATTTGAAAAGTGTCATACCATTTTGGGTTATACCATAATTTCAGAAATTTTTGGGATTAACAAAGCATTATTTAGAAATTCTGAAATTGGACCTATTTGCAAACTTTCATAACATTTTGGGCCATAATACAATTATAGAATGTTTTGGGGCCAAAATGTAATGTTAAAAAAGTTTACTGTAGTAGTTACTGTAGCAAGCAGCTTACCGGATATGGTAAACAGCAAACTGGATTTTGGGCAGTAAGTTTCTGGAGCATAAACGACTATACGAATTTCGCAAGCGGTAATCCGGATTTCAAAAGCGGCTAATCAGATATGAAAAGCGGCATGCCAGATATTCTGAAATTAAAATTTTTACCTTAACGGTAATATAAAAGCGGCTTACTGGATTACTAAATGGCAAGCTGGTTATGACCAAAATGTGCATAACGGCTAGTTTTTGAGTTCAAACTATATAAACTCAAAACCAATTCATTTTTGGTAATCTTGGCAAGCAAAAATAAGTGCACACAACATATATTAAGTTTCAATTTCATAAATCAGCATTTATTAAATCATCTTTTTTCTTCAATTTGTATATCCACTCTTAAAGAGAGTTTTTGTTGTAATTTTCATATCTTATCAAATCGTGAGTGTACAAGTGTGAGAAACACTTTAGGTGAAGAGACTGGGGATATAATCTCTTGTTGTAAAGGTCCATTGACACCTTAGAAGTCAATTGTAAACATTTAAAGCCTTGGGAGGTTTGGATAGTGAAATCCTCAAGCCCGGTGTGCTTGGAGGCGTGGACGTAGGTGGGGATTGCCGAACCACGTAAAAATCCTTGAATTTGCTTTCTCTTCCCTTACTCATTTATTATTGTGCTTTCATTGAATTTATTGTTTTCGAATTTATTAAGGCATTAGATTGGATTGTTGTGTGGTTTGTTTTGCTAAATTTTTAAAATCTCAATTCACCCCCCCTCTTGAGTTGCCTAATTAGTATTTCAAAGGTCTCAACCATATAATTATATAAATAATAAAATAAACATAATTCAAAATCATATCTTATAAAATTATACAAATAAATCATGTTTTTAATTTTAAATTTTAAATTTCGGGTCGACCAGTTAGGTCTTGAACCCTAACCTAAATTTTAATCGAGGCCGACTTGAAATCCTTAAATTTAGGTTAAAGCCCAAAAATTTAAGGTTCGGTCAATTGAGCCAAAATTTGAGACGAATTTTTTGCCATGCATACCAACTAGTCTCCTTTCCTTCACTAAATCAACAACCTTTGAATCCCTCATTTTTTGTAGAACTCTACCATCAACCAATAAATGCAGTAAGCTATGATGTCCTATCAATATTGAATAAAACCAGAAATTCCCAATCGCATCATTTATTCTCTCTCCATCATTTTGTTTAGATTAAATCTTGTTTAATGGTTTGGTGGAGTTTTTTTTTTCCTTTTTTTTTGAAATAGATGAGCATTCTAATCATACTAGGAAATAAAACAGCGCTTCACGCTACTTTGAAAAAAGAATTTAATATTATCCTTTTTTCTTACTTTGCACTTGATGAAATTGATAAAAAAATATGAATTATTTTTTTTAAAGATGAGGCAGCCTTATAAAACTAATGTTATTTATGAAAGTTAATTATTTTTTTGTTAACTTTAAAAATATATATTAATATGTATAATGTAAGTGTACAATTCTTATACCTTTTTGTAATTATTAATAAGTTCCAAATTATATTCAACTTGCTAATATGTTAGAACTTTTATATCTCTTTTTTTCAAACCAGCTCCAACGATCTCAATATCACCCACACCACATAAACTTCCGACAATATCTGTAATATTATGGAAAAATAACATAAACATGTTAAAACATAAGGATTAATAATTTCTAATATACACTTAAAGATTAAAAAATATTAATAATTAAAAAAATGTCTAAGATGATTGTTTTATCATTCACACGTATATCAATCAAATTCATAGATATGAATTGAAATCTATTGATCGAAATCTTAACAATTTCTTCTTCTAACCTCTTAAGCGAAATTATAACCAAGAAAATAATTTTATACTGATTTGAAAGTGGTCTGTACTTACCTGTAGTTGAAACAACTTTCAAATTCTTGACACTGTATAAAGAACTATCACTCAACATGTGCATAAACCTTATCACTAAATTTTTCCTAATTGTTGCATGCATTAGATTTTCCTACGAAAAAGGAATACATGCTACATTAAGTGTAAAACAATTGGGAAAAAAATTAGAGAAAACAATGGGAGAATGAATTTTTTATACAATCTTTTCATCAATAAAAATTATGTTTACACTTATCAATTCTCCATTCTTCTTAATATTAACAGATTCCCACATCCTAAAAAGTCTAACCCTTATCATCCAACTATCTTTTTTATTGTTCAAGTCATGAAGAAAAGAGTACTCTATGAAACACACAATATTAAAACTTTAAATAAGTCAAAAAATAAAAACACAAGAATATTTCTAAAGAGAATGTTAGTTAAATATTAAAACAAAATCCAAACATAACAAATCTTAAATACTTAATGTTTATAGAGTTTGAAGAAGTCAAAAGACACTAAACAAAAGGTTGTATAATTAAATATGAGATTATAGCATTAAAATTAGGCTCTAGTGGCATGGGTGAGGGAAGATGAAGGAACATTCTTTCCTATATTAATTAGTTGATGTATTTTAAACCACTAAAGTTTAGTTGTTGGCTTAATAAAATAAATGAATGTTTCAAGACTTATAATTAATTATTATTAATGGTTACATATTGTTGAATTTAAATAGAAAGAGGAAGAGACATGTAATCTTTTATAATCTACTAATTATTTTCTATTTATTTTCTATTTTTAATATTTTGTAATGTAAATATTTATTAATTTCAACCAACATATTAGATAATAGAGAATATAAAAAGATGAGAAATAATGATGCCACAAATCTTAAATATTTAATGTTTATAAAGTTTGAAAAAGTCAAAAGGCACTAAATAAAATGTTGTATAATTAAATACTAGATCATGACATTAAAATTAGGCCCTAATGACATTGTTGATAAAAGATGAAGGAACTTTCTTTCCTATATTAATTAATTGATATATTTTAAGCCACTAAAGTTTAATGGTTGACATAATAAAATAAATGAATGTTTCAAGACTTATAATTAATTATAATTAATGGTTACATATTATTGAATTTAAATAGAAAGAGGAAGAGACAAGTAATCTTTTGTAATTTAATAATTATTTTCTATTTTAATATTTTGTAATGTAATTATTTTTTAATCTCAACTAATTTATTAAATAATAAAAAATATTAGAAAATAAAAATAATGATGTCACATCATCTCTTATGATTCTAATTTTATATAGATATATAGATTGGACATGAGAATTGACAAATTTCTTCCAAAACAGTGTTTGTTGATTGTGGCAAATGTTTGTTAAAATACCTCTTAAATTATCATTTGTTGTTTTTCTATTCAATTTGCTAGCATTCTATGTGAGATTCAGTCACAAGTAGGAGATAAGCGACGGTCGATGGTGTCATCGCCCAGACGATACGCCTGAATAATTAATAGAAACTTGAGAAAGTGAGTTTTTTTTAATTGAAAATAAAAAGTGGTTACATCCATAAATTTTCCAAAATTGATACGTATTGAAACTAGTATTTGTTATTTTGATCCTTTGGTAATTTACTATAAAGAAAAGGAAAACTAGTCAAGAGTCGTGCGGTTGCCGCGCGAACGTAACAGTAAAGTATCAAAATTATGACAACGTAAGAGGTCTGAAAATTTCATTGCGTTAATAAAATACTTCAAATTTTAAAACTACGCAATGAGAAGACGGTTACTCAGAAAGAGACACGTGGATGCCCAGCAGCACGGCAAATGCAGATGATAGTGTATGAAGAGCTCAATTTTGATTTTTTATGAGTTTTTAATGAAGTTGCGGGACCCTCCACTTTTGACCATTTCTTTACTTTACTTGCGTTGTGAGTTAATTTAATACGAATAAGTGTCAGGCTCTTATTCTAAGAGCTTTGCTTTGCGCCCGCAGTCCTCTAATGAGAACCTAACACCTGATAAGATCCCTTATCATACTATAATATCTTTAAACGTATCCTAAAGTCAAAACATGGGTCGTGCTAACTTGCGGGAACACGTAGTTAACAAAAAAATGATTTGACCACTAGAGTTTGTAGAGATCGCCACGTGTTCCATAAATTTATGGTTAAAAACTGAAGGGAGCCCTAAGTTACAATCAGTGTATCTTACATTTTTTGTCTTATTCTCCTTGGCAAATATCATATGAGTCCTCTTAATAGTTCTTATTGCCAAGTTTCTAAAGTTGTAGATGTATTTGTTTTCTTCCATCCCTTCTGCATCTATTCTTTATTTTTTCTAAGATTTTATTTATTTCTCTAAACATTAATAAATGATTATCAAATTCATATAAATCTATTATTTCAGAATAAACTTCTGGTCCTAAATTTATTATTCCTGATCTTTCTTGTTCTAAAATATCTATTTTCTGATTAACTAAATTTATATATATATATTGATTATATTTTCCCAACCTAACATCATATGGTCTATATTATTTGCTAATTCTTGTATTATATTAACTACTTGATTCATAATGTTTCCTTTTTATACCAGTAAATTAAGAATTTTATAAATTCATCTATAAACTTCATTTTCTTTTCTATCAAGATTTCTCCTCCTGTCGTTTCTATAAATCTTTCTCTTAATTCCTCAGTTAATTCAAGTTCTATATTTCTTATATTATTTTTCTCAGCCTTTATAACTCGGATTAAATTCTTTATTTCTTCTTTATTAAATACCTTTAATGTGTATAAACTATTAACTATTGATCTTATTGGATCAATTTATATTTCTTTTTATTACCAACTTTAACGTACAGATTATTATAATTATATTTTAGTATAAACAGAATCTCTATCTGGCTCTGATACCATTTGTTGCCGCTGCTTTATTAAACTGAATTACTTTATTAAACTGAATTAAAAAATTATAAACTAAGTTAAAAAATTATTATATAAAGAACCAAATTATAAGATTAATTACCAAAAAAAAATAATAAATTATAATTCAATTTCTTCATTATCTGAATTTTCTACACCATTAATATAAGATGGTCCAGCTTCTTGGTTTTCATATTCTATATATGCTAATGATATATCAATCCATTCGTCTAATGTTAACATAATTATGTTATGTTTTAGGTTATCTATTTCAATATGATTTATTATCTTTCTTTTTATTTCTTGAGGAAGATCTAATGAAAAAACGGCTAATAAGTCTTCTGTTCTGACAAGCTCTCGTTTACTAAACAGGTAAGAGTCTTGTTTGTATGTTCCTAGATTAAAGTCTATTATCATCGTATAATCATTATATGTTATTCTAGTATTGGGATCTATCATATACTCTTTGGATTCGCCTAAATAAAATTTATGACTCATATTATATCAGATAATTAAACACTTCATTTTTCATTAAAATAACATGCTCTTCCTCCATAAATCTCCTCATTACTGATCATCAACAAACTTCCACCAACAGATAAGGTTTGAGAATTATTACCTAGTTTATCCTCGTTTCCTTGCCTTTCAATCCTTTTCCAGTGACCTGCAGCCTGGTTGTCCGAACTCCCTCAACGGCCTCCTTGCCTTAACGGGATAAGTGGACTCGATTGGCCTTACTGTATGGATTTTGATCGTCTGGCTTAGAAATGTTGAATAACTTTAGGTTTCTCTTTTCTTTCTGTAGGGTTATTTGTTTTTGATTAGTGATGATTTGATTTTGGAGTTAGAGCTGTCGAGTTTTAGTTCTTCATTTTTTTAGAGAATTTGAATACTGTTGCCAGGATTGAATTATGGTGAATGATAAGCTCTGAGAGCTCTCTCTTCTCTTTGATTTATTTATATCTGTAATCTATTACATTATTGCCCCTGTATGATTGGGCTGATTACATCACTGCTTACGTATTGTTATATTACATTGCTACCCTTATATTATTGGGTGCTTACATCACTGCTTACGTACAATTGCACCATTATTTGTCTTCTTTCTTGATTTCTTATGTCGGGCATCTTTTTATCTTTGTCGGCCATTTTTATGATGAAGTTGTCCTTTTTGTCTTTATGTTGTCTGCCATTTCCATGAGTTGATAGGCCTGCTCCATAGTTTTACTGCTGCTTGGAAAACGCATAGTGCTTATCTCGTTGATGAAGTCTAACAACAAATTTGAAGGTGTATGCCCATCCTCGGAAGTGATAAGGATATAATTTTGGAATTTGATAATGGTTCTGAAATTCCTTTTATACAAATCTTTAGCTATGCTCCATATGGCTTTTATTCCTCTAGCTCTTCTTGTTCTGATCCAAGATTCGTTTATGTGTGGAACATTTGTGTATTCTGTCCCAACTTCAATCTGGAAATTCTTTGTAAGGTGGCCTATAGAAATCATGTAAAAAGCTTGGTATTCTACATTCTGGTAATATTCGGGGCTTATGGTGTAGAATTTTAAATATATAGGCCTTTTTTGGGCGAACCTTGATACCTCTTTGACCAATAAGTCATCAAAGCTGGCTATTTCCTGAAGGTTTATATCTGGATATACTAAGTCTAAATACCCGTATTTTGCTATTCTTCCAACAAGGAGTGGATCTGCTCCTTTTGTAGCAATCATTCTTGGGTACATATTTTTTCCAGGTACTTTGAAAATTGTATTTTGATAAGAACAAGTGGAATATACCCATGTAGAGAATTGTTTATACTCTTCTTCTTTTGGATTTAGGGGTTTCTCCTCTTCTTCTATGGAAGGAGTGTTTATTTGGATAAACTTTTTTGGAGGATCTGATTTTGGTGACTCAATTTCTATGGAGATGGTTTTATTTGAAACTGAATCAGTCATTGGTTTATCCTCTCTGAAGGGTCCACTACTGCTTCCTATATTTTCTGGTTTAGTGTTTATTGGGCTCGTGTTTATAGAGAGTGCTTTTGTTAAGTCGTCTATGTATGACTCTAACAAATTTACTCCTTTCTCATGAGCCTCAGAAGCTTCTTTCAAATAGTTTATTGCATCAATTATGTCAGATGCTTCATTTTTGAGCCTCTGTACTTCAGCTTTTATTTTTCCAATGATTCTATTTTCTTCGGGATTCATTCTCCAAATTCTATGTTCCTGCTTAAAAAATCTGCAAGGAAATTGTTAATTCCTTTTATATGAACAATCTTAAAATTATAATATGACAGATAAGCTTGCCATCTATACAATCTCCTATACTGGGGTTCATTTGGTAATATTCTACTAACAAGAGAATTTACTTGAGAATTATCGGTTTCTATGATAAATTGCTTTTGAAGTAAGAATAATGAAAATTTTTTTTATTCCTTTATATATTGCAAGGAGTTCTTTTTCATGTACTGGATAATTTACCTATGCTTGGTTAAAAGTTCCACTAGTATATCTACAAATTTCATTTATATCGGTTTTAAGTATTGCTCCCCAATATAAATCAGATGCATCTATTTATATTATTAAGCTATCCTTTTCATCCGGTAATCTTAAGGTAGGAAGATTTTTACATTCTTCTTTTAACTTTTTTACAGTTTCTGTGTGTTCTTCGTTCCATCCTCTAGTATTATTTTTTCTTAATAATTTTTGAAGTGTATTTCTCTTTTTTGATAGATCTTTTATAAATCCTTCTGCATAATTTAAACATCCTAAGAATTTTTGTATTTGTTGTTTATTTTCTAACTTATCTGGAAATTCAGTTATTTTTCTTCCTATATGATTCTGAAGTCTGATTCCATATTTATCAAGAATCATTCCTAGAAATTCTATTTTCTTATGTTCTATAACTGCTTTTTTACTAGAAAGAACTATGCCTTCTTTGATACATATATTAACAAATTCTTTTAAATGATGTCTATGTTCTTCTAATGTTTCTGAAGCTATTAATATATCATCAACATAGACTATAATATAGTTATAATTTCTAAATATTTTATCCATTCTACTTTGGAAAATTTGTGGGGCATTTTTTAATCCAAAAGGCATTACTAACCATTCATAATGTCCTTGTGGAGTGCTAAAAGCTGTATACGGTATACTATTTTCTTCCATTTTTATTTGCCAAAATCCTGATTTACAGTCAAACTTTGAATAATAAGTTTTATTTTTCACTAAATTTATTAGAACTTCTTTATTTGGGAGAAAGTATCCATCAAATTTTGTATTTTTGTTTAGTTCTTTGTAATTTATTACCATTCTGGCTTTTCCTCTAACCTGTTCTGCTCTTTTCCTAACCATAAAGGCAGGACTATTATGTGGACTATTACTATTTCTAATAAGCTTTAAATTTAATAATTCTTTTATTTGAATTTTAAATTCTTCTTTATCTTCCTCAGTATACATCATAGGTTTTAACCTTATTATTCTATTTTCAATTAGTTCTATCTTTGCTTTGGGATGGTCTGGTTTCCATAATGCTAATGGATTTTCTTTATAAACTTGCTCGAGTTGTGATTTTATTGTTTCTAATTGTATATTATAGCTTTGTCCTTTTTGTATTAAATAATATTTTTCATAAATATACTTATCACCACGCTGGGCTGGCTGAACTCGGTAAGGTTTAAACTCGCGAGGGATACGGAGAATATGATTACAAGGTGTTTTTAAGGTAATCATATAAGGAGTTTGTTCCAAATGATGATGAAAAAGGGCTCATAAAATCAATTCCTCAACAACAACTATGAGTAATGATACAGCCACAAACTCTTGTACAAACTTATTTTGTACAAACTTATGTGGCATGATAAGATTGGTTGAATTAAATATTACTTGCCCCACATTATTTGTTTTCATTATTTTATATTTTAATTCAACCAATCTTATCATGCCACATAAGTTTGTACAAAATAAGTTTGTACAAGAGTTTGTGGCTGTATCATTACTCCAACAACTATTGGGGTTTAAAGACATCATGTTTCGCTTTGAAATATACCCTATTATTTGACAATTCTTATAAAATTTACAGAATGTATGTGAATCTTTAAATAATGTTAGCCAACAAAATCCATACTGCAATGTTTTTGCAGCTATCTTTTTTGAAGAAAAATAGCCATCGCATGCTTCAGAATAACAAAATTGAATGACCCTACTTACCTCGTCATCTGGTATGCATCTTCGAAAAATTTGATTAGAGCAGTACTTGAAAAGGTATGGATCATCCCAGTAAAAGCTTTTGACTTTTGCTAAAAATTTCTTCTTATCTTGGGAACTCTAGTCACATGGCATTTCACCTTCTAGATCATGTGTGAGTTAGGAAGAAATTACCATCGGATATGTCTGTTGCTTTCCAAGATAGGCATACTTTACTTCTTCCGGTAAGGGTTTTAATTTGAGCTCTGGTGCTTCTTTTTTGTTTGGTTCTTCAGGTTGTATTGTATCTTTAAAGTTCGATTAGTCATCGTCACCTGTAGGTATCTGTATAGAATCAAGTGTAGGGCATATGTTAACAGTATCACAATCTTATTGCTTTCCTGATTCAAAAGAACCAGCAAAATAAATTTCCTCAGAGTTTGTAAAATTCTCATTCTAAATGTGTTCCTCAATGATTGGCTCGATGAGATCAACTCCTCATTCTCATTATCATCACCTTCTTGGTGGTTAGGTTGTTTACACATGTTGAACACATTGAGTTCTAATGTCATGTTATCGAAAGATAAATTCATTAATCCATTCATGCAATTAATCAAAGCATTAGCAGTAGCTAAAAATGGTCGACCCAATATAATAGGAATTTGTTTGCATTTATTAGTAATTGGTTCCGCTTCCAAAATAATAAAATCCACAAGATATATGAATTTATGGACTCGGACTAATACATCTTTTATTATTCCTTTTGGAACCTTAATTGATCTATCGGCAAGTAAAAGAGTGGTAGAAGTTAGTTTTAACTCACCAAGATTGAGCTGTTAGTACACTTAGTAAAGAAAAAAATTAACACTAGCACCAAGATCAAGTAAAATATGTCTAATTTTATGATCCACAATAACGTAAGAAATAGCTGGACAACCAGGATCCTTGTATTTCAAAGTACTATTGGTTGAGAGAATGTAACTTACCTGTTTTGCTAGAAAAGCTCTATTTTACTCCTTATGTTTCCTTTTCATCATACACAGGTCTTTCAGAAATTTAGCATAAGAAGACACTTGCTTAATGACGTCCAGCAGAGGAATGTTGATCTTTACTTATTTAAAAACTTCATAAATTTATGGACTGTGGTTTAATTTCTTTGACTTGATTAGTGCTTGAGGAAATGAAGGTACAAAAGGAGCGTTTGTTATTTGTTCATGGATTGGTTGTGCATGGTTTTCATTTCTCCAACTGAAATTTAGGTAGTTTCTCCAACTAGAGTTGTAAGTTTGGAATTATGGATTTGGATTTGGCCTTTTGAAATTATCAATGACATTTACTTGTTTATGCAAACTTTCTCTCAGAGCTGGCAAAGTTGGACAATCCTGCGTAGAATGGTCAATAGAATCGCAAACATAACATGAAATATTTTGAACAGACTTTACATGATCATTCTTTTTCGACTCTAATGCTTCGACTTTTCTAACTAAGGATGCAAATTTAGCTTGAAGGTCATGGTCTTCTCTAATGTTATGCATGCCTCTACTAGATGGAGATGATTGGGGTTTACTTAGTGACTCATAAGACCCAACTGTATCCTAGTATTGTGCATTCTCTGCTATAAAGTCAAGATAATCTAATGTATCTTCAGAACTTTTATCCCTAAACTCACCATTACACGTCATTTCAACGACTTGTTTACCTTGCGATGTTAATCTCTCGTAGAAATAAGACATTAATCTCTATGTTTTTGAGTGAATGTCGTGATTTTTCTTTTGAAAGAATTTGTTCTGTGGGGTAGGAAGAAGTTTTTCACAAATTGTGCTTGCATTTCATCCCAAGTTCTGATAGATCATGACCTAAGATTTTGTAGCCAAGTTTTAACTTTATCCTTTAGTGAGAAAGTGAAAAACTTAAGTCTGATTATATTCATGCTACAAGTTTGATAAGTACATGTGTTACAGACTTCTTCAAATTCTCTCAAATGCAGATATGGATTTTTAGACTCGAAACCATGAAAAGTAGGCAGAAGTTGGATGAAACCAGGTTTGAAATTAAAACGCGATGCATCAAGAGGAAAAACTATACATGATGGTGACATTGTTCTAGTAGGATGCATAAAGTCTCTAAAGGTCCTAGGTTGTTCATGAAGATTTTGCAAGGCTCGGTTATTGTTGGTGATGAATATGCGAGATCGTCTCCATAGGGATTGATGTTACTAGAAAGGCTATAACAATCACGATAATGCAAACTTCCTTTGTCCAAAAAAGATTCTAATTAAAAGTAAATTACTACCGAAATAGACAATAAAAGAAAAATAAAACAAATTAAATGAATTGCGTAAAAAGATTTCAATGGGAATGAGGTAACTAAGTGATTAAACTCTCTTCATGGACTGACTGTTTTGTCTAAATTAACACTAGTTGCTACAACAATTCCTACATCACTAAGCAGAATTATTTTGCATCCTCAACTGTCGTTTATCAGATTTCTCATACCCTTAAGCACCCTAACAATGATAAGTTGTTAACCCATCTACGGTATGACATTATGAGCATACACTCTCTCTACTCTACAAGGTGAATTCCTATGTCTACTTCTTCATAAATCTTAACTCAAATATAGCCCTTTTAAGACTCAAGTAATCTTAGTCCATAAAACTTAAATTAAGATAAAGTATTACTTTAATAATTTCCACTAAGACAAGCCCTTTTGCGGCTCTACCTTAACTTGAACCATTAAATGGGTGGTCAACCGAAATAATGATTATAATAATAGCTATTATAGTAAAATGCTATAGCAATCTTGAAGCAACTCATAAGAACAGTAAAAAACCCATTTAGATTGTTTGTCACTTAGCTACAATTAAATTTAGTTCATACTTTGGAAAAGAAAAACAAACAGCAAAATATTGATCATGAAATACATCGGTTCAATCAAAGAGTAAGGAAGGGAACAAGTAAAGAACGATGACAAATTGAATCCAAGTAATTCTGCTGAATTCTTCACTGGTACAGACTTATTTCCCTTGAATTTTGATTCTCCCATTATTTTCCTCTCGATTTCTTCAATGTTAATTCACCGCCACCTTTTCATATCATGCGCGCTTTTTTTATAACTGAAAACTAAGGTAAACAGAAGCCTAGGCACGCATGAGTCAAATTAGGAAACTGTAGATATCCCGCGCCAAGCTTTTCTATAGTTGTTCCAGGATTGCTACAGTAATGGTTGCTCCAGCAACGGCTATAGCACTGCACTGCTCCAGATTTTGTTTCAATTCTTTTGTGGCCATATTCTTCCTCCTTTTTGCCAGCCTATTGCATCAGCATTCCTTCCATGAATTATAAGCTTTTGAAAACCTACAATTATGCACACAATTTGAGCACGAATTACTTTAAATCAAGCAAAACTTATTAAGACTAAACTAAAATGAATGTTTATGAAAAATTTGACAAAAATGCAATGAAAACACCTCATTTACTCTCTAAGTGATCTTGATTTAAGTTTAGAATTGCCATAATAATTCTTATTTCATAGAGTTATCACACCCCTAAACTTAAACCATTACTCGTCGACAACAACACTCACTAGTGATTTAAGTTTAGAATTGCTATAATAATTCTTATTTCATAGAGTTATCACACCCCCAAACTTAAGCCATTACTCGTCCTCAAGTAATGACAACAACACTCACTCTTCAATCACACAATCATGTAACAAATAACTTAGCTCTATCATCAAATTTGCAAGGATGTTGCCCCTCATGTCACACTCTTAATCATACAAAATTACCATAGTAGTTCAAGTTTTAGACTTAGGCCTCATTCGGTCCAGAGTGTGTGTGTGCCACTTTGATCAAGTTCCAGAGGTGCTACAACATTACAAAGATATTGCATATAATTTAGAGGTAAAACAAAAATATATTCACATATAGGGGAGCAGAAATCACACATACTCAAACTGTGCTAGAGCAAAAACAAAAAAATGTTTGTTTTTTTTAAATAAGATCACTTAACACTCTTCACTATAACATTTTTTTTCATGTGAATGTCGATCACTTGTAATGATGACACCCAATTACCCAATCAATGTACAGATCAGAGTTGTTGTAGCAATATTCATAGCATAGTCTTATCTAAAGATATTTTTTAACTCAAGGCTGAACATGAGGCTCATGAACCGACCTGACTACTCAATGTCCTAGACAAAAGAGCTTTCTTTTCTTTTTTTCTTTTTTTTTTCATAACAGTCATAGATGCTACATCAATGCTCATAACTCTTGTTCCCTTTGGACTCACGTCTGCATATGAGGTACATACTCAGCCTTAGTTACTCAGCAACTTGAGCCATTGGAGCCAAATTTATGTGGTTTTCCAAGTGCTGCAAATAGCTCCAAAACTGATTGTTTTCCCCCTGCTGAGCTTCAACACATTGAATAATGATGGTGCTCAGTGTTTGGATTCTCTGTTCTAACCTAATAACTCTTCCTACCCCTGTTACAGCAACTGGTTCAGATGGGGCTCTAACAACTTCACCAACAATTCTTTCAATGATGCGTGCAGTGAGGGCACCATCATTTTTTCATGCTCATCGTTTGCATCAAGGCGAACTCCCGATACCACACAGATGCTGGTGATGAGTGAAGGAGATAGTAAAGCAGCTGCTTTGTGGTTTTTCATGGCACAGTCTCGAATTTCTTTTTCGATAATGTTTCCCGCATCTATGGGTAACCCTCTAACAATAACATACAACAGTACTAACCTTTCTTGTGAAACAAGAGTGGTATGAGTGGTTGGCATAAGTATGGATTTTAGAAATTTCACCCACACCTTAGCAATGGGTGTCAAATCTATCCTATTAATCACACGCCATTCTTCATTAGCCCAAGATGCACCCTTTACGATAAGTGTTGTGAAAATTTTATTCCATCTTTGTGGGGTTGATTTGTCAAGCAACTTGGCATACTCGCAATTAATTTCATAAGGTAAATTATAGAAAGCATTTATAACTCGAGAATCTAATGGTACAAACGAGTTTCTTACCCAAATATTGTGCTGACCAGGGCTTACCAAGTTGGCGTAAAATGGTTTCACCAGTGGCATCACAATATCTCGAGGGTGGTTACAAAACTCCAGCCATCCGCGCTTTGCTGCAGTATTGTATAGTGATTGCACAATTCTTGAGGGTTGGGGTGAGAACTGAAACCCTTTTTCTTCCAGAATCTTGCGCGGTTCAACAAATCCTTCATACTTTTCTTCCAGATGGTAACTTTGGAATCATGAGGGATCTTTTAGTTGGCTGGCTATCCTTTTGTACCTTGGCATTGCTATAGCAGTAAGAATTCGATGGTAATATGCCCAAGAGTAAAATGAGAAGAAAAGGTTATAGAGTACTAGAGTCAAAAGGTTATAGAGTACTAGAGTCGTAACTGCAAAGGGGAAAGAAAATAGTGTTAGAGGTCAATATGCACAGTGACGCCCTTATATAAGTGGGATTAAATGAAAACAAATATGGTAAAAGAGATAAATTAGGGAAGAATTTTTTAAAAAATTTATTAAGCATATCCCATAAAAATAAGCAGAAGAAATTAATGCATTAAATTAAGAGATATTTTTCCTCAATTTTTATCCAAATCCATCCAACCATCTGTCACATATTATCTCCAACGGTAAAATGGGAGGCTTCTGCTTAAGTTACTGTAACAGTAATATTGGTTGCTACAACATCTAAGTGTGTGCTCTAGCAACGACTATAACACTCTCCTCAAATAGCTGCTGACACGTAGTTTACCTCTGTAATATGTTAACATTACAGCTCCAATTGTTAGTATTGAATCCATTTGTCACATTTTTTTTAAGAACAAAACAAGAAAAGATAAAAGTTAAACAATCCTAAATAAGAGAAAAATAAATAAATAATTAAAATAAAAATATTTAAAAAAACTAGTAAGGATCCATTTCATCTGAAATGACTGCCTTTGCAATGGGTTGCCTGCCATTGAGCGCTTGATTTAAGGTCCTTCAGCCTGAACTTACTCGAGTGCTCATAAAGCCGGTTTTCTAAGGAGTAAGATCTCTTTTGAATAATCTGTAGCTGAATGCATGTAATGCTTAACTTTGTGCC
Organism: Citrus trifoliata; assembly: GCA_018350135.1. Classification (NCBI taxonomy): domain Eukaryota; kingdom Viridiplantae; phylum Streptophyta; class Magnoliopsida; order Sapindales; family Rutaceae; genus Citrus; species Citrus trifoliata. The sequence continues at coordinate 13,061,133 of CM031385.1, read as the reverse complement.
CATTGACTTTGAATTCCTGGCCTGTCTTTTCATCTAAGAGATCAACAACTCCATGACGGTAAATTCTGAGCAGCTTGAAGGGTCCAGACCATTGAGATTTCAGTTTTCCTGGAAATAGTCTTAACCTTGTATTATGGAGCATAACTTGTTGATTAGGGATTAATTTCCTATGTTGAATGTGTTTGTCGTGCAAGTGTTTTGTTCTTTCTTTATAGATTCTTGCATTTTCATACAAGAATAGCCGCAATTCATCAAGCTCACATAGTTGAAGTTTCATTTGCTCTGTTGCAGCATGTATATCCCAATTTAATTGCTTCAGTGCCCAGTATGTTTTATGCTCTAGCTTGAGTGGCAAGTTGCAAGCTTTCCCATACACAATTCGGTAGGGAGACATGCCAAGTGGTGTCTTGTATGTTATTCTGTAAGCATATAGGGAGTCATGTAAGCGCAAGGACCAATCCTTTGTTGATGGGTTCACCACTTTTTCAAAGATCTTATTAATTTCCCTATTAGACACTTCTACCTGGCCATTGGATTGTGGGTGATATGTTGTTGCTATTTTATGCATGACTCCATATTTTACCATAGTTGCAACAAATACTTTGTTGCAGAAATGAGTACCCTCATCGTTAATAATTGCTCGTGGATTGCCAAACCTGGAAAATATACTTTTCTGAAGAAAGTTCACTACTGATTTTGCATCTTTGATAGGTAATGTTGTAGCTTCTACCCATTTAGAGATATAATCCACAGCAACCAGGGTATATAAGTTTCCAAAGGATGGTGGAAAAAGACCCATGAAGTCATGTTTCCTGAATGTTCGTCAATGGTATTTCATGTCTTTGAGTTATGTTTTCTGCTCTTTGACACCTGTCACAACATTTATCAATCTCATAAGTATCTTTAAAAATAGAAGGCCAGTAATAATATCATTGCAGACCTTGGCAGTTGTTCTGTGACCACCAAAATGTCCTCCATATGCTGTAGCATGGAAAGATTCCAGTATATGAGGAATTTCTTCCTCTGAAGCACATCTTCGTATTACTTTATTTGAGCATAACTTATACAAATATGGGTCATCCCACTGGTAGCCTCTAACATCATGAAGAAATTTCTTTTTCTGCTGAAACTTCAACTCAGGTGGTAGCAATCCACTTACTAAGTAGTTAGCAAAATCTACATACCATGGAGATCCTGATTGCTGCAGCATCGGTGCCTGCTGTATTACTAACAGTTGTTCATCATGAAAAGTTTCAGTGATGTCTTTTTTTGTCAATGTGCTTGTGTCTGCTTCTAGCCTAGACAAATGATCTGCTACTTGATTTTCAATCTCCTTTCTATCTTTAAATTCCAAATGAAACTCCTAAAGCAATAAGATCCATCTTATTAATCTCGGTTTAGAATCCTTCTTTGAGATTAGATACTTGATTGTTGCATGATTTGTGTACAATGTCACTTTAGTACCCACCAAGTAAGCTCTAAACTTATCGAAAGCAAATACTACTGCTAGTCTTTCTCTATAGTGGTGTAATTAATATGATCTTGAATAAGAATTTTGCTGGCATAGTATATATAATGGAAAATTTTATTCTTCCTCTGCCCCAACACTGGCCTAATAAAATAGTCACTGGCATTACACATTAGCTCAAATGGTAAATTCCAATCTGGTGCTATAACCACTGGTGCAGTGATCAAAACTTTTTTCAATTCTCCAAAGGCTTGAAGACAATCTTTGTTAAAATGAAAAGACTTGTCATGTTCTAGCAATAAGCATAATGGTTTAGCTACTTTGGAAAAGTCTTTTATGAATCTTCTGTAAAATCCAACATGACCCAAAAACTTTTAATCCCCTTGTTTGAAGTAGGAGGTGGCAGTTTATCTATTACTTCTATCTTCGCTTTATCTACCTTTATGCGATTCTTGGACACTTTATGACCCAACACTATGCTTTCTTGCACCAAGAAGTGGCATTTTTCCCAATTGAGTATTAAGTTGTGTAAACAATCAGTATATGTCTCTCCAAAGATTGAGAAATCATCCATGAAGACTTCCAATGTTTGCTCCACCATATCCAAAAAAATAGACATCATACATCTCTGGAAAGTTGTTGTACCATTGCACAAAACCAAAGGGCATCCTTCTGAAGGCAAAAGTTCCATAAGGACAGGTAAATGTAGTCTTTTCCTGATCCTCTTAGGCTATAGCAATTTGTTTGTAGCCTGAATACCCATCTAGGAAGTAATAGTATTGTTTTCCAGCAAGTTTGTCCAATATTTGATCCATAAATGGAAGTGAGAAGTGATCCTTCTGTGTGGTTTTATTAAGCTTTCTGTAATCTATATAAACCCTCAATCCAGTCGCTGTTCTTGTAGGAATAACTTCATTCTTTTCATTTGCTATTACTATTATTCCTCTTTTCTTTGGAACACATTGAATTGGGCCCACCCATGAACTGTCTGATATCGGGTATATGATCTCAGCATCCAACCATTTGATGATTTCTTTTTTCACAACTTCCTTCATAATGGGGTTTAACCTTCTATGTTGCTCTACTGAATTGCTATAGCAGTCTTCTAACAGAAGTTTATGCATGCATATGATAGGTTGATCTCTTTAATGTCTGCCATGGTCCATCCAATTGCTTTTCTGTATTTCCCAAGCACATCTACCAGGCTCCTTTCTTGGCTTGCATCCAAAGTAGATGAAATGATTACAGGGAGTGTATTGTTCTGACCAAGTTAAGCATATTTCAAATGTGAGGGTAACAATTTTAATTCAAGAGAAGGATATGATTCAATAGATGGTAAAGTTGTCTTTACTTCCCTGTCTAAACGATTTAGAGGTTCCACAAATCTGTTATGTCTGTTAGATTACCTTTCTCTCATTCAATCTATCTGGTTTGCTGTAACATCTTCTTCTTCAAAGCTCTCAAAGGTGGCAACTTTGATGACCTCATTACTACAGCATTTATTTAATATGTCTGCTACAACAAAATCCATAACACTGAGGAAATTACAATCTCCTGCCTCATCGGGATTCTTCATACCCTCTAATACATTGAATGTGACTTGTTGGTCATTCACCCTCATTGTTAGCTCTTTTTTTTACACATATATAAGAGTCTTCCCTGTTGCTAGGAAAGGCTTCCAAGTATAATTGGTACCTCTTTATCAGCCTCAAAATCTAGTACAATGAAGTCCACTGGAAATATGAATTTGTCAACCTTCACCAGTACATCCTCAATTTTTCCTTCAGGGTATGCATGAGATCTGTCAACTAATTGCAGAGTGACTATTGTTGGCCTACATTCTCTTACTCCAAACTGCTTAAATACAGATAATGGCATCAAATTAATGCTGGCTCCCAAATCACAGAGTGCTCTGCCATTGTACATAGTTCCAATGGAACATGGTATTGTAGAGCTTCCTAAATCCTTCAATTTTTTAGAGATCTTACTTTGGAGCATGTGACTACCTTCCTATGTTAAAGCAACAGTTTCAAATTCTCCCAACCTTCTTTTTCTTGCCAAAATGTCTTTTAGAAATTTCACATAATTAGGCATTTGCTCCAATGCTTCCATAAAAGGCATGTTGATGTGTAATTACTTCAGCACTTCTAAGAATTTACTAAACTGCTTGTCTTGTTTTTGTTTCTGGAATCTCTATGGGAAATAAGGTGGATGCTTAAATTGTTGGGCAGCTTTAGGAGGTACCAATCTCTGCTCATTCGATTTATTGTAAGTTGTTACCACTGGTGTTGCAACTTCTTCTTCAGCATTTATTGGTTGATCCCCTTCCATAGTTGCTATAGCTTGACCACTAGCACCAGTATCCTGATGGCTGGGTTACTGTGACATGCTCTCATCTTGAGGTGGTTCTTGTGAGGAGTTAAGTTCCAACCTTTTTTTAGTCACATCAACGGAGATATCAACATTCTGTCCAAATCTTAAGTTGATTACTTTATAGTATTCTTTTCCCTCCCTTCTTGGATCTTTTGTATTACTGGATAAACTTTCATGAGATTTGCTACTCATTACTGTGGCAAGTTGTCCAATTTAATTTTTCAGGTTTCTTAGAAATATAGCTTGACTTTGCACAATTGCTTTATTCTTCGCAATGCATTCCTTAATCACTTTCCAATGAAGTAAGTGGATCATGGCTAGTATGTTTTTTCCCTTGATTTTGCTCATGAAAACCAGGTGGTTGAGTATTTATGTTATGTCTACTCAGTGCTGGAGCATTTTGATTTTGATTGCTCCATGAGATATTTGGGTGTTGTTTCCATCCAAGGTTATAAGTATTTGAGTACGGGTTGCTTTGAGGCTGTCGGTTGAAATTGCCCTCAGAGTTTATTGATGCTGGATTTCCAGGACAATTGTCAAATACATGTTCCTCACCACAATACACGCAAGACAGTTCAGCAACTTTTTTATTACTGCTGAAGTAGAAGTCATGGCTTTCACCATGTTAGTCAATTAAGTTACTTGTGCTGATAATGCTGTAATTGCATCTATATTATGTACCCCCGCTGCTCCTCTCGCTGTCGTCTGTCTAATTGATGGCCACTGATAATTATTGTTGGCAATTCTCTCTAAATTTTCATAAGCTTCAGTGTAAGATTTAGATAACAAAGCTCTATTTTTTGAAGTATCAACCATCAATCTCGTACTTGAATTCAACCCATTGTAGAAGGTTTCCAACTATATGCATTAAGGAATCCCATGATGAGGACACCTTCCAAGCAGCTCTTTAAATCTCTCCCAAGCCTCATAAAAACTTTCATCTTCAAGTTGATGAAAAGAAATGATCTCATTCCCCAATTTTACATTCTTGGTGTTGAGTGTTAGAAAATGCATATTTATAAAGGAGAAAACCGTCATTTTACATTTCAAGTCTTACTAACAACCCTTACTTGTATGTATTTAACCTTCTTGTGATTTAATTACATGTGTTTTATTTTAATTAAGTAATTTATGTATTTTAGGGGTATTATAATCATTTCACAATAAAGGAGAGATCAGACGGCAAAACGGACATCACTTTTGAACTCAGGACGGTCGAAAACCTTAGGAGGAGTATAAAAGGAAAAATGGCATTATACACATGTACGGTACTATTCACGGGTACAGTATTGTCTACGTTACTGTTCACAACACTGTTCACATAGACGGATCGATGACGTGGCATTGACCGATGATGTGGCATTGACCGATGATGTGGCATTGACTGATGAGGTGTCACGATCCTGTTGGACTAAAATTCTTATATACTGTTGATGGTGACGTGGCAGCATATTAGTGGACGAAAAATCTCGCGTACGGTGCATGCATCACACAGGATTATTTTCAACCAAACCGCGTTACTGTTCATCCGGGTCAAACCGTGTTACTGTTCATCCGCGTGGTCAAACCGTGGACTGTTGACTGATGACGTGGCGCAATCCTGAGCGTCCAAACTGTTTTTAATCCGATGGCCATGATTTACTCCATGTATCTATAAAAAGGGGGCCTCCCCCCCCCTGATTTGATATCTCTGAATCCATTTTTGGGATCGATTTTCTGTAATTCCCTCTCTATCTTGTATTTTCTTCGTATTTTAATAAATTCTCATTTTGCCCCTAGTTCAATTATGAGTAGCTAATTTCCTTTCAAGCTTGGGTTGAAGGTGAAGTCTCAACATGTGTCATGGGCTTTATTTGGTAAATTTATTTTCTCTTCCCCTCTAGTTTTTGTGGATGTTTTGACTTCTCGTCGACAAATAATACTAATCTTGTCTAGTACCGCCTTGGTTTGACCGGCCCTCTAGTACAAGGTTATTATTATTTGGCACGATAAGCCCTTAGCACCATATTGATTAGAGCGTGGTTCATGAGGTGTGGATTCCCCCCTCATGATTTAATTGGCATTAATACGGATTATTTAGCCCATGATGCATGTTGATACGGATCCAGATACCCAAGTACGTCAATTTAATAGATTTTATCTTTAATTCATTCTCGCCATTTCAATTCCAGTTTTAGAATTTATTCTCGCCATTTTAATTTAAGTTTTAGCATATTCCAAATCATTTCCACCATAAATCCAACCACCCATTTACAAAATTAATTCTATATACAATTAAAATCCACCTCCTCGTGGGATCGACACTCGTCACCATTAGTCTATACTACAATAAATTCGTGCGCTTGCGAGTACATTAAAATTTGCACAACAAGTTTTTGGCGCCGTTGCCGGGGAGGTAAGTAATTTTAATTCATAGAATTAATTTTTGTGAATAATTTCTTTTAATTAATTTTCTTGTAGTTTTTTTTATTTAAAAAAAAATTAAATCTGCATTTAAAGGTTAGTATTTCTTTTCTTTTTCTTTTCTTTAAAATTCTGTAATTTAATTTTCAATTTATTTTATTTTTTTCTCTCTTTGTAATTTTTGTTTATTTTATTAATTTAATTTTTAGTTAATTTATTTTACGTATTTGTTTTTGTGTATTCTTATAGTAAGGTTGTAATAGCGCGATAAGGTTAGTATCGTAATCTCTTCCTCTTCTTTATTTTTATTTGTTTTGTTCTCATCTTTATTTTTATTTTATTTGTTTTGCATGCATGGTCGTAGGTCATTATCACCTAATATTGAACCTATAGACCTTGAATTAGAAAGAACACTTCGCACACAAAAGCACATTAAAAATAAATTTGGAATGGATTTGCAACCACAGGAGAGGCCATTTAAGGACTATTTTAGTCCCTTAGCTAATTTGAGCACATCATGTATAAGATACCCAAATGTAGCTGCTATGAGTTTTGAGTTAAAACCTAGTGTGCTAAATTGTCTCCCCACATTCTATGGCCTAGAAAATGAGGACCCATATAATCATTTGAATGATTTTCATGCCATTTGTCAAACATTTAAATATGAAAATTTTTCAGATGATGATGTTAAACTTAGACTATTCTCATTTTCATTAAAAGATAGAGTTCGTTCATGGTTAAATACATTACCTGCCAATAGCATTTCATCATGGGAACAAATGGTTACAAAATTTTTGAATAAATATTTCCCAGTGCATAAAACCAACGCTATTCGCAGGGAAATCTCGGAGTTTACCCAGAGAGAGGACGAGCAATTTTTCGAAACGTGGGAGAGATTTAATGGGCTACTCTTGAAGTGTCCACATCATGGGTACGAGAAATGGCACCAATGCCAATACTTTTTGGAAGGATTATTGCCGAACGTGCAAGAATGGCTAATGGCGACAAGTGGAGGAGAGCTAATGTCAAAAAGTGCATCAGAAATTTGGGAATTCTTCCAGCGACAAGCGGATAATTCCCAACAACGGAGTCGATCACTCAGGAACACTAGAAGAATTAAGGGAGTAAATGAGGTTCAAATTGGCGAATCAACTTCGGGAATCAAAGAAGTCAAGGAGATGGTTGAAGGTCTTGCTCGACAAATAGCATCGTTATCGACTGCTAAATCAACAGAACCACATGACCATGACTCATACCCAGATGAAGCCAATGCCATAGGTGTAATGAGAAAACCTTCAAATTACAACCCATACTCCAACACATATAACCCTGGATGGAGAGACCACCCCAATTTTTCATGGTCTCAAGGATTCCAACAGAATGGACCAACAGCTCCAGCTCCACCAATGCAACAAATTCCTCAAGTTCCTCAAGCCTCTCAGCCCCCATTCAGACCATACAATCAAAACCAGAACTACACTCAACCCAGACCATGGGAAGATTCATTCCAGAATCTCAAGAATCTTACTCACTCCACGATTGAGCAACAAAACCGCACCATTGATGGACTACGAAATGAGTTGAGAGCGGGCTTCAACTCACAAGCTCAATCAGTTTCAAGCCTCGAGAAGATGGTGGGACAACTTACTTCTTCGGTTCAGACCTTGGCAATGACTGTTGAGAAGGGTAAATTTCCAAGTCAACCAGTGCCTAATCCTAAAGGAGTACATGAAGCAAGTACCAGTTCACCACAGCAGCATGGAGAGGTCAAAGCAGTCATGACCTTGCGAAAAGGAAAAGAAGTCGACAACAAAGTGGAGATGCCGGTGACCAAAGAAAATCAAATTGTACCTGTGAATGTTGAGGACTCATCACCAGAGGAGAAAGAAGAAACTAACCCACGAGAATACGTTCCCAAAGCTCCATTCCCCCAGAGGTTAGCTAAAGGCAAGAAGGGAAAATCCACAGGTGAGATTCTCGAAATCTTCAAACAGGTAAGTGTTAATATCCCTTTGCTTGATGCTATTAAACAAGTTCCATCTTATGCCAAGTTTCTCAAAGACCTTTGTACTAAAAAGAGAAATATGCATGTTCAAAAGAAGGCATTTTTAACAGAAAACATTAGTTCTATACTCCAACATAAAATTCCTTTAAAATGCAAAGACCCAGGATCCCCCACTATCTCATGTAGCATAGGGAACCACACAATTGAGAATGCTTTGTTGGATTTAGGAGCTAGTGTAAATTGTTAGATCGGTCCACGAAAATACCTCGTGGTATTGTGGAGGACGTGCTTATCCAGGTAGTCAAATTTTATTTTCCTGTTGATTTCATTGTCATTGACACTCAACCAATACAAGATTTAAGGAAGCACATCCCCATTATCCTAGGCCGACCTTTCTTGGCAACTGCGGATGCTCACATTCAATGCAGAACTGGAAATATGCAGTTGTCTTTCGGCAATATGACTATGGAACTGAACATCTTCAACATTGCCAAACAACCTCACAGTGCAGATGATGGAATTGTTGATGTGGATTTAATTGAAGCATTAGTTGATGACACTTTTATTTCAAACCTCAGTGATGATCCTTTACAAACATGTTTAACTCACTTTGGTTTGGATTTTGATATTGACAGATCGGTTGAAGAGGTCAACGCCCTACTTGACTCAGCACCATTTATGGACACTAATCAATGGAAGTCAAGAGTTGAACAACTAGCACCATCAGAGAAGAAACGCATCCCATCATCAGAATCACCACCAAAACTTGAGCTCAAACCATTGCCCAACACATTGGAATATGCATTTTTGGGGGAAGAAAGAGCTCTACCGGTAATCATCTCTTCATCCCTCAATGACGAACAAAAAGGTAAGTTGTTGGATGTTTTAAAGGAGCATAAAGGAGCATTAGGATGGACCATAGCAGACATAAAAGGTATAAACCCTGCAGATTGCATGCATTACATTCACCTTGATGAAAATGTTAAATCTACTAGGGAAATGCAACGTCGGTTAAATCCTAACATGAAAGAAGTTGTAAGAACTGAAGTCCTTAAGCTATTAGACGCAGGTATCATTTACCCAATTTCTGATAGTTCATGGGTCAGTCCTGTACAAGTTGTCCCCAAAAAGTCAGGAGTCACAGTAGTTACCAATGCTGATAATGAATTGATACCCACTAGAGTAACTACAGGATGGCGTGTATGCATTGATTATAGAAAGTTGAATTCTGTCACACGTAAAGACCATAGCACCAAAAGATCAAGAGAAAACCACTTTCACTTGCCCTTTTGGCACTTTTGCATATAGGAGGATGCCATTTGGATTATGTAATGCACCTGCTACATTTCAACGATGCATGTTGAGCATTTTTTCTGATATGGTTGAACGTTTCCTTGAAGTCTTTATAGATGACTTTTCTGTTTTTGGTGACTCGTTTAATCAATGTTTACATCATTTAACACTAGTTTTGCAGAGATGTATCGAGAAGAACTTGGTTTTAAATTGGGAGAAATGTCATTTTATGGTAAAACAAGGTATTGTTCTCGGTCACATCATTTCGAGCAAAGGTATTGAGGTTGACAAAGCCAATGTGGATCTCATTTCTAATCTTCCTCCACCCAAAATAGTCAGAGAAGTAAGATCTTTCCTTGGGCATGCTGGTTTTTATAGACGTTTCATTAAAGCTTTTAGCAAAGTTTCTAGACCCTTATGCAATTTACTTGCTAAGGATGTATCTTTTGTCTTTGATGATTCATGTCTTGTTGCGTTTGAAAAATTAAAGCATTTGTTGACATCATCACCCATTATTCAGCCCCCAAACTGGAGCTTACCATTTGAGCTCATATGTGATGCATCTGATTATGCAGTAGGAGCAGTATTAGGACAAAGAGTTGATCGAATTCCCCATGTTATTTACTATGCTAGTATGACATTGAATGATGCACAGTTGAACTATTCAACTACTGAAAAAGAAATGCTAGCAGTAGTGTTTGCATTGGAAAAATTTCGATCTTATCTCATTGGTTGTAAAATAATTATATTCACAGATCATGCTGCTCTGAAATATCTTCTCACAAAGAAAGATGCAAAAGCTAGACTAATTCGTTGGGTGTTACTTTTGCAGGAATTTGACTTGGAATTCAAAGATAAAAAAGGGACAGAAAATGTTGTGGCGGACCATCTCTCTCGTCTACATTTTGACACAATTACAGAGCCATTACCATTGAATGAGTCATTTCCAGATGAACAATTAATGAATGTGGAAGTATTACCTTGGTATGCTGATATAGTTAATTATCTTGTTACAGGTAAACTTCCAGAGCATTGGACCAAGCAAGACAAGGCTAAATTCTTTGCAGAAATAAAGAATTTCTTTTGGGATGACCCATATTTGTTCAAGTATTGTGCAGACCAAATTGTTAGACGATGTGTCCCAGAAAGTGAAATTCAGAATATCCTTTCATTCTGCCATGAACAAGCTTGTGGAGGCCATTTCAGTGCTAAGAAAACAGCGACTAAAATTTTACAATGTGGTTTTTATTGGCCAACTATATTTCGAGATGCTTACACTTTCTGTTCTTCATGTGATAGGTGTCAACGAATGGGGAGCATTACGCGAAGGAACATGATGCCACTAAATCCAATTTTAGTGGTTGAGATTTTTGACGTATGGGGTATCGACTTCATGGGACCCTTTCCCTCTTCTTTTGGCCATCAATACATATTGGTTGCTGTTGACTATGTATCAAAATGGGTAGAAGCAATTGCATGTCGAACCAATGATCACAAGGTGGTGATAGGATTTTTGAAAAGCAACATTGTTTCGCGCTTTGGATTCCCTAGAGCGATAATCAGTGATGGTGGTGCCCACTTTTGTAACAAAGCATTCAAAGCTCTTTTGGACAAAGTATTCAATCACACACAAAGTGGCGACTCCGTATCATCCGCAAACCAGTGGCCAAGTTGAGATCTCCAATCGAGAAATAAAGCACATATTAGAAAATCGGTGAGGCCAGACAGGAAAGATTGGTCATTAAGACTTGATGATGCATTATGGGCATACAGAACGGCTTTCAAGACCCCGATTGGGATGTCACCCTACAGGCTAGTGTATGGAAAAGCTTGCCACCTACCTGTGGAACTCGAGCATCGTGCATATTGGGCCATCAAGAAATTCAACTTTGACATGCAGCAAGCCAGCTCAGAAAGAAGATTACAACTGGCAGAACTTAAAGAAATTCGCAATGATGCATACGAAAATGCCAAAATTTACAAGCAGCGAATGAAAGTCTTCCACGACAAGCACGTTATGAGAAAATCTTTCACTCCAGGACAGAAAGTGCTTTTGTTCAATTCTCGCTTGCACCTATTCCCAGGTAAGTTACGCTCAGAGACATTGAGAGAAGTGTTTACGACATCCAGTTGGAACTTGAGGTAAATTCAATAAGAGGACGATTTTAATTTTCTTTGTGTGTTTTAATTTGTTTTTCTGTTTGTGTGCTTTAGTTTCTTACCCCGGTGAAGTAGCGGATAACGGTACTCCGTGACAATTAAGTCGATTACTTCAGTTTCCCATAATAACTGACATTCTGAGGCGAAGGTATGGATAGAAACGAGATCTTAACGAAGCTTCACAAACGATTCCCTTCACTTCCTCAGAATGCCCTCCTTACGATCTACAAAGCTCGGTCTGAACGCATGCGATTACTCATGAAGAATAACATACCTGCTGACATCCGTTGGTTAATCGAGGCGAAAGTACGATTGGCAGGTGAGTTACCTCAAAAATTTATTGCATTCATGCCTGGTTGTGGTAAAGGAAATTATGCAAGAAAACGACGAGTTCGAAGAATTTCTGTTGCTTGTCATAAGTGTGCCAGAATGAGTTGCGGTAGAAACCCATGTTCTTTAGGAATGGTGTCTGATAACAGGGAAGATAAGATTCAATTCATTAGGGATGGCTTGAATAAGAGTCATTAGACGATATCCTTTTGTCTCTTGAAACGCATCCCAGTGGATATGTGCAAGGAGCGATTCTCCAGTTATGGCCATTATTCCAGAAAGAGCATGCACGATATAGTCTCGGGAATCTGACTATAAACGACCCTGTTTGCCAGTTTATAAGAAAACTAGATGGGAAGCCTATCCTCGACCCATAGAGGGCGTTCAAGCCGTTTCTGGACGTAAAACCAGAGGAAGATGTGAGCCACAGTCGCAACTACCTGTAAATATCATTTTACTTTATTGTTATTTTATTTCATTTTACTGTTGTTTTATTGTTTGCATTATTGTCTTTAATAATTTAATTACTGTTTGCTTTTTCCCTTTTACTGTTTCCTTTTTGACTCACAAGCCATGTGCTTTACGTGTTATTTGACATTGACATGCTACCTCATACACAGCTGTGACCTACTGTCACCAAGACTCTTAAATGTGATTTCTTTTGTCAAGCACTCACAAATTCTTTTTGAGAAGTATCACAATGACAGCTACTCCCAATAGACAATTCAAGAACATTTGTGTGCTTTCTGGATTTACCTATGGCAAACATAAAGAGTTCGTTGAGGCAGCCATAGATCTTGGTCGAAGTATAGCAGCGAGAAAATTACACTTGGTGTATGGAGGAGGTAACCGAGGGTTATCAAAAATGGTCTCAGAAGCAGCTTTTATCAGAGGAAGTCAAGTGTTAGGCATCATCCCAAGAGTCCTAAAACCATTGGGCAGTTCGTCTGACTCATCAACTGGAGAAGAGTTAGTCGTCTCAGGTATGCAAGAAAGAATAACTGAAATGCTTAGTTATGCTGATGCTTTTATTTTCCTTCCAGGAGATCTTGCAACTACTAGAGGCACTTATCACACTAGCATCTTGCGCCCATCTGCACATCCACCAGAAACCCATCGGTTTGTTAAATGTCAATAATTTTTATGATGGCTTTATCGCATTTCTTAACCATGCAATAAAAAACTTTTTCATTCCCTCTAATGCAAAAAAACTCTTTATTTGTGCTCACACTGCTAATGAGCTACTTGATATGTTACAAGCTTATAAACCGGAGCCGAACCCCTGGACCTTTGTGTTGGAGCGTCCAAATAATGATGGTAACAGTAGCGGCAGTAAGAAGTACAAATTAGATTTAACTCTCCGCTTGTAAATATTTTCTTCTATGTTACACCACCCAGGTGATGTCTTCTAAACTTTACTTCTTCCTTTCAAACATTGAGGACAATGTTTCGTTCTGGCTGGGGGGAGGGAATAGTCGACAAATGTGGAATCTTGGTTAAGTTTTTACTAATTTTTTTTGTTGTAGAAACTAACTGTTGCTAACTTTTTGTGTTGAAGATGACTGAATATGGAGTGTAGTTACTCTAGAAACGCATCTTCATTGTTCGAAAAAAAAAACCAAAAAAAAAATTATTTTTCTTTATTAAGTTTTGATGTTCATTTTTCTTCTTCTTTTTTTTCTCCTCTATAAATATACATTTTCCAACTTTTGAGTCAAAGATGGCTGAATATGGAGTGTAGTGCCTCTAGAAACGCATCTTCTTTAAAAAAAAAATCATTTTCTTTTTCCATCATTTTAAGTGTAACTTTTCTAATTAGACTTTCTGCATCATTTTCACATTTCTGCATGCATATTTTCCTTTCATGTTTAGAATAGGTTGGGGGGTAGAATGTTGTTTTAAAAAAAATAATAATAAAATAAAAAAAATTGTATGATTTGTTTTAACATTGGATGACATGATTAATTTCAAATTTTAGTATTTGTATTATCTTTAGTCTTAAGTGATGTTACGCTATGTTTGCTACTTTACATGTTGATGTCGGAGACGAATATGAGTTGCTTGAAGGAATGAACATGTCATAAATAAGTGTCAAGTGAGTTGTTGAGCCTATCATTTTCTTGGAGAGTAACCCTTTTGCCCATTCGCTATACAGCTTAGCAGTTTATTATTTTATACACGATCTCTAGTTTTCTTTTGAGTTAACCTTTAAAAAATATATATATATATATATATATTGTTGTAAAAAAAAAAAATGTGTATTGCTACATTTGGAGGCTCATCTAACTAGTACATATGGACGATTATTTAGAATCCTAAAAGACGATGGAAAGGCCATCTTTGATCCGTTTGAGCCTTTCTAGCCATCCTTTTTATTAAATATCCATTGTTAACCCTTTTGAGCCTTAAAAAAAAAACAAAACAAAAAAATTTCTTTGTCAACTTATCATCTTGACCCACTCCGATTTGGAGTATTACCCAATTTCTTATAAGTTCTATCACCTATTTATGTTTGAGAAAAATGTAAATAAGTATTTTGTTTTTCAGTAAAGTTATGCAAAAAAAAAAACAATAAAACAACAAAACAAAAGTTACTGTTTCAAAAGAAAAAAAACAATAAAAGGTGAAATCCACCTTGCAACTTCAAAAAAAAAAAAATTTCTTTGCATTTATTCTCAAACATACACTTTGTTTTCCTTATTTCCCTTTTTTGTTAGTCATGTCCTTAGCCTACGTTACATCCTAATAAAAGTCCTTCTTGATTTTAGGGAACTATAGTCTGAAGTAAAAGCTAGTTATATGGGCTAAAAAGATGTAGTAATGCATAAAAAAAAGATAAATAAATTGGGTTGACTAACATTTTTATTTGACTTAAAGATCGTATTATTTCTAAGCTGAGGGCATATTTCTTTCATTTTGGTGAGAGCATGTGATATCACTTCTTTATTATTTTCTCTCTCAAGTACCATTCATTGGAGTGACTATTTTTATTGGGTTTAATTTCTTTGTGAGAGTGTCACTACTTCCAGTGAGAATTTGGGGTTTAACATGTCATTCTTGAAAGTAGCTATAACAAAGTCTACTGGGCTGATTCATGTGGATGGTTGATGTAGATGTGATGTTTCTTTAGACTGGAGATAATGCTTATACTTTTATTTGATTGCTATCATTAATCTAATTGAATAAACACGAGTGTTTCTAAATAAAAAATAAAAAATTATTTTGAATTTGAATTTTGTTTTCGCTTTATTTGCTAGGGACTAGCAATAAGCTGGTTGGGGGGTGTGTTGAGTGTTATAAAATGCATATTTATAAAGGAGAAAACCGTCATTTTACATTTCAAGTCTTACTAACAACCCTTACTTGTATGTATTTAACCTTCTTGTGATTTAATTACATGTGTTTTATTTTAATTAAGTAATTTATGTATTTTAGGGGTATTATAATCATTTCACAATAAAGGAGAGATCAGACGGCAAAACGGACATCACTTTTGAACTCAGGACGGTCGAAAACCTTAGGAGGAGTATAAAAGGAAAAATGGCACTATTCACATGTACGGTACTATTCATGGGTACAGTACTGTCTACGTTACTGTTCACGACACTGTTCACATAGACGGATCGATGATGTGGCATTGACCGATGACGTGGCAGCATATTAGTGGACGAAAAATCTCGCGTACGGTGCATGCATCACACAGGATTATTTTCAATCAAACCGTGTTACTGTTCATCCGCGTGGTCAAACCGTGGACTGTTGACTGATGACGTGGCGCAATCCTGAGCGTCCAAACTGTTTTTAATCCGATGGCCATGATTTACTCCATGTATCTATAAAAAGGGGGCCTCCCCCCCTTAATTTGATATCTCTGAATCCATTTTTGGGATCGATTTTCTGTAATTCCCTCTCTATCTTGTATTTTCTTCGTATTTTAATAAATTCCCATTTTGCCCCTAGTTCAATTATGAGTAGCTAATTTCCTTTCAAGCTTGGGTTGAAGGTGAAGTCTCAACATGTGTCATGGGCTTTATTTGGTAAATTTATTTTCTCTTCCCCTCTAGTTTTTGTGGATGTTTTGACTTCTCGTCGACAAATAATACTATCTTGTCTAGTACCGCCTTGGTTTCACCGGCCCTCTAGTACAAGGTTATTATTATTTGGCACGATAAGTCCCTTAGCACCATATTGATTAGAGCGTGGTTCATGAGGTGTGGATTCCCCCCTCATGATTTAATTGGCATTAATACGGATTATTTAGCCCATGATGCATGTTTATACGGATCCAGATACCCAAGTACGTCAATTTAATAGATTTTATCTTCAATTCATTCTCGCCATTTCAATTCCAGTTTTAGAATTTATTCTCGCCATTTTAATTTAAGTTTTAGCATATTCCAAATCATTTCCACCATAAATCCAACCACCCATTTACAAAATTAATTCTATATACAATTAAAATCCACCTCCTCGTGGGATCGACACTCGTCACCATTAGTCTATACTACAATAAATTCGTGCGCTTGCGAGTACATTAAAATTTGCACAACACTTGGTTGGTGGAAAATACTTCATTAAAAATTTGTCAGCGAATTTATTCCATGTAGTGATTGAATCAGATGGTAATGAGTTCAACCATGCTCTTGCTCGATCTCTTAAGGAGTAAGGAAAAAGCCTTAGTCCGTTGAATTGACCCACTATTTACAACATTTGAAACATCATTGCTTAAGTTCAAAGTTTGCTGCTTCCATTTCAAGTCTGACTATTCCATGATGTACAACTTGAGAAGTTAACATAGCATAATCTCTGATAGCCCTGTCTTTGTCATCTACCACGTACATGATATTGTTGTTGACTGGCTGTCTCTGGTTAATATGCTCGTTTTGCCCCTCTTGAATGTTGACAAGTTATAGTGGCCCGTGAGGATCCAAGTTTCTCATATCCTGCAAATTATCCATTTCTGAAACAGTTTTTGAATTTCTTTGTTCTCTTCGCAATCTCCTTACGGTCCTTTTAATCTCAAGATCAAATTGAAATACAACAAATATGTCTTTGTGCATGCAAGTGTTGATCTGTCAATAAATAGAACAAATTAGATCAAGTTGGCACTGTCAAGATTGACTTCACACTTCGAAAATAAACAATCAATCCCCGGCAATGGCGCCAAAAACTTATTGGTCAAATTTTTACTCAATTGCTATTGATGCTAATGTGCAAGTGTACACAACAAGTAATAAAGTGATAAATATTCGAGATCGTCTCCACAGGAATTGATGTTATTAGAAATGATATAGCAATCACGATAATGGAAACTTCCTTTGTCCGAAAAAGATACTAATTAAAAGTGAATTACTATCGAAATAGACAATAAAAGAAAAATAAAACAAATTAAATGAATTGCGTAAAAAGATTTCAATGGGAATAAAGTAGCTAAGTGATCAAACTCTCTTCATGGACTGATTGTTTTGTCTAAATTAACACCAATTGCTACAACAATTCCTATAGCACTAGGCTGAATTATTTTGCATCCTCAGTTGTCGCTTATCAAATTTCTCATACCCTTAAGCACCCTAATAATGACCAGTTGTTAGCCCACATACGGTATGGCATTATGAGTATACACCCTCTCTACCCTACAAAGTGCATTCCTATGTCTAATTCATCACAAATCTTAACTCAAATATACCCCTTTTGGGACTCAAGTAATCTTAGTCCATAAAACTTAAATTAAGATCAAATATTACTCTAATAATTTCCACTAAGATAGACCATTTTGCTGCTCTATCTTAACTTGAACCATTAAATGGGTGGTCAACCGAAATAATGATTATAACAATAGCTATTAGAGTAAAATGCTATAGCAATCTTGCAGCAACTTATAAGAACAGTCAAAAACCCATTTAGATTGTTTGTTACTTAATTACAATCAAATTTATTTCATACTCTGAAAAAGAAAAACAAACAACAAAATATTGATCATGAAATACATCAGGTTCAATCAAAGAGTAAGGAAGGGAACAAGTAAAGAACGATGACAAATTGAATCCAAGAATTCTGTTGAATTCTCCACTGGTGCAGACTTATTTCCCTTGAATTTTGATTCTCTCATTCTTTTCCTCTCGATTTCTTCAATGTTAGTTCACCGCCACCTTTTTATATCATGCGTGCTCTTTTTATAACTGAAAACTAGGGTAAACAAAAGCCTAGGGCACGCATGAGTCAAATTAGGAAACTGCAGATCATAATTCTGTAAATATCCCACGCTAAGTTTTTCTATAGTTGTTCAAGGATTACTACAACAATGGTTACTCCAGCAATGACTATAGCACTGCACTGCTCCAAATTTTGTTTCAATTCTTTTGTGACCATATTCTTCCTCCTTTTTGCCAGCCTATTACATCAGCATTCCTTCAATGAATTATAAGCTTATGGAAACCTACAATTATGCACACAATTTGAGCACGAATTACTTTAAATCAAGCAAAACTTATTAAGACTAAACTAAAATTAATGTTTATGCAAAATGTGAAAAAAATGCAATGAAAACACCTCATTTACGCTCAAAGTGATCTTGATTTAAGTATAGAATTGTCATAATAACTCTCATTTCATAGAGTTATCAGTTATCTTCATGCTCTGAAAAATTTCCAACTCCTATGTCAGCCATATCTAAGGGTGGTGAAGGTGATCTCCTAATTAATTTGCCACTATTTGTACGAGACCAACAATGCAAGCAATGCTAATGATGTGTGTTAAACCAATAATGCATAAAATGCTAAATGAAAATTACAGAAATAAAAATAAATTGGAAATTAAATAAGCAAAAATGCAAAAAAAAACTATAAATAAATAAATTAGGTAGTGAAATCAGTCATAAAAATAAAGTAATTAAAGGAAACAATTAACAAAATATTATACGGTATTTTAGAACTACTCATAAAACAAAGAAATTAAAGGAAATAATTTAAGCAGTATTTTAAAACCAACCATATAATAAAACATAAAATTAAATAAATTAATGTACAAGAATAAAAAAATGAAATTGAAATGTTAGGCGGTACAACCTACCATATGAACAAAAATAAATAAATTGAAAAAATTTAAATAAAAATCAGGCGGTTGAACTGACCATTTAAAATAAAGGGAAAATATCCACCGTCCACCCGTTTTTTACACCTTTTTCAAAAATACACAATTCCTTCATTTTTTGGCTGGAATCCACCTAAAGTTACATTTTTTTTCACTTTTCCACTTCCGTTTGGAATCCGTTAAGAAAACTAACGGAAACTTAAAAAAATAACCATTTTACCCCCAAAACGAAAATTACAATTTCACCTTAAAAATTACAAAAAATAATTAGATTAAATCTAATTATTTTTCCCATCGATCAATAAAGAAATTAATTTCACAACCATCAAATGCAGGTTTTTTTTTAAATATGTCGGTAATTAGAATGCTAAATTATAATAGTAGTATTAAAAATAGCCCAATCTCACAAACCATCAATTGAATTTAAGATAAGTAGAGTTTTATTATTCATTGAGTTATAATCTCTAGTAGTTAAGATTTTTTTGTGCTTCATTAACGTACCAATAATGATATTCATCATTAAATCTTATTATTTTCGGCATTTTTTAGGGTGAAATTGTAATTTTCGTTTTGAGGGTAAAATGGTCATTTTTTTAAGTTTCCGTTAGTTTTCTTAACGGATTCCAAACGGAAGTGGAAAAGTGAAAAAAAATATAACTTTAGGTGGATTCCAGCCAAAAAATAAAAGAATTGTGTATTTTTGAAAAAGATATAAAAAACGGGTGGACGGTGGATATTTTCCCTAAAATAAATGGGAAAAGTAAATTACAGAAATTTAAAGAAAACAATTTGGTTTGAGGATTGATTTGAAAAAGTTTCTGGACTTAAATGAAGTTTCTCACAAATTTTATGACAATTCTATAATTATGAGAGAGAAAAGGGAGCTAATTGAAAATTTACGAAATGAATTATTGAACTAAACAAAGAAATCACGTAAGGGATATGATACAGCCACAAACTCTTATACAAATTTATCTTGTACAAACTGATGTGGCATTAATTCATTGGTTGAATGAAAATATAA
This sequence comes from Citrus trifoliata, assembly GCA_018350135.1. Classification (NCBI taxonomy): domain Eukaryota; kingdom Viridiplantae; phylum Streptophyta; class Magnoliopsida; order Sapindales; family Rutaceae; genus Citrus; species Citrus trifoliata. Next base: position 13,040,988 of record CM031385.1, on the reverse strand, counting down.
AATAATATAAATAAATCATGTGAGTCAAGAGATATTTAATTCAACCAATAAATTAATGTCACATCAATTTGTACAAGAATTTGTGACTATATTATTACTCAAATACAAAATGCAAACAATAATTGACAAAATAATAAAATAAATAAATAAATAAAATGACACTAAATTGAAGAAATTTCCTGGCAACGGCGTCAAAAATTTGACACGACTCAAAAGTGTATTACTCTCAAGTATAAGAGTGTCTAATTATAATATAACCCGGTGAGTCCGGGGTCGAACCGTAAAGAATTTAAAATCTAGTTGTCAATTTGTTTAAACGAAGAAATTTAATAGCGAGAAACTAAATCACTAGAAATTAATTTAAAAATATGCTGAAGTTACGGGATCTACTCTCAGTATTCAAACTATTATTTTAATACTCTCTCATTTTTTATATTTCGCCTCACTTTTATCAGTTATTATTATATCCTTTAATTCTTGACTAACTATGTATGTGAATAAGTATGGAATCAAGTATCTAATGTGCCACACTATATTAATGTGTCGACATTATGTCGAAATACAATACAGATGCAAAGAAATTTATAAATTAACATGGCATAAAAATAATCCGAAAAGAATAAAATAAACTTAAAACTCACTTGAGAAAGAAATTAATTTTATGATTTGTTCACCTTAGTTTAGTAAAATTAGTCACTCATATTGAAAGAAAACAAAACACTTTTTTTATTTGACAAACTTTTGAAATATATTATAAGGAATTTGATTACACAACAAAAGAAGAAAAGAAAAAGAAAAAGACACAATTCCTCAGCTGCACTCTATTCTCTCTCGACTTAAGCTCTCTCAGCTCAGCTCTACTAGCTTATCACCACTGGCTTCCCCCTTCGTCGGCTTTTATAGGCAACAATTACCTCCACTTCATTCTTTTTATTCTTATTTAATTTATTATTATATTATTATTATTTTATTTTATAATATAAATGAATGTTGAGAAGTGTGATGGTCAGGAAGCGTAATGACCTCCTAACCATCACACATGATTGCCCACTTATTATTTTTTTATTTTTTAATTATATCTCCTCAATAATGCTTTTCAAATGATTCCAGTAATTCTTCTTTATTCCCATTTTCAGTTCCAATTCCATCTTTATTCCTGAAAAAATATTTACAAGATAAAAATTAACATATTGCGAATTAATTTAACATAAAAATAAATTTGGGGAGTATTAAGATAATTTAGAAATAATGAGCGCATTAATCGACATAATAAGTGAAACACTAATAATTTTATCCTTATTGAATGTATACTTTTTACTGTCAATCATATCACTAAATAGGTGGTCAACTGAAATAGTGAATTGAAATAAGTATTATCAAAACAATGTGCTATAGCAAACATGCAGCAACACAAAATATCACTCAATTAACTATTAAGATTGTTTATCACCCAACCATAAGTAATTTTAGTTCATCATTTATGAGAAAACAAAAACCAAAATAGTTTCAGCTATTAAACAAATCTTCATAACAAAATAGAAATAAGAGAACAAGAATAAGAGTTGAAATCTACTCGATGTTCTTCTCGAATATGTTATTGCCGTCCTCAATTCTCTCTCTTGATCTCAGGTTGTTTTTTCTTATGTTGTTTCTCTCTCATTTTCTCTAATGATGGCCCCTTTTTTGTTGTAATGTGATCCTTTTTATAAGTTGAAATTAGGGTTACCATAAATGTATGGTAGTGAATCTCTTATTTTTGGAAACTTTAGATTGCAATCTTCTATCTAACGCGCAAAATCTCGTTTATCGTTGCTCCAGTCGTTGCTGCAACGACGATGCTACAACATATTGTTCTAGCATATTCATTATTCCAGACTTGCTTTAATTCCATTGCATCCAAGTTCTTTTGTAACTTTGCATGCCTGCTGCTGCAATGTTCCATCCATGAAATTAGAGCTTCTTGGTCACCTACAATGATGCATGTAATTAGAGCACACAATAATTTAAAAACGCATGAATTTTATCAAAATTAAACTTAGATGACCACTCATGCAAAATGTAACTAAAATACAACGAAAATATATCATATACTCTCTAAGTAATGTTAATTTAAGTATAAAAATATCATGATACCTCTCATTTCATAGAATTATCAAATATCACCAGCATCTTCTCTCAGAATACATCAAATTTGAATGGTATTGACAGCAAAACCTTATTGTTCCCACTATGCTTGAATTCCCCCACACTAAAGTTTAAAGCTAAAGAATATTTGCTTAAGAGAGAAGAGAAGAAAATCACTTGGATTTTGATGTGTTTTGCAATTGCATATGAAAGCCAAAATATATAGGTTTCATGTGGGATTTTTCTTCATTTTTCACTCTAATGGGTGCTCTTTGAAATCCAATTTCTCATTTACCCAAATACCAATTTGATCATTCTATAATCCATTGCGAAAAGTTTACAAAGGAGATTTTGAATCATTCGTGCATGTATATTTTTCCAATATTTATTTTTCTCAAAATTGGTCTCAAGATAACCACTTTATGCTATTTTTCTAACAAAGACTGACCCACATTTTGAAATTATATGTTGCCTCACTACAATTAATTGTGTCGAATTCTTTGAATTGTTTTTAGAAATGTGTCGGTCACTACAAATCAATAATTAATACCGGCACTACATGCAAGCTACATGTAGTATTTGCATACTTATGATCCGCATTATAGACTATATTTAAGGTGATCCAGGGTGTATAACACTGAATAGTACCTAGTTATGTGACCTCTAGGTGGACCATGCCACTAGTTCATCATATCATATAACTTATGTTTTAGCCAAGTTTGCATTAAAAATGCTTTTTTAAAAGGGAAAAGTGTTCCATGTGGATTAAAGAGAAATAATAAGCCCTAAGGGAAAAATGAAGGTTAAAGCATTCATTGGTACGACTCTAAGTAATGATCAGAAAAAATAGTTTAATGATTGTACCTAATTGTCTTGAAAATTTTGGAAAAAATTTACAATTTTTTAGGATTTTTGTTAATTGAACTTGAGTATGTACCTATAACAGGCACTCCAAGCCTCAAGTTAGTGTTTAAAGAATTGTTTGCATCTGAATTTCTCTTATCTCTATTATGAAATTACCTAAAAGATTCTTTCTGTATTCTTTTGGCCTCTATTTATAGACTGAGAGACAAGGGGTTGGCAGGAAACTTTACTTTAGATCTAAATCCTTATCATTCATGTATTTATTTAATTTAATCTGTCAGAGTTGGTAATTATTTTTTTTTCTTTATCTGAATTATTTGAACATGATTCCATTAATAATCACTTGCTACTTAATGTCAATATTTTTCAAGTCTAATTATTGTTAGTTTTCTTCAAATCTTTCATATAGATCAACTTATGGCTATTGATTTTCAGTCCAAGGCAAGGTCAACCATACTTGTATTGATTTTCTAATCCAAAATAAATATAAAAAGTATTTGCATTGTTCTTTAATCCGGGACCAAAATCGTATCCGTTATCTGAATAATATTGATAGGGATCCCAGTAGTTGTATCCCAATTTAAGTCCCAAGTGATATGGCATTGCCATATTTGCTGTGCCATTAATATTTATTAGTTTAAGGTTAATTATAATTTTCACCTCTTTTATTATATGAATTTTATTTTCACCTCAAATAAATCTTAGCATACGATATCTATAATATTCCCACAAAACCTAGCTACAATCTAGACTAATCCAATAAATAGATTTCTAAGGTTTTTTAATTTCTTTTTAATGATTGAAATGGAGGAACTTGAATCAAGAGAATTGCAAGAATGTTTACCTAAATATATTGATTTTGAGGTAATTTTTCTTTGTTAAAGTTATTTATGAATTCTTAAGAATATTATTTTAAGTTATGATGCTTGCTAATGTATTTCAATTGGACAATCTAATTTCATTTGAATCAAGTTGACAGTAAAAATGAAATAGAAAAAGGGATAGATGTTGAAGAAAAAGTATAAAAGCCTAAAATTGGAATGATCCTTGATACCGTCGCTGAGTTGTTTGAGTTTTACAAATTGTATGGAAAACTAATGGGGTTTGTGTTGGGAAAAATCATTTTTCTTTATAAAAAAAAAAACTTTTAGGATCAATCTCATATAATATATAAGAATTCGTAATTTAGAAATCGTACCTTGAAAATATGAGAAGATGAACAATCTTTGCTTTTTCCACTGAAGTGATTTAGCTTTCAGATCATGATCCATCACCACTACTCCAATTAGATCACGATCTACCACCAAATAATCTTCTTGGGCTATGACTCAAGTTTGATATGCACTTGACGTGTGAGCGCCTTTATCACCAATAAAGCAACTAGCACGAGAAAATTTTTTTCTCAAAATTAGAGAGAAAAATCTTTTTCTCAGAATTCTATAATGTGGCCTCTCTTCTCTTTTTGGGAGAAAATAAACCCTTTTATTTTTTTTATCCAGTGTAAACCCTAGGCTCCATATTTTTTTATTTTTTAATTATATTAAATCAATTTTGATTTAAATTAAAAAATAAAAATCAAAGGCAACATTACTTGTTTTTGTTTTATAGGAGCCCACCTTATAAAATTACACAAGATCCCTTACACACAAGCATATTACATGGAGCCTCCCACTAAATAATATATTTAGGCTTTTAACTCAGATAGTTAGTTATCTTGCTTATTAATCCAGTAGCAGCGCAGTCAATTAAATGAGCTAACTTGGAGATCATTTGGGAACATACAATAGTGGCTACAATAATTAGGTTTGTAATTAAATTAGCCCAATTATTTAATTCCAAATCTACTCCACTAAAAAATTGGAACTGGCCTCCATAATTGTACGCTCGAATAATAATTTGTCCCAAGCCACATTGATTTCTTTACTGCACAATCCTTTGTACTACATCATTAATTAAATTGATATTTCAACTGTCCAATCAATTTAATTACATCTTGTTCCTTGATTCTTACTGGTTTTCTCTAATGATCATTTTCAACATACTAAATATGTTAACACACTCTGGCCAGAGAATTCTATGATCAAGTGCCGAAAACCTATTAAGAGATGTGTTGTACAAATTCTATATTGTCAATCTATAACTCCAATACTCATAATTGCTCCCACCAAGATACCGGGTAATCTTGACTACAAGTATGTATCGTGCCCATTGATAACTCAAATGGAATAACAATTACAATCATGAAATCATAATTAACTCAAGATTAAGATTACAGTAAAATCAATGCCTATGAGATTTAATAAGTCTGACAGTTATTACAAAGTGAATTAAATATCATATGTGACCCTGTTCAATGTAGTCGTACTACATCAATAAATTTATACATGATTGAGACAAATCATTCAATGAATTATTTACAATCTATACTTAAATAAAGTGCCCAACTTTATTTATCAACTGCAAACTAAATTTATTTAATCATAAGGTAACTTTTATTTATGCCTTCTGTGAATCCACATGGTGATCACATAAATACATATAATATGATTAAATGGACTTTAATCAAAATATTAATACAATTAAGATATTTGAATAAAATATCTCATTTATTATATTAATCAAAAAAATTATTTATTACAATTAAATAAACATATATGTTTTTAAAGAGTATATTTTCACAACAGTTTGAAGTTATCAAAAGAAATTCATAAAAAGATGATGAAGGGGTGTTGAAATTTGTGAGTTTCAATTGTTCATGGAATGACAAGTCAGGATGTAAATAAAGCATGCATTTAAATTGCGTCCCACAACCAAAATGAATTGCAAGGGTAAAGTTAGTGCTATTGTGCATATTGATGGAAAGTATAAAATGAGCTCTATTGTTTATGAGCATAATCATGTGCTAGTATACCAAACAAAGCTTGATTTCTTAAAACAAATAGAAGTATGAAGGCATATGTGAAGAGAAAAGCGGAATTAAATGATAGAGCTGGAATTAGGCAAAATAGAAAATTTTCATTATTTAGTTATTGAAGCATAGGGACATGAGAATTTATCTTTTTTAGAGAAAGATACTAGAAATTACCTAAATTAATGATACTAGAATTCATCCCAAGAGCCCTAAAACCATTGGGCAATTTGTCTGATTCATCGACTGGAGATGTGTTAGTCATCTCATGTATGCAAGAAAGAATAACTGAAATGCTTAATCATATTGATGCTTTTATTTTCCTTCCAGGAGATCTTGCAACACTAGAGGCACTTATCACACTAGCATCTTAGGCCCATCTGCACATCCACCAGAAACCTATCAGTTTGTTAAATGTCAATAACTTTTATGATGGCTTTATCGCATTTCTTAACCATGTAAGAAAAAACTATTTCATTCCTTCCAATGCGAAAAAGTTTTTTATTTGTGCTCACACTGGTAATGAGCTATTGATCTATTACAAGCTTATAAACCGGAGCCAGACCCCTGGACCTTTGTGTTGGAGCGTCCAAATAATGATGGTAACAGTAGCCGCAGTAAGAAGTACAAATTAGATTTAACTCTTCGCTTGTAAATATTTTCTTTTATGTTGCACCACCCAGGTGATGTCTTCTAAACTCTACTTCTTTCCTTTAAAACATTGAGGACAATGTTTCGTTCTACTTAGGAGGAGAGAATAGTCGACAATTGTCGAATCTTGGTTAAGTTTTTACTTTTTTTTGTAAAAACTAATTGTTGCTAACTTTTTGTGTTGAAAATGGTTGAATATGGAGTGTAGTGACTCTAGAAACGCATCTTCATTGCTTAAAAAAAATAAAAAATAGAAAATAAAAAAAATTCAGACATTTTCTTTTTCTTTATTATATTTTTATGTTCATTTTTCTTCTTCTTTTTAATTTCTCCTTTATAAATATACATTTTCAAATTTTTGAGTAGAAGATGGCTGAATATGGAGTGTAGTGCCTCTAGAAACGCATCTTCTAAGTTAAAAAAAAAATCATTTTCTTTTTCTATCATTTTAAGTGTAACTTTTCTAATTAGTTTTTTTGCATCCATTTCATATTTCTACATGCATATTTTCCTTTCTTGTTTAGAATAGGTTGGGGGGTAGAATGTTGTTTGAAAAAAAAAATTGTGTGATTTGTTTTAACATTGGATGACATGATGAATTTTAAATTTTAGTATTTGTATTATCTTTGATCTTAAGTGATATTACACTATGTTTGCTACTTTACATGTTGATGTCGGAGACAAATAATGAGTTGCTTGAAGGAATGAACATGTCATAATAAGTACCAAGTGAGTTTTTGAGCCTATCATTTTTCTTGGAGAGTAAGCTTTTTGCCCATTCTTCATACAGCTTAGCAGTTTATTATTTTATACATGATCTCTAGATTTCTTTTGAGTTAACCCTTAAAAAAAAAATCTCTGCATTTTTCTCACACATACACTTTGTTTTCCTTATGTCCCCTCCTTTGTTAGCCATGTTCCTAGCTTACGTTACGTCCTAATAAAAGTCCTTCTTGATTTTAGGGAACTATAATCTGAAATAGAAGCTAATTATATAGGCTAAAAAGATGTAGTTGTGCATAATAAAAAAAAGATAAATAAATTGGGTTGACTAACATTTTTGTTTGACTTGAGATCGTATTATTTCTAACCTGAGGCCATATTTCTTTTATCTTCGTGAGAGCATGTGATATCACTTCTTTAATTATTTTCTCTCAATTACCATTCATTGGAGTGACTATTTTTATTGGATTTAATTTCTTTGTAAGAGTGTCACTATTTCCAGTGAGATTTTAGGGTTTAACATGTCATTCTTGAAGGTAACTATGACAAAGTTTACTGGACTGACTCATATGGATGATTGATGTGGGTGTGATGTTTCTTTAGACTGGAGATAATGCTTATACTTTTATTTGTTTAATATCATTTGTCTGATTGAATAAACATGATTGTTAAAAAAAAAATCATTTTGGATTTGAATTTTGTTTTCGCTTTATTTGCAAGGGACTAGCAATAAGCTGGTTGGGGGGGTGTTGAGTGTTAGAAATTGTATATTTATAAAGGAGAAAATCGTCATTTTACACTTCAAGTTTTACTAACACCCTTACTTTTATGTATTTAAGTTTATTGTCATTTAATTATGTGTGTTGTATTATAATTAAGTATTTTATGTATTTTAGGGGCATCATAGTCATTTCACAATGAATGAGAGATCAGAGGGCAAAACGGACATCACTTTTGAACTCAGGACGATCGAAAACCTTAAGAAGAGCATAAAAGGAAAAACGTCACTGTTCACATATACGGTACTATTCACATGTACGGTACTATGTATGTTACTATTTACGATACTGTTTACATAGACGGAATGATGACGTGGCATTGACCGATGATGTGGCATTGACTCATGAGGTGTCACGATCCTGTTGGACTAAAATTCTTATGTACTATTGATGGTGACGTGGCAGCATATCAGTGGACCAAAAATCTCGCGTACGGTACATATATTACACAGGATTATTTTCAACCAAATCGTGTTACTGTTCAAGCCGGGTCAAACCGTGTTACTATTCAAACCGCATGATCAAACCGCGTACTGTTGACTGATGATGTGACACAATCATGAGCGTCCAAACTGTTTTTAATTCGATAGCCATGATTTACTCAATGTATCTATAAAAAGGGGGCCTCCCCCCCCCCTAATTTGGCATCTCTGAATCCATTTTTGGACTCCATTTTCTATAATTCCTTCTCCATCTTGTATTTTCTACGTATTTTAATAAATTCCCATTTTGCCCCTAATTCAATTATGAGTAGCTAATTTTCTTTCAATCTTGGGTTGAAGGTGAAGTCTCAACATGTGTCATGAGCTTTATTTAGTAAATTTATTTTCTACTCCCCTCTAGTTTTTGTAGATGTTTTGACTTCTCGTCGACAAATAATAATATTCTTGTCTAGATATGGCCTTAGTTTCACCGGCTCCCTAGTACAAGGTTATTATTATTTGGCACGATAAGCCCTTAGCACCATATTGATTAGAGCATGGTTCATGAGGTGTGGATTCCCCCCTCATGATTTAATTGGCATTAATAATGATTATTTAGCCCATGATGCATGTTGATACGAATTCAGATATCCAAATACGTCATTTCAATAGATTTCTCTTTAATTTATTCTCGCCATTTCAATTCAAATTTTAGGATAATATAAGTCACTTTCACCACAAAATTCAACCACCTCATACAAAATTAATTCTACACAATTAAAATCCACCTCCTCGTGGGATCGACACTCGTCACCATTGATCTATACTACAATAGATTCGTGCGCTTGCGAGTTCAATAAAATTTGCACAACACAATGTATTTTTTGATGAATATGTAAATTCACAAAACTACCTTGTAACAATTTGTTGAACAATATGAGAATGCATTGTATGATAAGGTTGAAAAAGAAAATCAGGCAAACTTTAGTTCTTTTAATTTTTAGATCCCTTGTATTACTCAATATACCTTTAAGAAGCAATTTCAAGATGCCTATACAACTGCAAAGTTTAAAGAATTTCAACGAGAGCTAGCAACTAAAATGTACTATGAGTTATCTTATGATAAAGGTAATGTTTCAAATTCAGATTTTATAGTGAACGAAGATGTTATAGTTGAAGGGAACCATCATCGTGTCTCTTTTATAGTTTGCATTAACGAGACTATTAGTGAAGCTAAATGCAGTTGTTGATTATTTGTGTTTAAAGGAATGTTATGTTGGCATATAATTGTTGTTCTTATTCATAGAAGAATTTTCTATGTTCCTACACAATACATTTTAAGGTGATGGACGAAAAATGCTAAATGATGTTACACTAAGATGAAGGTAAGTTACAATAATTAGAGCACTAAACCTGAAGGTGAGAAGTTCATTTTAGGAAAATATAGATTGAGCTGCTGGTAGTAAGGATAAATGCAATATGGTGTTGGAGGTAATGAATGATATGAAAAAGAAACAAGATATCGGTGGAAGAAGTTTTTGTAACAACAACTTGATTGATAACAGTATGAAAAGAAAAGAGCTTCATAATATTTCAAATGACAATTCTAAGATTCTTACTCCACTAGATGTCAAATTTAAACGCAGGCCCATGTTTAAACAGAAGCAATGAAAAGTTGAGCAAGTGATTAGGAGGAAAAAGCAAAAGAAGAAGGCGAAGATAAGAACTAAACTAATAAAAAAAGCTTATAGAATATTTTTATGTGTATAAATCTTTGCTAATTTTTTTTTTTTTTTTGGGCCAAGCAAGTTGAAAGTAGTAAAAGCAATTATGTTGCTAGCATTGACATGCAATCTGCTTCTAAGCATGACGTTCAAATTCTTGAGACAGAAGAAAGCACTAGTACAGGTATTATTATTGCTTGGTAGTTTTCAATAACAAAAGTTAAACATGTTGTGTTAATTAATGTGTTAATTATGAATTTCATTATTTTTTTTTTATTTTCATTTTCATGTGTAAGCAGTATGGTTATTGTGTAATAAAGATAAAATTTGTGTTAATCTGGGTTTTCCTTCTTTTTGGTATCTATTTATTAACTTATTTGCAAATAATCTAACTAAATGGAACAATCTTTCTTAAAAAGTATTTGTCATCCTATATGGTTGATTTTTTATAACTTCGATCAACTGCTTAAAAACATCTCTCCCCTTACAGATTTGTTTTGAAGTTACAACTTTCATTAATAGCATATGCATTGTAGATGCTATTTTAATAAAAGTTTAAAGCACACGGCAACTTACATATTGTGCATAAAAATCACAATTAATTTGGATTTTAAGATTTTAAGCTTAAATTTCTAGATTGTTTGTATATAATCTAGCAATAATTACACAACAATATGTAGTTCATATATAATAAAGATTCATTACATCTCTTGCCTATAAATAATGAATAAAACATAATTTACAAAATATGTAGCCAACATATATTAAATAATTAAAAAAATCAATTAAATCCCAAGAGTGTGTGGGAAATTCAGGACTTGGTATTGAAAGTTGATGACTTAACACCTTCAACACAGCTTCAAGGAAGAAATTAATGTGCTAGATCTAGTGAAACAATATGAAAAGTAGCACAAGCCAAAAGCTTAGAATATTTTTTTTCAACGTAAGGTCAATTGACCAAAAGCACACATTCAAATAATGTTGGCATTTTTCAATTATAAGGAAAACTTATACTTCTCCAGTGTCTGCAAAAATTATCAAGCTGAATACTGCAAGAAAGTGATGAATGATTAAATAAAATAAAATAAAAAGTGAAACAAGATAGTGTACAATCATGAGGTACAATTCTAGCATTAAAGTGTTTACAACCTCTTGATTGTGCACAACTCTAGAATCTTATTCAACAAGTAGAATCAAGAGGTTATGTAAAAGGCAATTGAAATTATTTTTCCTAATCCACAATCAAGAGGTACAATTCTAGATTATGAGAGAAAACAAATGAAAGAATTTAATTCAATTGCAATGGAAGAAACTAAAAGTTGTGGAACCATAACCACCATTCATGCTGAACGATGAAATGAGAAACTATCTTTTTCATCTTATAAATTATCATTTCAGCTTAGTTTGTCTACAACCAATGGACCATGTTATCAAATGATAAAACTTATTTTATTAGCAATATAATTAATCTGAAGTAGGATACATTTTTCACTTTCAAAATTTTAGAGAAATAAAAAGCCTAAAACAAATAATATGAAAACTTTCGGCTCACTTTACACTTTCCATCATGATGCATAGTAGCACTAACTTTAGCCTTGCAATTCACTTTTATTGTGGGACGCAATTTAAATGCATGTCTTGATTTACATCTTGACTTGCCATTCTCTGAACAACTGAAACTCACAAATTTCAACACCCATTCGTCATCTTTTCTTGAAGTTCTTTTGATAACTTCAACCCCCATCAAGTTTCCATATAACTTGTAGAATTGAAACACCTATCAACCATATCGAAGATCATTCATTAGCAAGCATCATAAATTAAAAAATCTTAGAATTCTAATTGTTGAATAAGTCAGGATTGCGTATAGGATTTGTGGGAATATTAGACATATCGTAAGTTAAGATTTATTGGAGGTGAAAATAAAACTCATATAATAAAGGGTGAAAATTATAATTATTATCAAACTAATAAATATTAATAACACAGCTGATAGACATTAAATTTTGACCCAAATAGTGGGATCCTTATCATTATTGTTATCTGAATTATCATTTTTCAATGGACATGTGGTGTAGTGTAAGTGGTTATATTTTTTGGTATTATTGTAAAATTGAGTGTTAATTATATATAATTATAATTCCAAAAAACTAACCAATTAATGTATTATTATGCAAGTGGAAGAAAATAAAATCTGGCATATATAGTCTGCAGGTTAGTGCAAATGTAATAATTAAGATGCTATTTGCTCTTCCACAACAGTCATGAGGGCAGGCAGGCAATGAAATATTGACTTCGAAGATATGGAATGGAGATATGGAATGGAATAATGGAAAAGTTTGCTATTTGAAATTTTCAAAAAACAAGTTGGAGGCCTTAGGCTGTATCGATCAGTATGTCGATCCATCTTTGCTGACTTTCAATATTTTTTTCCCCCCAAATTCCAAGTCAATTTTCAAGTCAGATTTTATTTAGGTTTAAAAAATATTTAATTAATTGCGGAAATAATATTAATTACTTACAATATTATTACATTTCTGAAGTAAAGTAATATTAAATTTTTGGTGAGTTCTACAATTTTGGCCGTAAATTGACCTTTTTAGTTGTGTTTGCTGTCGTTCAAGTCCTTCAGTGGTCATAATTCTTAAGCTAAGTATCAGTAATTTTACCTTGATAACTTCTCATTTTGCCATAATTTTTTCTCTTAAATTTGTTAAATAAATAATTAAACATCACTCTCTTAAAAATTTTAATGGACATCCCGTCCATATAGAGCAGCGGCGGTTGGCTTCCCAACAAGCAACAAGACACAAATTTAGATGCAATATAAAACAATGCATATTAAATTTGGGTTTTGAGTTACAATTAGATTTTTAATATAAAAATAAGTAATAAAATAGTAAGGTCAAGTAAGTGAGAGTATTTAATTTAACCCGATCTAGTCCCAAAAATACAGGTTCGGATCAAATGTCGATGAATATTAGATTAAATATGATTGAATCCGAAATCTAATAAGTTGGACAGTGACACAATTAAAAGAAATTAAATTGAAAAAGCTAAAACCTAAAATCCTAAACCGATTAGCTTGCTCACAACCACACACGTAGAGCTCATAGCCTCACACCTTCACAACCTCACCACAAACACATATCTCAGAGCTCAAATCACACAGGACACAGCGGCACACACACAGCTGACAGCACCTAGCCACCGAGTCATCGATGCATCCAATTAACAACGCGAACACAGGCTCACACAGACTGTGACATACCAATCCCGCTAATTCGCTTCAGCTCTTCAGCTGCTGCAGCTTGCTCCGTGGGCTGCTGCAACCACTGCAACAACCCACTTCACCTCGACAACCACCGTCTCAGATCCAAATCCAATGACTTTTTTCATAGTAAATTTATGTTGTATTAAATAATTAATTTTGAATTTTCATTATATTATTTATATTGTATAAATCGCGTAATGTGTGATAGTGATGTGATAAATATAATTGTTATTTGCAAATGTGTGATTTTTATTTTCATTTTGAAAAGCATTATAATTCCAATAATTTGCTTTACTTATTATGTGCATTCATTTTACCCATCATAATTCGTACATACGCATACACAGCAGCCTATCAAAATTTTTATTCGATCTGAATATAATTTGATTGCATTACAAGTTCAGATTGAGTTCAAATGAATTTTTTTCCCTACCTAATTAATTTGAAATCCCATCAGGTTGATCTGAACCTAAATCCACTCTTGATCAAATAAGCTAATAAGTAACTTTTATCTAACTATAAATTATATTAAATGTAATTTAGAAAGAACTATTAAATTAATTGAGTGTAATGAGCATTATGCTAAATCTCAACTGCTATCTATAATTTAAGCTAACTTTATTGATGCATCAAATAAAATAGACTTTTCCATAAACAATTAGCTCGTCTCTATTCTTTCACATGACCTTGTTGATCGGGGGCTGACAAAATTTGATGTTTGACATGGAATTCCAAAGTCGATATTTATTGGGCAATTGTTGCAACACTACTGTCATAAATAGGAAAAAAGATCATCTCCTCATCTGAGCTCTCATGAGCTTTTAAATATCTTATTTCATGTGTCTTTAATTAATAGTTAACTTCTTTATTTTTATTTTATTTTATTAACAACCAATCATCATATATATATTTACTCACGAGGAGACCAGATCATGAGAGAATCTTGATCTCATAAATAGATGTAACAATAGCATTTCGTTTTGACTTGTAAATCCAAATTAGCACATATAAATCCTACTTTAAATTTTAATATCACCATTGAATAAAATTAATTATTCAAAATTTATGTCAAAAATTAAAGATCTATAGTTATAATATCCCCTCCCTTATTTATATTATATTTCTAAAATTATTCTCTTAAACATACACAAACATAATCCACCATATCAAAATATATGTAGTTGTTATCTTATTTTTGGAGTAAATGTTACTTTAATCTCTATATTTATTTTATGAAGCTATTAACAGTCCACAAATTATTCTAAATACTCTCATTTTAATATAAACTTTATTACAAAAATACCCATTATGGGAACTACTATCAAAAACAATTTATTATAAGTCAATATTACATAATTATCTTGAACACCCTTGTAAATTTCGCTCATTATTTAATTTATAATTTTCGTGCCTTAAACCCTAAAATTTTTGTTTCCGACATCTTAATCAATAGGGAAAATATCCACCGTGCACCTGTTTTTTACATTTTTTTTAAAAATACACAATTCCTTCATTTTTTGGCTGAAATCCACCTAAAGTTACATTTTTTTCACTTTTCCACTTCCGTTTGGAATCCGTTAAGAAAACTAACGGAAATTTTAAAAAATGACCATTTTACCCCCAAAACGAAAATTACAATTTCACCTTAAAAATTATAAAAAATAATCAGATTAAATCTAATAATTTTCCCCATCGGTCAATAAAGAAATTAATTTCACAACCGTCAAATGCAAGTTTTTTTTAAAAAATATGTCGATAATTAGAATGCTAAATTATAACAGTAGTATTAAAAATAGTCCAATCTCACAAACCATCAATTGAATTTAAGATAAATAAAGTTTTATTATTTATTAAGTTATAATCTCTAGTAGTTAAGATTTTTGTGTACTTCATTAACGTACCAATAATGATATTCATTATTAAATCTTATTATTTTTGGCATTTTTAGGGTGAAATTATAATTTTCATTTTGGGGGTAAAATGGTCATTTTTTTAAGTTTCCGTTAGTTTTCTTAACGGATTCCAAACGGAAGTGGAAAAGTGAAAAAAAATGTAACTTTAGGTGGATTCCAGCCAAAAAATGAAGGAATTGTGTATTTTTAAAAAATGTGTAAAAATTAGGTGGACGGCGGATATTTTCCCTAATCAATATTTAAACGAACAATAATTAATATTTAAAAAAATTGTAACTACAAAGTATACGTAATACTTTTTATTTTTTAAAAAATAAAATAAACAAAAGCATTCTAAAATGACATTTTTTTGCCTTTTATCCTTCTTTTTTTTTTCTCGCTTTTGACCCTTCTTCTTTGCCTTCCTCTCCTTCTTTTATTTTTTGGGTAGTATTTAAAGAATTTTTTTATTATTATTTACTCATTAAAAGTTGTTTTGGATGCAAAATTTAGTATTGAATATAAATATGTAAAAAATTAATAACTAAAATTGTGTTAAATAATTTATTTACAACTTGTTTGATTATAAGTTATTATGTGTTAAATCTCTTAACATTTGTTAATTAATTAAATAAAGTTAATTAATTTTAATAGTTAAAGGAAATATTTTTTTGTTGTTGCAATTTTAGATCGTTACAAAGTAAAGTTTAATTGTTTTAAATTAGTATATGAATGTACAGAATAATAGTGTTCCAAATAATATTTAAACTACAAATAGCCCCACCTCCATTTTATTGTTCAATTTTCACTAAATCTTTTTATTTATCATATATTTTGACTTGTTGCAGGTTAGATTCGTTTGAATTTAAGTTATAATATACAAAAATACTTTTTTACTGTTTTATCCTTAAAAAGTCAGATTCAATAGTTAAAAAACTAAAGTAACCCCGGTGATATTCGGTAATTTTAAAAAATAAAGAAACTAATTAAGTAATTAACTAAAGGATGGGGCTATTTCAACCTATATCAATACACTTCACGCCTATTTTTCAAGTTATAGCAAATTAAAGGAAAGAGAAAAACATTTACCCGTTTCTATTAGGTAATACAAAGAAGATTTGTATATTGTGAACTCATCATGAAGCATTTGGAGCTAATGATAAGGAAAGAAATCAATTCTACAAACTCCATAAATTAATATTCGATAAATTAATAACTTTTGTTAAATAATAATCTTTTAAGGTCCCGACTTGGGCTAATAGACTAAAGGATCCAGCTATGGTACCACAGTGGTACCATACCACAACTGGATCCAGCTATGGTAACAACTGTAGCCTGAATTCAATGGCTAGATTTAGCTGTGGTATGGTATCATTGTGGTACCATAATTTTGCCCTAGACTAAATTAGTAATTATGATAAATTGATAAGATAATTTTTTTTAAAAAGAATTCTTATGTAATGATGTGTCCCATTCATATACTAAATTAATAATTTTCTATAATTACAAATATAATTGGCTACAATATTTTACTAAATAAAATTACTGTATTATTTTCTTCTTGAAATTTAAATCCATGTTAGATCTCATTTCTCTATTTTTTTCTTATTGCATTTAGAAGTTTTGGGATTGAATTCTATTATTGCATTAAAAAATTATGAAGTGTTGTTGATGTTGGGAAAATATGCTCTTTAAAAGCATATGTGTTTATTTAATTGCAATAAATAATTTTTTATTAATAAAATAAATAAGGTATTTTATTCAAATATCTTAATTGCATTAATATTTTGATTAAAATCTATTTAATCATATTATATGTATTTATGTGATCACCATGTGGATTCACAGAAGACATAAATACAAGTTATCTTATGATTAAATAAATTTAGTTCGCAGTTGATAAATAAAGTTGAGCACTTTATTTAGGTATAGATTGTAATGAATTCATTGAATGATTTGTCTTAATCATGTATGAATTTATTGATGTAGTACAATTACATTAAACATTATCACATATGAGATTTAATTAACCTTGAAATGACTGTCAAACTTATTAAATCTCATAGGCATTGATTTTACTGTAATCCTAATCTTGAGTTAGTTATGATTTCATGATTATAATTGTTATTTCATTTGAGTTACCAATGGGCACGACACACAATTGTGGTCGAAATTATCCGGTATCTTGGTGGGAGCATTTATGAGTATTGAAGTTATAGATTAATAATATAGAATTTGTACGACACATCTCTTGATGAGTTTTCGACACTTGATCATAGAATTTTATGGCCAGAGTGTGTCAACATATTTAGTATGTTGAAAATGATCATTAGAGAAAACCATTAAGTATCAAGGAACAAGATGTTATTAAATTGATTGGACAGTTGAGATACCAATTTTAATTAACGATGTGGTACAAAGGATTGTGCAGTAAAGAAATCAATGTGACTTGGGATGAATTATTGTTCGAGCATACAATTATGGAGGCCAGTTCCAATCTTTTAGTGGAGTAGATTTGGAATTAAATAATTGGGCTAGTTTAATTGCAAGTCTAATTATTATAGTCACTATTGTATGTTCCCAAATTATCCTCAGGTTAGCTCATTTAATTGATTGCACCACTACTGGATTAATAAACAAGACAACTAGTTATTTGGGTTAAAAGGCTAAATATATTATTTAGTGGAAGGCTCCATGTAATGTACTTTTGTCTAAGGGACCTTGTGTTCTTTTATAAGGTGGGCCCCTATGACAATAAAGAAGTAAAGGTTACTTTTGATTTATTATTTTTAATTTAAATCAAAATTGATTTAATAGAATTAAATAATATAAAAAAATGGAGTATAGGGTTTCCACTAGATAAAGATATAAAAGGGCTTATTTTCTCCCAAAATGAGAGAGCAGCCACTTTATATAAATAAAAAAAAAAAGATTTTTCTCTCTAATTTTGAGAGAAATTTTCTCGTGCTACTTGCTTTAGTGGTGAAAAAGGCGTCCACACGTCAAATGCAAATCAAACCTAAGTCATAACCTGAAAGATCATTAGTGATAGTTCGTGATCTAAAAAGCGTGGTGGTGACAGTTCGTAATCTAATAAGCGTAGTGGTGACAGATCGTGATCTAGGAGCCTAAATCACTTCAGCGGAAAAAGTCAAATTGGATTTTCAAGGTATGATTTGTAAATTACAAATTCTTATATATTGTATGAGAGCGGTTTTAAAAGATTTTATAAAAATTTAAAAAACTGATTTTTCTCCAACAGTTGACGCTTTAAGTACTTCCTTGTGTGTAACATCATATACAATAAATTTTTAAATTAAATTTATATTGATCGAATTGTAAATACACTTTATAATTCATATATTATCAATTTATCAATTTCTTTTAAATATTAGATTTTATATGACCCGACAAAATTAATTTATAGAAGTTATATTGCATTTTTTTAATTAGTGTACTGAAATGAGATAGATTAGTCTTCCAGAAAGAGTTACGATAAGGATAAATACAAATTACAAAACCGAATAAGGTTGCCTTGTAAAATCCAAATCCTTGACAAGTCACCCAAATTCTAGACATGCTTGCGGTCAATTTGGTTAAATAATGTACAAAAAATAAAATCAAAATGTGTCACTTTCTCAACGCAATTTCAGGGATTGTTTAGCTTGACGATCAATTCAAGGGTCGAAAATGAAATATTAGCGCACAAATTAATTGAGCAGAAAGAAAGTGCTGCTATTAACTAGAGAGCACATCATCATCATCATCGTAATAATAATAATAATGAAGTGAAGTCAATTGTATTCATGTTGGCAGTTGGTCAACTTGAAAAGTTTATCATCTGCTTAAGAATCAGTGGAAGTCTTTCAACAATTTTTGCCAACAAATCTTGCTGTGATATTAGGAAAGACAGGGAAAAGGAATTTCTTTTAACTTGCTTTACTATCATCGTTATTTTTTCTGATGGCTTGTAGTATTGAGTTTGATTTAAATTGGAGCTTTTAACACTCTTTTAAAATCCTTATAAAATTCCCTTGAATTTTATTCTTAAAAATAATCCTAATTTAATTTATCAATTACAAACTCATATATTAAAGTTAGCTATAATCCCATAATATGGTCCTGACAAATAATGATTTAGATGGGATTCGACAATACTGACCATGAAATACTTAATTTTCATTTTGTCTGTAGGTGTAACCAACCTGCTATTAAAGATATGGCAGAAAAAAATAATTAAAAAAAGAACTCTAGTATAAAGATCCTCACTCTAAAGAAAAAGCATTCTCCAGTATAAAGAACCTCACCCTAAAAAAAAAGTATCTCCTTTTAAGTTTTTATTTATAAAATACACACAAATCACAAAAAATTTAAAGTATTTTATTCTTATTATATAATTTTTATTTCCACAAATCTAACTCTTATAATTTTTTCAAAAATATATTTTTTAATTAAGATTTCAATATAATATAAATTCTGAAATGAATTAAATGTAAATAATTTACGTTAGTATTTAATTTAATTTCTATTTTAAATAAAAAATAATCACATATCTTTGGTTATTTAAATAATTTCATTAAAAAAGGGGGTGGCAAGAGACCTTTTTATTTATGGACGTTTGCGGATATGCTAGCAACTGCAAAAACTTCAATGGGCTAGCGCAGCCCAAACATTGCAGATATTGGGTTAAGCGAAAGTATTGGAATAATCCCAAATCTTTTACGTCGTATTTGGGCTATGTAATTTATCGAGATTCCCTTATAATTTATAATTTGACCTCTCACCATTTTTCGAAGATCTTGTATCATATTTTATTATTGATTTAACGGAATTTTATTAAATACTTTAAGAATGTTTGGTAGCTGAGAATCTCGAAGAGAAAGTGAAGGAAAATTAGACGAGAGAGAAAATATGAATCGATGAATGTCAAAACTTCTAAATCTTTTTTACTATATTTGGAGATAGAGATGAGCATTCGCATTGAATTGACCTGAACTGAATGAACTTAAAATTTATTTTGGATTTGGTTCAATTTGGGTTGAAGCTTTGAATCCGTTTGGGTTTAAAATTGAACGGGTTATATCTTCTACTTTTTCTACCAAATTAATTGGTAGTTATTTTTTTAATTGTTAGTTTATTTTTATTTAATTGTTAAATATAATATTCTTTATATGCTAGTTAGTTAGGTTTTTTGTGGTATTATGAGAACTTTCTATGTCAAGTAGTTAATTTTTAGATGAGATTTGAGAAGCAACAAATATATAGAGTTGTGGTTTGTAACCAATTGAATCCAAATTTATAATCTAAATTGAGCCAAATTAAATTCAGTTTGATTTGGTTCGAGTTTATTATCTGCATCTCATTGGGTTGAATTCTCCAAACCAAATAGATTGTAACCCAAATTAAAACTCAAAAATCCAAACCAAAACTTTACTTTTCCACCCTATTCTTAGAGTACAAAAATACCTATAGTTAGCTTTAATTAAATCTACATATGCACTAAATGTGATCACTAAATTTGTTATATTACAAACTAATTTTGGAAAATTCGCATCTTTTGTAAACAACTTATGCATATTAGACAGCCCCTCAACAATAACACCTTAGGAAAAATTCTTATGGAGCTCATAAAGAAGTAAAGAAGGGGGAATTAGTTCCGCAACCCATTAATCTAGGGAAATCACGCCCAAAGGTCATAATGACAGGGAAATATGCATGTGCGGAATAATTCCTTATTATCAAATTCGCCTCCACGTTATGAAAAATGACGGGTGACACTTGTCATAAGATTGAGGGTTTAAAGTAAAACCCTAAATCTGCACCACTTATCATAAATAAATAAAGATCTATCTTTAAGAGAAATAAGGTATTTGGCTTTCAAAAGCATTGTTCATACTTAGAGAAACCCATTGTATCCATCTTTCTTCTTTCTTTAATCTTGATTAAACACTAACTTGGGCGTCGGAGTGTCTTTTCTAGGTACTCACCCCTCCAGATTCAAGGCCAACAATCTTGACAAGTTCTCCACAAACTATAAATACATGTGAAGGTAAAAACATGCAACACCTTCAACGAAGATATATAATCTCATGAAATGAGTTACTGAGCTCTACTAAAAATGGTTTGAAAGGTTTTGAATAAAAAATTTTGTTTTTAATTCGAGCAATAAGAGCTTTATAAGTTTCATAGAAGTGTTCGAACAAAATTACACTTTCTATGACTCAAACGACAAACTGCCAAAATTCAAATGGTAAACGGATAAGATTAAGAAAGATTCCTAGAAATAGACAACATGCCGCCAAAGTTGAAATGACAAACCAATTTAATCAACAGAGTCTCTAGAATCAAACAGCAAACCAATTACTTGTAAGTGGCAAATTGACTTCAATAGGTGGAGTCTCTAGAATCAAACATTAAACCGACAACACTTAGGCAGCAATCTAATTGTGCAAAAATGTCAAACTTATTCATAACGGTAACTTGTCACAAGAGCAAACGGCAATCCGTTTCATTATAAGCGGTAAACCAATTATGCTTAGAAAGTATGGGTAATTTTATTTTTCAATTAATAAATAGCCTAGGAAAACTCATTTCAAAACAATTTTTTTTTTTTTGGAAATCTTTATCAAAGTTTGAAAGAGTCTTAAGCTTTTATTTGGTTACTCACATTTATTGATTTGTATTTGAGCAATCATATGCAAACATACTCATATAAGAGTGCAATCTTTGTAAACTTCAATTTCATTTCAAAAATTGAGTGTTAGTGATTATGGAAAACACTTGAGAAAAGGGGTGTGTGATCATCTCTCATTATAAAGGTTTATTGACATCTTAGAAATCAATTGTAAACATCTTAAAGCCCTCGATTGTAAGGCTTGGATAGTGGAATCTTTAAGCATAGTTGGCTTGAAGGTGTGGACATAAGGGGGTTTTCCCGAACCACGTAAAAATTTTGTGTTTGATTTCCTTTCCCTTACCTCTTTAAATTTACTCATTATTATATTTATCACTATTAGCTAGTTGACATACAAATTAATATTGGATTTTGATTTTATTATTTAGTATTTAAGAAAAAACAAATTCACTCCCCTTCTTAGGTTGCTTAACTAGACTTTCAACACCATCTCTGTAAAGAGTATGGCAGTTGATCCTGCTAAATATGAATAGTAATTGATTGTTTTGTGCAAATTTTATTGTACTCACAAGCGCACAAATCTATTGTAGAATAGATTTTATGGTGACGAGTGTCGATCCCACGAGAAGGTAAATTTAATTATGCATAGGGTTAATTTTCTAGGTGTAAATGTGAGTTGGTTGGAAGTGAATATTTTTTTATCTCAAGATTTAAAATAAAAAATGGCGGGAATGAATTAAAGATGAAAACAATTCAAATAAAACGCTTGAGTCTCTAGATTTACACTCAACATTCACCATGGGCTTAATATTTCCTTTTTAATTCTGATTAATTCATGAGAGGGGTATTTCCTCTCCTCATAATCATCACTCAAATAAATATGGTATCAAGCGCTCAATGTGCCAAAGGTAATGATCTTCCACTAAGTGTGGTGTTAAGAAGACGTTGTGCCAGATGATAATAATCCTTCTGTCGACAACGTGGCAAGACCATCCACTAAATAGCTTAGATACACTCTCTGTCGACACTAAGTCAAGACGACCCACAAAATACTAGAAGAGAATTTTCTCTCTAATTAATAGTGCTAAGTGCTCATTGTGCCAGACAGTACAATTTTTCACTAGAGAGCCAGTATACCATGCAAAATCTAGACAAGATACACTGTCCGTCGACAATCAGTCAATAAAACCACATAAATCAGAGAGGAAAAGAAAATAAGCTTACCTAATTAGGCCCATGGATCATGTTGAGACTTCGCCTTCAACCCAATGTTGCAACTAAATTAGCCACTCATAATTGAATAGGGGGTGAAATGGTAATTTTACTAAAATACGTAGCAAATACAAGATGGAGAGAGAATTACAGAAAATGGAGCTCAAAAATGGATTTAGGGGTGTCACATTAGAGGAAAGCCCTCTATTTATAAATACAATGGATAAAGTATGGCCATCGGATGAAAATAATTCAGATGCTTAGAATTGCGCCACATGACAAGTTTTGATTGGTTGGAACACATCATCAATCAACACCACATCAATATTTCAGTCCAATAAGATGTTGCCACGTTATCGGTCAATGCAACATCCATATTTTGGTCTAATAGCTTCCTGCCACATCATAGATCAACGTCATATCATTAGTCAACGCCACATGATCAGTCAATATCACATCATTGTACCGTATTTATAAATTGTATCGTACTTGTGAATAGTGTCATGTATATGAACATTACCAAATAACCTTTAATGCTCCTCCTAAGGTTTTTGACCGTCTTGAGTTTAAAAATGTTATCCCTAAAATACTTAAATTATAATAAAACACACTTAATAAAAGTTTAGAAGATTTAAACACATAAAAGTGAAAATGTTGATGAGACTTGTAGCATAAAATGGTAATTACCCTATATAAATATACGTTCTCCAGTACTCAATAGATTGGTCTATGCCGACAATGACAAAAGGGGTACATGGATTTCTTAGTTTGACTGGTTATTACCAAAAGTTCATTCATGATTTCAGGTGTATAACGATCCTCTAAACTAATTCTTGAGTAAAGATAGTTTTCGTTGGAATGAAGAGGTAGAAGCATTTAATAAATTAAAGAAAACATTGACTTCCTACTTGTTTCCTCTTTACTATATTTTTTTCCAACATTTTGTGATAATGTGACACAAGTGTAATTGTAGCAATCCTCTCTCAACAATATTTACCAATAGCTTACTTTAATGAGGCCTAAAAAGATTCTGTTTTAGCCTTATCCACCTATAAGAAGGAAATGCTTGCCATTGTTATATCAATATAAAAATGGTGACTGCATTTGCTCCAAAAATCATTTACAATTCAAACTGACTAAAAGTGTCTCATGTATCTACTGGAGCAGTAGATTAAAACCTCGATACAAAACAAATGGTTGCCTAAGATCTTCATATATGATTATAAAATTGAGTACAAGGAAGGGCCTAAGAATTAGGTGTAAATTCTTTATCTCAGATGGTTGAGTTCTACTTTTTAGTTATTTTTTTACCACGTGCTGATTATTGGTCGGTACTTTAACAAGAAGATCTACAAAACTCATTTTATGAAGACTTATATTGGAAGGGTCCATTTAAGAATAAACAGTTGATTTAGAGGGATGGAGTTTGGTTTAAACGCAATAAAGTCTACTTGAGTTCTACTTCATAAATGATTCTTGAGATAGTTTCCAATTGTCATTCATCCCCTATAGGAGGATATTTTCGTTACTATAAAACTCTTGCTCACATCAAGCAAAGTGATTAACACTTAAAAGTGTACATCTAATTAAGAATAAAATTATTAGTTTTTCACTTAAAGTGTTGATTAATGTTCTCATTATTCTTAAATTATCTTAATACTCCCTAAATATATTTTTATGTTAAATTAATTTGTAATATGTTAATTTTTATCTTGTAAATATTTTTTAGAATAAAGATTGAATCGGAATTGAAAGCAGGAACAAAGAAAAACTATTGGAGCCAATTAAGGAGAAGTAATTAATAAAATAAAAAATAAAAAATAAAAAAAATATATAAAGGGTGTGCAACCATGCTCGTGACGGTCAAGTGACCATCTTTCCACCTGTCCATCACGACTATATATATATATATATATATATATATATATATATATACATATATATACATATACATACATAAACATATTATGAAAATAAAAAATAATAAAGAGGATGGATCCCTTGCCTATAAAAGGCAAGGGGATTAAAGCGGGAGGAGGAGCTAAGAGAAAACAGAGTGAAGCTGAGGAAATCTTTCTTTATTTCTTTTTTTGTTTTCTGGTGTAATCAATATCCTTGTAATATATTTCAAAAGTTTGTCAAATAAAAAAGACTGTTTTATTTTCTTTCAATAGGAGTGGCTAATGTTACTAAGCTGAGGTGAAGGGTGAAGCTCAAGGTTTCAAATTATAAAATTAATTACTTTCTCAAGTGAGTTTTAAGTTTATTTTATTTTTTCTAGTTATTTTATGTCATGTTAATTTATAGATTTCCTTCGATTGGTATGGTATTTTGACATAATTTCGACACATTAATATACTTGTGATATATTAGGTATTTGATTCCATATTTGGATACACACATAGTTAGTTAAAAATTAAATAACATAATAATTAGTTAGTTAAAAATTAAATAACATAATAATTAACTAGTAAAAGTAAGAGAAAATATAAAAATGAGAGAATATTTAAATTATAGTTTTAATACTGAGAGTGGATCCTGTAACCTTAGCATATTTTAAAATTGATTCCTATTGTTTTCTTTTTCCGCAATTAATTTTCTTTATTTAACAAATTGACTACTAAATTTTAAATTCTCTGTGGTTCGATCCCAGATTCACTGGATTATATTATAACTAGATAATTTTATACTTGGGAGTAATAATACTTTTAAGTCGTGTCACAAAGTTTCTTATGGTCTAACATGAGTTGTACGGTAAATGAATTCCTGTAAAATTATAACATATGCCAACGATATAAAGCAAACAACATGAGGCTTGCCGACCTGCTACAACCAGTACTTATTCCAAATCAGATGTGGACTAACATTTCAATGGAATTCATAGAAGGGTTTCAATCTTCTAATGGGCACATTATCATCTTGGCAGTCGTGGATCGATTGTCAAAATATGCCTTCTACGTGCCCTTGAAGCACTTATTTACTACTTTGAATGTAGCAAAGCATTCATCAGCAATGTGGTGTGCCTACATGGCATTTCGACTTCGATTGTCAGTGACAAGACAATGTGTTTAATTAGATCATTTTAGTATACACTATTTCAGACACAAGGTACCAAGTTATACATTAGCTCTAGTTATCACTCATAATTTGACGGCCAAACTGAAGTGGTCAATCACACCTTGGAGCAGTATCTATGCTGTTTTGTAAAAGATTAGCTATGAAAATGGCTGGAGCGGATCATTTAGGTTGAGTTTAGTTACAATACAACCACTCATTCTTCCACCAAGTTGTCACCTTTTAAAGCTATTTATGGTATTATGCTCTCATGTTTACGACCACATGTTCCAGAAACTTCACAGGTCCAAGCAATGGATGACTATCTCTGTGACAGAGACTTTACTTTGTGTGAGTTATGACAAAATCTTTTACAAGCTTGGGAGTGTATGAAATCTCAAGTAGACCAACACCGACAAGAGGTAAGTTTCATAGTTGGGATTATTTTATTTGATGTCATAACCATATCAACAATCATCAGTGGCCTTTTGTGGTTCCATGAAGTTTGTCCCATGTATTTTTGGTTTCAAATCATTGAGAAAGTGGGATCAATTACTTGCAAGTTAGCTCATCCTCTTGTCTCATAAATCCATAATGTTTGCCATGTTAACTTACCTTAGAAGCATTTGGGACTAACACTACTTGCTTCTCCTCAACTTTCCCCAATGTTAGATACTTTGACAATCCTTCCACAATATAAAGCTATCCTAGATTGGCGTGTGATGCACAAGGGGAATTATTGTCCAAAGTCTGAAATCTTGGTTAAATATGTAGATGCATTAAATGAGGATGCAACCTTGAAAAATGAGTGGTGCTTTCCCAAAATTTTACCCTGATTTTATACTTTAGGACAAGGACGCTGCAAGCGTAGGGGGGAGGAATAGTATGTGCAGATATGCTCAATATGCTTAGGGCTTACATGCATATCTTAGAAGCAAGGAAGAGCAGAAGATTTGGAAAGATTTTATCAGCGTTAACAATTGATCAAGACTTAGTCAAGTTGGTAATATGCTTGGGGATTACATGCATAACTTGCAAGTAAGGAAGAGTGAAAGATTTGGGAAGACTTGGTCAGCGTTTACACTTGGCCAAGACTTAGCTAAGTTGGTTAGTATTATGTTAGCTGAAGATCTTAGTGGGCTTTGTTCCATAAACTTTGGCTGCTAATTTTTAGCTTGAGTTAGTTATTTTTCATATTATTCAGCTAGTGTTTCTTAGCTTAGTGTATGAAGTTCAGAGGCTATATATATGTAGTTTGGAACCAGTGGAACAAAGGCATGTGAAAAGTTATTAATGCAACACTTCTTTATTACTGCAACATTTCCTCTCTTCTTTTCATCTTTCCATCTCTATCTCACTTCTCGGTAGCTAAATTTCCGTATCAAAATGATTGTTCTAAAATAAAGATAATAATGAAATATAATAAAGAAAACAATAGTGCAGAGCGTATTTTTGTGATTTTATGAGCTATGGTTAGAGATGTTTAAGAATTTCTTTTAATTTAAACTTATAAAGCAATTAAGTTTTCAATTTTGTTCAGTATTAATCCAATCAGTTTTTAATATTAATCAAACCAAATTTTAATCAAACTGGTTTCTAAAATTTAACTGAACCAATCAAATCCAAATAAAATTTAAGTTCGATTTGATTTGGGTCAATCCAAACTGAGTGCCCACCTCTAAT
This sequence comes from Citrus trifoliata, assembly GCA_018350135.1. NCBI lineage: Eukaryota > Viridiplantae > Streptophyta > Magnoliopsida > Sapindales > Rutaceae > Citrus > Citrus trifoliata. The sequence goes on along the minus strand of CM031385.1, from coordinate 13,013,044 downwards.
TACAATACACAGAATGATTGGTCTAAATTTCACCCTATATAAGAATTTTTAACTTTTGAGATCAAACAATGTATATGTGTTTCAGGAGAGTAATATTACCTCTATCATCAAGAATGTGCAGGCAAGTAGCGAGTGGTTATGACATCTTGACTCATTGATTTTCAATGCTTTTAAAAGAAGGTTGCTGGAAAACCATCTTGGCTAGGGCCTTTTGTTGGATGCATTTGATCAAGGGTTCAATAATGGGTTCACATCAACACTTCCTTGAACTTTTCACTAACTTCACAAAATTAAATTATTGGAATTAAAATCATCTTATGAATTATGATTCGAATGTTGGGACAAGAAATCCTTTGGTGAAAACCATCACCTATAATCCAAGAATATTCATGTTATATTATCAAGAATCAATAATAAAATTATGTGGAAGCATACCTGAATCCATAACACTAAATTACTCTCTAGGATTCCATATCTACACCTTCTCCTAGAGAATCCTTTAAGTTTTCTCAAGGTTTCTCTCTAACGATGGGATTTTAGAAAGAATAGAAAGATACGTGCGACCTGTGGACTATAACCACCTATTAGCAAATATTTTTCTATTGTCACTTTCCTAATTCTGCCCATCATAGAATTAGAATATTATTGGGTTTCTACACACTAAAGGCCCACACTTTATTAGATGTATTAAAGTTCATAATATCGAAAACCTAAATAGATCACTTTTAGTTGGGTTTAATCTTATATGACAGTTCGCAACACATAATTATTCACATAGAAGCCCAATGTTAGATTAAGATCCAACAATATTAAATTAAAAATCCAACAATCTCCCACTTAGGCTATATGTGTAACCTTATAATTATGTTTTACAAAAATAACCGTATAAGCCCAACTTTATTGTCATTTGTGAAATGTATCTATAACCAATCCAGTCCATCAATCATACTAACATAGGATCAAAGCGGTGTTCGTTATAATTATCGTAACTCGACACATCAATGGTCACAACTGAATGAAATGGATTATTATGTGGATGTGTAGTATGGAAATTTCATATAATGTGATCTTAACATGCCTATTTCCAACTGGTCCACCTTAAACCTTAGTGAGATCAAACCATACCAAAATTAGAGTGTGAATACACCAAAATTTTATTTTTGCAGAAAATAACATAAATATCCATAAACCAAAATAACTAAAACAATATTTATATTACAAGAGCATCTAAAATCACAAACTCCTACAAAAACTAAATATCCTTCAAAGATATGACACCCATACAAGCACTGTCTTCATGAAACTTCTTGGGTGGCAATCCCTTAGCAAGCGGATTCACAATCATGGAGTCTGTGTTGATGTGCTCTATGGACAACTGTCCACTCTGAACTCTTTCTTTAACACTACGAACTTAATGTCTATATATTTTAACTTCATCAAACTCCTGTTGTTATTGGAATACAACATTGTTGACCTATTGTCACAAAATAATCTGAGTGGCTAATCAACACCATCTACTATATGCAGCCCTGTGACAAAACTCTGTAGTTATATTCTGTGATTGGATGTCTCATAACATGCTATGAACTCTACTGCTATCATAGAAAGGCTATAAGAGATTGTTTAGCATTCTTCCAAGAGACAACCCCTCTAGCTAGTAGATAGATGTAACCTGAAGTGGATTTCATACTATCTTGACATCCAGTAAAATCGAAGTCAATATACCCAACGATCTGAAGCTTTTCTGACCTCCGATATGTGAGCGTGTAGTTTTTTATTCTCTGTAAGTACCACAAGACCCGTTTGGCTGCTTTCCAATCGTCTACTCCTAGATTACTTAAATATATACCCAACATCCCAATAACGTACTGCAAGAACCATCATATCTGCCATAATATTCACCACCACGATCAGATCTGACGCTTTTGATCCTTTTACTGAGTTGGTTCTCAGTTTCAACTTTAAAAAATTTGAACATATCCAAGGACTGTGACTTTTTATGAAGGAGATATATATAGTCAAATCTAGAAAAATCGTCTACGAATGTCATAAAATATTGTTGACCATTCCAATCAGCCACGGGAAATAGCCCACAAATGTCTGTATATATGAGTTCTAAGACATCTGAAGTCCTGTTGGCTTCAAATCTCCTTTTATTGGTTTGTTTCCCCTTGATACAATTAACACATATGTCAAAATCTATAAAACCTAAGGGGTCAAGAATTTCTTTTGAAACAAATCTCTCTATTCTCTGTCTGGAGATATAACCCAATCTCTTGTGCCATAACACATGTGAATTCTCATTGGTTAAATTTCTGTTTACATTTCGTGTGCTTAATTGCATAGATTCATTAAATAAATCAATTGCATCAAGCATATAAAGATTATCATCACCCAACAAAGAACCGGAACCAATCAATTTTGAATGATGAAACAAACTAAATATTCCATTCCCAAATGAGCAAGAGAAATTAAAATTTGTCTAAAGCAGAAATAAAAATCAAATTCCATCTAAAAGATGGAACAACAAATATTTCATCAAGATCCAAATAAAATCCAGTCTTTAACAATAATCTAAATTTTCCAATTGCTTCTACTTCAACTATCTTGCCATTGCCCACATAGATGTATCTTTCACCATCACTGGGTTTTCAGCAACTCAAGCAACCCTACATAGACACATTGATGTGAGCAGTTGCACGAGAATCTATCCACCACGTGTCTCTAGGTACCGAAGTTAAATTAACCTCAGAACAAACCAAACTAAGAAGCATACCTTTCTTAGCACGTCATAGGTGATAATTAGTGCAATGCTTCCTCTTATGCCCTTCAACCCCATTAAAGAAACAACTAGTACTTTCTGGATCACTTGATTTTTTCTATTATTTCTTTTGAGGTGTTGTATCTACAACTTCCTTATCCTTCTTCATTTTTCTTACCCTTAGGAGTAAAAGTTAGGTGAGCACTTTCTACCTTATCTTTCTTCAGTCTATCATCTTCCTAAACACAGTGTGATATGAGATTATTCAGAGACCAAGTCTTTTTCTGACAATCATAGCTCACCTTAAACTGGTTAAACTGTGTTGGAAATGATATTAAAACCAAATGCACTTGTAAGTCCTTAAAGAGTTCAACCTTAAGTGCTCTTAACTTAGAAGCAAGATGACACCTCCATGATGCACTCCCTGATATTTCCTTTACCCATATACCTCATTAAAATTAGGCTTGTCAAGAGCGTACCAATTTCAGCCTTCTCATTCTTGAAAAACCTGTGTTCAATCTGTGCAAGAAACCCCTTAATCGTAGTTGCTTTTTCAGTCATTGAGCCCCTGAATACTTTTGGAATGGCCTTCTTCATGATCATGATACACATACGATTTGATCTCTCCCACCTTTCCATTTTCCTTTTATCATCAGGGGTACTCTCATCCGTAAGAGGTGGGGAAGAATCAACCATTAACGCATGATCAAGATCCATGACTACGAGAACTATTGAGAGGTTCTCGTGCCATGATTTGAAGTTAGAGTCATTTAGCACATGAATAGAATTGATGTTGGCATCATATTAGGAGTAGACATAACTGAACAAAGAACAACAAACAAACAAAACAAGTTAATATTAGTCTAAAAAAATTCAAATAAAGATAAACCTAATATCAAGATACCAGACACTCCATTAATATTTTATCTTTGGACAAAATATTAACTTGTAAGTGAAATACTGGTGTAGTAATCAAACACTGATAATAAGAATATGTCAAACAATAAATCTTCTTTTAGGCTGATTTATTACTTACATGTAAAACTAAATAATCATCACGTGTTTATTACCATATGTGTACATGTAATTCTATTAAATATGAATCTTCCTTTAGGCCGATCGATATTTACAGAAATTACATATACAAAACCGTTTATATTTCAAAATAAATTAATTTATACATGAAAGATCACTTTGGCAACATATTGCTTCAATTAATTTATCTCAAAATATATATAAACCTTCCAATTTTTGAATTTAAAATTATACCAAAAATTATCCAAAAATAATAAAATAAATTAGATCAAAATTGGGTCAATGGTCAAAATCATCAGTCAACATTGACCTTTGACCAATTTAGGGCTGGATCGGTTCGGATTGGCCTGAACCGGATCCTAAACTAGCCCACAAATCAAACCAATCTTTTTTTTTAATGGGCTAAACGTAACCTTAACTCATCAAGCCCAACTTGTTAGGCCCAAAACCAGATTTCATTAAGCCCAACTAGATTTAGGATTTAAATGCAAAAGGTTTTATTATTGTGCCGAAAGGAAATTTTATAATGCCTTAGGGATCTTTAGGATATTAACTATGAAAACTCTAACTCCCTTTTGTTTCTTTTCTTCTTCATTCACAGCCATGCCGTCGCTTTTCAATCAAGCCGCCACGGTGTGATGACCGTTGCTGGCTTGCTGGCGCAACCATAGTCGGAAGTCATCCACCCCTTTTTTATCAGTCTCTTTCTTCTTCCTTACCTTCTGCCGCGGCATTCCTTACCTTCTGGCGACGATGCCGCAGGCGGCTGGGTTGCTGCCGGCTCTATACTTTAAACCGAATTTTTTTTTATCTAAATTTTTTTTAACTTTAAACTATAAATCCAAATTAAAAAAAAATTCTGGAAAAACAGTTACATATTTATTCTCAAATTCAATAATTTTAATAATTCTAATATTATTAAATTCGATAAGACTCGAGATTTAATCATTAATCAAAATTAAATTTGATTCTCAATTATTTAACATGAAGAGGCTTTGATATAACTTGTTGGGACAAGAAATCATTTAATGAAAATCATCACTTATAACCTAGGAACATTCATATTATATCACCAAGAATCAATAATAAAATTATGCGGAAATGTGCCTGAATTCATAACGTTGAATTGTACTCTAGGATTGTGTAGTTGGCCTTCCAAATCTACACGTTCTCCTAGAGAATCCTTAAAGTCTCTCTCTGACGATGAGATGTAAAAAAGAATAGAAAAATACGTGTGACCTGAGCAGTATAACCACTTATATAGACAATATTTTTCTATTGTCACTAGTTATTTCTAATTCTGTTTATCATAGAATTAGAATATTATTAAGTCTCTGCACATTAAAGGACCACACCATATTAAATACAATAAAACTCATAATATTGAAAACATAAATAAATCACTTTTAATTGGACTTAACCTTATATAACAATTCGTAATACATAATTATTCATATATAAGCTCAATGTTGGATTAAGAATCCAATATAGAACTTGCCTTAACTTTTCCAAATGTGACATGTCACATATCTATAATGATAATATGTGGTTGGAATTTTTAACTACCATAAAATGCCGATATATTAACCACCCTCGACTTAGATTTGGTCGAGGAATGATAGTTGTGATTTTAGTAATTCTATATTTTTATAAATTAACTATAAATCACGACGTGAAATTTTTCACAAAATCAGAGGCAATAAGCAAAAACTATTGATCTACTAAATATTCTTTTCATGATTGGGATTTAGGAAGATGGCGAGTGAAGCTCATTAGAACCAAAGTTAACCAAATAAGAAACAATTGTACCACTACTAAGAAGAAACTTTAGTTTTAGCCTCTAAAGTCTTTATTCATCTCTATGCATGGAGAGATTTGTAAATTTAGTAGCAACTTGCTTCAAATCCTGGAATAACAGTTTAATCCAAAAGCAATCATCAATTAAAATTCTATGAAAATACAGAAAATGGAGTTTAACAGGGCAACAAAGAAACACCCACTAGTAAATTGCAAATTTCTCATCATTCATTCACAAATGAACCTCAAATTTACAAAACAGTTGATAAAATTGGGTTTTTTTTTTTTTGTGGTGGGGGTGGGGGGGGGGGGGGGGGTGTTAAATTTAAAAGAGAAAAATAACAGAAAGGGGGTACCCTTCGACTTCAAGTAGCTCAATGATATTGTCTTAGGACTTAGCTAGTGATGTCTTCGAATTATCTACCTCTCGAAAGAGCCTTCTCAGCAGAGTCCATTTCTTCAAGAATCCTAGCCTTTCTCTTAGCAGGAATGGGAGCAGTGGGTCCAAAACTAATATAGTGACCAGAAACAGCATTCAAAGCTGAGTAAATATCTCTAAACGAAGCTCTGCCCAGCAAAGCTTTCTCTCTTCTGTACTTGGCCACCCAAGTATTTGACACGTCTCTTAGCTCAGCTACAGCAGTGGCCACATTCGGGTTCTCCTTGTCCATTGTGATGGTCGTTCTCACTTTGTTGATCACATCTTCAGTGTCCTTCACGTACTCCTCATCAGAAGAAGCAAATGCTGCTGGTGTTGACACAATCAGAGGAGCACCGAGTGTGGTGGCAGCTGAAAGGGTCAGGAACTGGCGCCTGACTAGGGTTTGCTTTTGTGGTGGTGGTTCTGCGGCGGCGACGGCGGCAGTGACGGTTTTGGTTTTGACGGCGAGGAGGGCGGCGGGCTTAGAGGTGGGTGTTAAGAGTGTTGGTGAGGACATGATCATAATTTTGATTATGGGTGGTGAAAAGTGCGAGTTGTGTTTGTAGAAAGGAGAGGGGATTTGTATGTGACACGTGGGCTTATCACCTTATCTTTATATTTTAGTTTATGGATGAGAAAAGACCCAATGACATCTTACGTTTAGATCTTCAGTGGTATGTGTCATTCTCGAGCCTGAAATTGAGGTTTTGCCGAACAACTTTGCGCGGAGCAATGCTAAGAATCGTAATAGTTTTAAATGACGGCTAACGTTACATTTAATTGTTTAGATGATAGAACATTTATTTCATTAGTCATGAAGTTTATTATTTAATAAATAAATAATGCATAACAATTAAAGGCTTGTTTGTGTTTGATTTTGGAAAGTTTAAAAGTGATTTTTAAAATTTAAAAATTAATTTTAATGTTTGGTAAAAAAAAAAGTCGTAATTACTTTTATCAAAATCAGTTTTTCCCACAGTTGACTTGAAATGTAAGGAAATAATAACTTTTAAATTCTGATTTAGAAAATCAATTTTATTTTTTAATACAATTTCATAAATATCTTTAAAATTAGAGTAATGATACAGCCACAAACTCTTGTACAAACTTATTTTGTACAAACACACGTGGCATTAATTTATTGGTTGAATAAAAATATAAAATAATAAAAATAAATCATGTGGGCCAAATGATATTTAATTCAACCAATTTTATCATGCCACATCAGTTTGTGCAAAATAAATTTGTACAAGAGTTTGTGCCTATATCATTACTATTAAAAGTATTACCTAAACCCAAAATTATTCTTATTCAAATTGGAAACAAAATTAATATTTTAATTCATTTTTATTATAATTCATCAATATAAATTTATTAATATCAATTTGTTGGTCGAATTATTATTAAATTTGTTTCACTATATTATAAATTTAATTATCAATTATTTTAAGATAAAAATATAAAAATAAATCAATATATTATAACTTTTATTTTTAGTAAAAATTATTATAATACACAATTGAAAATATTATATGTATAAGTAAATTTTATCCTATATTATGTACATTTTAGTCATGTTTTTCTCTCAGTAGTTTAAAAATAAAATTTATCAAACTTTCATAACTGCTTTCAAACTCACAGTACTTCTGAAAATAAAATTTATCAAACACTTAATTGATTCTCTCCACAACTGATTATTTCTAATTTTAAAAGTTACAACATTCTTAAATTGGCCCTAATTGTCAAATTAAAATTTAATTATTGAGATTTCAAATATTATTATTGATGCCAAAATTTGGTCGAGTCAACGTGTATGCTATTAACTAGTTCTCAACATTATCATTTGAATTTATTTATATGTGGAGACGGTTTTGCTACTATCCGTAAGTCTAAACAGAAATAAATGAAATCAAGTTGGAACCTGGCAAGCAAGTGCAACAATAGAAAGTGGTCAAGGGCATCATAAGCATTTCCAGTGTTAACTCTTCGAACCTTGATTCTGTTTCATGGATTTTAACACGACTCAAAAGTGTTATTACTCATAAATATAAGAGTGTCTATTTATAATATAACCTGGTAAGTTTGGAGTCAAACCATATGAAATTTAAAATCTAGTAGTCAATTTGTTAAACAAAGAAAATTAAACGCGAGAAAAGAAATTAATAGGAATTAATTTAAAAATATGCTAAGATTACGATATCCACTCTTGGATTTCAAATTATGGTTATAACACTCTCTCAAATCTATATTTTGCATCTCTTTTGCCAATACTATTATGTCATTTAATTTTTAACTAACCATTTGTGTGGATAAATATGGGACCGAGTACTTAATGTGCCACAACTATATTGGAGTGTTGACATTATGTTAAAATACCATATAAATCCGAAGAGTTCTATATATATAAATTAACATGACATAAAAGAAACCGATAAGGAAGAAAAATACAAACAAATAAAATGAAATTTCAAGACTCACTTAAGAGAGTAATTAATTTAATAATTTGAATTTTTGAGCTTCACCTTTCATCTCAACTTAGAAAATTTAGCCACTAATATTGGAAAAAAAACACTCATTTTATTTAGCAAACTTCTAAAATATATTATAAGAAAATTTATTACAAAAGAAAACAAGAAAATAGAAGAAAAGAAGAAGAAGAAAGAATTCATCAGCTTTCCTCCCATTCTGTTCAGCTCCTTCCCTTTCGCTAAAAACTTCTTCTATTTATGGGTGGCCATCAGCTTCAACTTTTCTTATTCTATTATTATTTCTTATTATTATCACATAAACAAACAAGCAACAAATGGGTGATGCTAAGGTGGCAAAATGGCCACCTAACAATCACAGCTTACTTTGTTCTTTTTTTTTATTTTTGAAATATTTATTTTTTATTAATTACATCTCCTCAATAATGCGTTCCAAATTACTCAAGCGACTCCAGTAATTCTTCTTTGTTAACCACTTCCAACTCCAACTCCTCTTATTCCTGAAATATATCTACAATATAACATTAAAATTAAATTAACATACTACAAATTAATTTAACATAAAAATATATTTGGGAAGTGTTAAGATAATCTAGGAATAATGAGCGCATTAATCAACATGTAAGTGAAAATTGATAATTTAATTCTTATTAAATGTATATTTTTTAGTGTCAATCACACCCTCAATCAGCTTATTGCTAGGCCCTAGCAATTTAAGTGATAAAAATTTAGCAACATTTCAAACCCAAATTGAAATCTCTTTTTTTTTTTAAATTGTGTTTACTTCTTTCATCGGATTAATGATAACAATTAAATAAAAGTATAAGAATTATCTTCAATTTAAAAAAATCACACTCACACAATCGAGCAAAATGATCAATTATTAGAGCTACATTAATCAAGCCACTTTTACGAGTGATATGTCAAATCCCAAAACCTCACGGATAAGAGTAACTTTCTCAAAAGAAAATAAAATATAAAAAAATAGTCACTCTAATAATAACAATTAAATAAAAGTATAAGAATTATCTTCGACCGAAAGAAAATCACACTCACACAATCGTGCAAAATGATCAATCATCAGAGCTACATTAATCAAGCCACTTTGAAAAGTGATATGTCAAATCTCAAAATCTCACGAATAAGAGTGACTCTCTCAAAAAAAAAATATATAAAAAATAGTTACTCTAAGAAATGGTAAATTGAGAGAATAATAAAAGAATATCATACGTTCTCACTAAGATAAAAGAATAATGCTCACAGTTTAGAAATAAAATGATCTCAAGTCTAGGGAATTACTAGCCAAACCAATTTGTTTTCATTTTTATGTATCACCGCATCTTTTAGTCTATATTACCATCTTCTACTTTAGACTATAGTTCCCTAAAATCAAGAAAAACATTCACTAGGACGAAAAGGCTCTTATTGTGTCACTTAAATTATATAGGAATTCTTGAACCCTAGAGTTAGGAATAAAAAGTTCTTAATTACACAAAATAAGGTGCAGCACTCCACCGCTTCGCCTAACAGTGTTAATAAAGTGAATATAGATTCATTGGTGTAATGAAGGGTATGGATATGGCTAACAGATAAGGGATAATAGGAAAAAGAAATATATGTTTGAAAAATAAAATATTTTTGGAGAATACAACGCGCTTTTCACTTGGATTGTTTTTCTCTTTTTATATTTTTTATTTTATTTTATTTATTCTAAATTTTTTTATAGCACCATTTTCCCGAATACATGATTATCCCTATTTTCAAACATAATTGGGTGATGGAAACATAAAACATAAGGTGATATTTCACATTGAAGTGGAACAAGATGATCGATTACCAAGGAAAAAATTTTTCTTTTTTTTAATTTATGCACTCAAAGGGGATAATTATGGATACTTTATAATAGATATTGTTAAAAATGCTCAAAAGAATCAGAAATTGCCTTCTATTATCTTTTAAAACTCTAAATAATCTTTCATATCCACTTGCTCAATAGACTTTCAGATGCAGTTACACAAATTCATTTTTTTCATTTCATTCATTTTTTTAACTCTTTTTTTTTGTTGACTTCAAAAAAAATATAGAGTTATTCAATAAACTGTGAAACTGTATAGGCAAACATAGCTACTCTCCAAAGACAATAGACTCAAAAACTCACTTGAGCTTACTATGACAAGTACATTCCTTCAAACAACGTAATCAGTTTCACTGATCAAATTTCTCAATTTGCATTTCAACATGCAAAGTAAAAAACATGGTGTAACATAACTCAAGACCAAAGGTAATATAAATAGCAAAATTTGGAAGTCATCATGTTATCAAATGTTAAAAGATCACACAAAGAAAAAAAATTAACCTCTTTTTTTAAATTAAAGAAAACATAATAAAAGAAGAAGTTAGAGCAATCACATCTAAATTGATTGAAGAAACTTTAGAGGAGATGATTAAAAAAACTGAAAAAGAAAAAAAATTAGAAAACAAAGTCTTTTTTTTATAGGAAAAAACAAAACTCTAAGATTAAAAAGATGCATTTCTAGAGTCATTACACTTAATATTAAGTCATTTTCGACTCAAATTTATCCAAAGTTAGTTTTTACAAAAAAAAATAGTAAAAACATTACCAAGATTAAGATATTCCATAACTGTCAATTATTCATTCCCCTCAATTTGAAGGAAACATTGTCCTCAATGTCTTAAAAGAAAAAGGTAGAGCTTAGAAGACATTACCTGACCACTGCCAGAAAATATTTACAAACAACGAGTTAAATCTAATTTATACTTCATACTAAGGTTACTGCTATCATCATCAGTTGACCAATCCAACGCTAAAGTTATAGGATCTGGCTTTGGTTTGTAAGCTTACAAGAGATCAAGTAACTCGTTAGTAACATGAGCACAAATAAAGAGTTTTTTTTGTTGAGGATGAAATGAAATAATTCTTAATTACATAAGTAAGAAATGCTATTAAGACATCATAAAAGTTATTAATATTTAACAAACTAATGAGTTTTTAATGGATATTCAAATGAGCTTAAGAAACAAATGTAAGCAGCGCCTCTAAAATTGTAAGATCTCCTACCAAGAAATGAAAGCGTTAGCATTATTTAACATTTCAAATATTCTTTCTTACATAGTTGAGACAACTAACTCCTCTATAATTAGTGGGCCGAGTAAACGTCGCAAAGGTTTTAAGGCTTTTGGAATGATACATAACACTTGGCTTCCTCAAACGAAAACAGCTTCTGAGACAACCTTTGACAACCCTCGGTATACAGTTGGCTTCCTCCATATACAAGATCTAATTTTCACTTTGCTATAACACCACCAAGATCTACTGCTACCTGAACAAACTTCTTATACTTTCCATAGAAAAATCCAAAAAACACATAAATGTTCTTAAGTTGTTTGTTTGAAATTGTCGCCATTGGAACAATTCTCAAAAAATAATGTGAGTGCTTGAAAAGAAACACCTATTTAAAGATCTTGGTGACAAACACAATGATACTCAGTTGTAAACAGGGTAGTGTTTGTCAAATGACACGTAAAGTTTGTGGCTCAATTATTCAAAAGCAAACAGAAAAAGCAAATAGTATAAAGAAAAGGAAAACAACGATTAAACAAATAATAATACAAAATAATAATAATAATAATGCAAAAAAATAAAATAACTGTAAAATAAAATGATATTTACTGGTAGTTGAGATTGTGGACTCATCATGATTTGGGACTATGATAAAGGATGAAGGGGAAGTTGAGAAGGAATGATAAAATGAGAAGATCTCAAATAATCAATCTCAACTACCTAAATTGCCCAATAGTAATAGAAAATTACCTCATACAAAATATTCAAGTTGCCACATGTCTACATAGGACCATGGAACAGTGACAACTACCAAGGCACATTGTTATCGTATAACCCCTACCTGAACTATCTTTAAAATATCTACTTTTGAGCCACCAAAGTTAGGACTAAGAAAGGGGTACTATGGACAAAGCCACACACACTATCTCTAATGAAATCAAGTGCTCTTCAGCCCAACTGGTTCATTAAAAATGAGCCAATTACAATTAACGACACAGTGTCAATGTAGGCCGCCCTTAAATGGACAGTTGTCCAGCCCAACAAGTATAAGGGCCTCAATAAAAGGAGCCAAATTACTTTTAAAACCCTACCTGATGGGGGGGGGGGGGGGATCACTAATAATGGCTCACCACCCATCCAAAAGGATATAAAGATGCCCTCAGGGCACTCCGCCATAAAAGCTCAACTTGATCTCACTAAGGAGATAAGTTCACTTACTCACAAAAATACTCAAAATCTCTTATTCTGGGGTTTCTGTCGAAACCCATCACCTCCTCCAACTTTATATTGACTTAACCGTCGAAGTGTCGTCACCAGCACCGCCTCCAACAACTGTCTCTTGTGATTTCATGTCTGTCTCAGCCATCACTGTCCTTAGAAAATTTCTTCCAAACATTTCAATCTCCATCTTCACTAGAAAACCACCCTCTGTAAGGAAGCTCTATAATATTTTGGGTTGAACCAAAATCAAACCAAAATAATAGCATGCTTGAACATTAAGGAGTTAGAATTATTTTCTTATCTTAGCTTTAAAAAACTTACGAAGATTTAATGTACAATGAGTAGTAAATTATTTTTATATTTTTTTAATTTAATAACCAACAATCAAGAAGTGATTCTCGCTTTTCATCTTTAAACTTTGTGATATAGGTGCAACTCATATAATTGTGACATATCAAATGTAAGTAAACATGGATATGACACTTTAAGTAATTGTGTCAAAAAAATTTAAACACGAATACAATCCATTTAATAAATAATTGACATGGCATGCACGATATATTTGCATAGTTACATAATTATGGCATGATTAAGATGCGATTATATGTTTAAGACACAACTAACAATGGAAAATACTATCGTAATTCAATTTTTAAACTACATAGACAATAAAATAATATACAAAACAAAAACTTAAACTAATCCAATATTTAAACTAATCCAAGATATAAAAATTTAATTATACAAACCAACAATCATAAAATTAAATCATTACAACACAATAATTAATAACTCATTTAAAATTAAAAAAAATGCGGTGAACTGACAAACTAATAATTGTGTTGTAAATGTATAATCATGTTTAATCTAATACAGATACAAAATAGTTTTTTATCATACTTTGTCATGTCAACTCATTTATTAATCATGTCAATATTTATCAATATAAATATAAAAAAAAAAAAATTGTATCGTACTTGTATCATATAATCGTGCCGTGACTATACTTTGTGAGAAAGGCTTCTTTGTCCCGACAAATGTTGGTAAATATTTTGGTCATGTAATGGAGAGTTTTTAGTTTGATTTAAATCTTTAACGCATAACGGGAGTGAGTTCATTTGGACCTAAAGACTCAATGATGAACAGGCCAAGTTTTACAAATATATATGGCCTTACTTCATAGACTTTTGATGGTTATAGATTGGGTTATATTGGATTTTGCTGCACTGTCAAGCCCATTTTATTTCGAGTGATCACATCTCTAAAACAACATTATAACGTCAGCAAATGCCTTCGCAGCTTCACTGCTGATAAACGAAAGTATCGATGGGAGGAAAGGAAAATTAAACAGAAACCAGAGTACCGATTCCCCACTTAGAATTTCAAATTAGAAAAAGAAAAAAAAAACTTATCATTTCATCAACTAGACAATCTTTAATGCACAATATCATATATTACTCAGAAGTTCCATGTTAAAAATAATTGGACAATTTTTGAAACCTTACTGCTTGTTTATTCTATACTACATATATATGTGTCCCCAGCATATGCTTTATTAATCTTTAAAATATTGGGCGACAAGAAATGGCTACTTTCTTCACAAAGAAGATAAATTTGATGTATGGACCTGTCTATGTTACAGATTCTGTAACAAGCATCTCCCGTCATCCCACCATCCGATTGTCTATTGTTTAGTTTCTCACTCCACATCCAACGGCTGATGCTGCAGTCTGTAGCTTACAGATTCTGTAAGCTAGTCAAGTCCTTGATGTATTTACCCTTTAATCATGTTGTTTTGTACTCTTTCATTTAATTAAAATAGGAAATCTATCAATTGCTGTGTATAAAACTAAAATAACATAAAGCAGTGAATAATCTTAAACCATCTTTACCTAATTCTTAGCAGTTATTAGAAAAGCTATGAGAACATACTATCCCTGAACGACAAAATTGAGAATATTCTTTGTAGTTTTCTCAAATGTTATTTTCTAGGAACATATGTTCATATATTCTTTTGCCGAATACACATTTTTTTCTTTGAAAAAATTAATCTCGATAATAATATTATATATCATGTAACTAATTTAATTAGTTAGTGTCGTTGATGAGGACATTATTGTCCATATTCATTACAATTTTATTAATTACCAACCACATTCTTATATTTATGAAGAAAAAGATTACTAATATGAGGGGACTCATTTTCTTTTTTTATAAATATATAAGTGTGCAACATATCTCATTCATAGATAGGGATGGCAAAAATCTCCATGTGAACTGGTACCATCAGGGATTTTCCCCATTCGGGGAGAGTATAGAGATAATTTCATACCCAATTTCTTATTCGGGGAGGGGACGGGGATGAGGTGGAATCCCCATCCCCTACCCATTTCCCCATTTTAATTTTTAATTTAATTTAATTTTTTAAAATTACTAGTAAATAAATAATAAAATTTGAATTATAAAATTATAAATATTGGTAAAAATAACAAATATGAAAATATTTATATTATTAAACTTTTAGGCCTAATTAACTAATTAAAGTCCTAAATTTTTATTTAGGACATTAAAAAAACCGGGTAAATTCTATTAGCCCAAAAATTTTGTTTTAATTTTAATATTCATTAAATGTTTTAAACTTAAATCTATTTTTTATTTATTTTTAGATGTTATAATTGCTCACAGCGAATCACAATTTTAATATCTAATTTAATCTAATCTAATATTTGCTCTTGATTTGCTCCAACTTAACTATTATAATGTAAAGGGAATAGTCTACATTTACAAAGTGCCCACGCCACCATTGAAAAAGTTAATTTTGAATCTAAATTCGATTTTATTTGTAACAATTTTGTATTAGACTATTGATTTATTCACAATAGTTTGTAAAAGAAGTTTGTATCCCTTACATGCTGCGTTACTTACTAATTTAATGTATGTGACTTTTGTAATGGATGTTAATGTAAGATATATTTCAAACTTTACTTTTATTTGAATTTTTTTATTTTAATATGATTAACTCAAAATCGAAAACAAAAAATGTATTAGTTATTCGGGGATCGGGGACCCTTGGGGATCCCCTTTTATTATTCGGGGAGGGGATGAAGATTCTCTCAAGTAATTCTGATGGTGACGGGGAAGGGACGGGGACATACGTAAAATATCGGGGATAGGTACAGGGAGATTGGTCCCCTCCCCTCTCCTCCCCATTGTCATAGACGCTTGATTTTCAAGCTAAGCCTAGATTTACAATTTTATTGATTTAAACTCTTAATAGACGCTTGATTGTAAGGTTAGTAGACTATTAACATGATTCAAATAAAGAGAAAGAGGATCTTGGTGGTTAATTTAAAAACCTAAAAGTACGATCTAGAGAGACGGGGAGAGAGAGGTTATTGATGGTTTACCAAGAAACATATATGTAATTGTGTCCATAATAATTTTTCTCACACTAATAAATAATAATAATTAGGGGGAAAAAAACAAATAAGAAGCAAGTACAGGTTAAATGTCACGGGTGAAGCTCGATGAATGAATAAAGAAAGCAACATTACAAAGAAAAAGAAAGGGCCTACATGCTAGACCATTTGTTGTAAAGATAGAAAGAGCATTAGTAAAGTAAAGCCAATAAAAAAGGTTTGGAGAAAAAGGATACATACAATTCTTCCATTTACCCCATCAAACGAGGGAAAAAGAGATGGAGAAAACAGAAATTGGTGTTATTATTTTTATAATTGAAAATATTAAAAAACTTAAAGATAATAATCAAAAAGTTAATGGAATCGTCACTGTCGATTGTTTTGTCCACTTTACTCGTTGTGGAAAGAATGGGCTAATTAATCTTTTCAAATTCTATACCCTCCAAAATTCTCTCTGAGTGCATGCTCAGTCGCTAAGATTTGAATTCTATACAGATTTAATTTAGGTTCACAAAGTGATGTTTGTCCATTCTCTAAACAAGGTTTTGGAATAGGAGTTATTAACATTCTTCGAGTTTAATTTCACAACGGCTCTATACATATCTTAATATTAATAAATCATAACTTATATATATATATATTGGTTATCAATCAAAAATTTATTTTTATTACATTTTATTAAGTAAAACGTTACAGGTTTTAAATTTTATTTTACAAAAGTATAAATTTGTACATGTATAAGAAAAGGCTCTGATTTTTTTAACGTACAATGAATATAGGGTGTTTTTGGAATATGGGATTATGGGGTATTAAAACAATGTTCATATTAGTTTAACGCCAATACCCGACTGTGAGTCAGGTTTAGCTAATGCAGCAGTTATTGCATTAGTGTTTTGCTTTTGCTTCTATTTTGTTTTTGGCTTTTCGTAATAGTAATAAATAAATATAAGTTTTTGATTTAATATAATATTATATTTTTATTTTCTTTTATTTTTGACATCATAATTATTAATATAAATTAATTATTTATTAATCATATTTTAATTTTTATTATATTAAAAAATAGCTAAATAATGTATTATTTAATTATATAATAATTAATATACACATTGATTAATATTTAATAAGCTAATATAACTAAGAAAAGTACTTAAATAATATATAAAAATTGATTATTATTTAACAATTTAATATAACTAATAATAAATATATATATATATATGAATAAATTTAAATAATATTAATTTAAAATTAATACCAATAAAAATAATAATACAAAATATCATTACGTTATGATATTATTTAGAGATTATTTGATTAAATTATTTATTTTGATCTTTATTTCACATGTTATATATTTAGAAAATACCGAAAAATAAATGTTATGCTGCCAAGAATATAAGGCTATAAATTTCAATCTTTATGAAAAACTATGATTTTTTAACATTTATACTAAAAAATAATGTTAAATTTCTAAAATTTAATACTTATATATTTAGTATTTTTTCTAGGTAATAAGAAATATTATTTTAAATATATAATTTAAGTTAATCACAAAAAAATTAATACAGTACATTATAGCATCAAATATTGTACAATATTATTATAATACAGTACTAATACAATATAATATAATGTAATACAACTACATTAAAATAATGTAATACAATAAAATATAATATGGTATGCCAAACGCACTTATAGGGTACTAACATTTCGCAACCATAGAAAAGTCAAGCAATTTTGTGCTTTGAAATATTGAAACTTACAACATCTAAGATTATTTTTAGTCTCCTATTTATTATCGAACAACTTTTGAATGACCATAATAGAAAGTTGTGCAGTTGCTGGAGGTCTAAATGCCGACTAACAAAGTCTACTAAAGGTCTATCTAATATAATGAAAGTCTAAAATTAAGCAAGTGAGAATATAAGGGCCCGTTCGGTACCCTTTTCCAAGCAATATTTTCATTTTCATTTTCATTTTTATAATACACACATAAAACATGTTTGGTGGATTAATTTCAAAAAACAGATTACAAAACACAAAATCCGGATTCATTATTATAACTATCAAATTGAAAACATGTTAAACGTGTTCTCCAAATTTTATAAACTAAACCTAAAAATGAATTAAAAAACAAAAGCAAAATCATGACCCTCCTCCTCCTTATGTCTTCACTGTCGCTCTGTCTTCTCCTGTAGCTTTCTTCATCCAGTTGCAGCAAATCTGCACTCTCTCCCTCCCCTAATCTTCATCCAACATCTTTCTCTCTCCTTATTATTTAAACCGATCCACTCTCTCCTCCTTATCTTTTCACTGCCTCTCTCTCTTCCCCTGCAGCTTTCTTGATCCAATTGCAGCAAATCTGCACTCTCTCCCTCCCCTTATCTTCATCCAACATCTTTCTCTCTCTTTATTTGTCTCGATCCACTCTCTCCTCCTTATCTAGTTGTTGTCGCTACTTCATCTCAGCCACTGCCACTGCTCTGTTTCCATCGTAGCCGCTACTGTTCCGACTCTGCCCAACCGTTGTTGCTCTCCCGGATCTGTCACTTGCCGGTATTTGTTTTGTTTAAGTTAAAATTTTCAGAAATTATTTAAGTGATTTTAATTGTTTTTAATAGCATGTAAAGATGATATTGTTCACGATTGTCATTGTCATGATATTGATTTTACTACAAATTCCATTTTGTTGATGATGCACAAGTTGAATTTATTGCTTGTCACTCCAATTTTTTTTTTATAGAGAAAATGATTTAGGCAAGTTGGGCTCTTACTATTAGACATAAATAGAGATTTTTCAAGTTTTGCCCTGGATAGAATTCAGTCAAACAATCTGTAATTTCAATTTATTGCTTTAGATGGAATTCACAATTTGAATTTATTGCCTGTCATGCCAAAAATATTGTCTGGATAGAATTCACTCCAATCTGCAACTTGTAGAAGTGAGAACAAAAACTCATTTTTTTGTTGTGCCCTGAAAAAATTTTAATGAGAGCTCGACCTTAATTTAAATTGGCTTGTGTAATATATAATCTATGTATATGTAAGAGCAGTGTTTTTAGTTGATTAATATTTAATATATGTTAATTTTTTTAAAAAAATTTCGGGTAACATTCAGTTTTTAATGTAACCCCAAGAGTGGTCAAGTTGGCATCTGAACGAATGGTGTTTCCACTGTCATTAAAGCATGCCAATAACTATGTGTCGAAGCGTGTTGTTCTAATTGGTGATGCTGCACACACTGTTCATCCTCTAGCTGGTCCAGGTGTTAATTTGGGTTTTGGTGATGCATCTACTCTTTCTAGAATTATTGTTGAGAGAATTGCAGTGGGCGCAGACATTGGGGAGGTGTGTAATGTGATATTTTTATTATCTCTATATGTAATGCAGGTGCTTGTTTTCATAATCTTAATATGGTATCATATCTATTGTAACATAAGAAAATTACCTTTTGTAGCCATGAGAAAAGTCACGTTTAAAAACCATTGGTGTCTGCTGAGAAGTTGTCTCAAATGTTCTGTGAGAAAATAAAACATGTATTCCAGAAAGGCTCATGTAACACAGAAGGTTCTTACATTTAAAGTCGACAACAATATAATTTCAAAGTGGTGACTTTGACTTTAATTCTATTTTGTATGCTTCTGAAAGCAGGGGGGTGTTACACGGAATTCAGGAGTTTGCGGTAATTTTCGGCAGTGGTTTGATGGGCACCGAATTTTTGATTTAAAATTTAAAGGCCCTCGGTTTACTTGGTCTCATGGACTCCTGTTTAAACGTCTTGACAGAGTTCTCTGTAATAGTGATTGGTTAATAAAATTTACGGACAATTCTATTCTTCACCTTCCGAAGGTTGCTTCAGATCATAGGCCGGTGCTGGTTCGTTTTGAGAAAGCTGATTCCAGACATCGGGGGACTAGGCCTTTCCGTTTTTTGGCACCTTGGTTGACTCATGAGCACTTCAATTCTTTTGTTAAGAAAGTGTGGGATCCTTAAGCCCATTATAGAGATACGGCGTCCCATTTTGTCCAAGCAGTTCAAAAGTGGAATAGGGAGGTGTTTGAGAATATTTTTCAGCGAAAACAACGACTAATGGCTCGTATAAATGGGATTCAAGCATCCTTAGAAAGTTATAGCTCCCGAGGGCTTGTGCTGCTAGAGGCTAGGTTACGGAACGAGTTGGAGATGGTGATGGGTCAAGAGGAAATCCTGTGGTGGCAAAAGTCTAGGAAAGACGAGCTTCTGCACGGGGACAGGAACACGAATTTTTTTCACCAAAAAACCATTGCAAGACGACGGAGAAATAGAATTAAAGCTATTCAAGATACTTCGGGAAACTGGCTTTATAGTGAGGAAGTGATTCGTAATCATGCAATTGGGTATTTTTCATCCTTATACAAAAGTGAAGCTGCAACCCCTCAAAGTTATCAGGTACCAAATTTATTCCCAATCTTGAATGCTTATGATTTGGAGAGTACTGCCATCTCAGTTTTGGACGATGAAATTAAAAGGGTGATTTTTAGTATGAAACCCCTCAAAGCTCCAGATACTGATGGACTACATGTCATCTTTTACTAGTCTCAATGGCCAGTTGTGGGGCCCTCCTTTTGTAAGTTTATGGTTGATATTTTTAGTTTGGGCAAGATCCCCCAGGAAATCAATACTACCCTTTTGGTATTGATTCCTAAAGTGGAGCACCCTACTAGCCTAAGTATGTCTAGGCTTATCAGTTTGTGCACAATTGCTTACAAAACAGTGAATAAAATAATTGCTAACCGATTGCAAGCCTTGTTGCCTGAACTCATAAGCCCCCATCAAACTAGTTTTGTGCCCGACCGCCATATTATTGATAATATTGTTGTTGCTCAGGAAGTGGTTCACTCCATACGAAAGAAAACGGGGAAAAAAAGGTTTATGGCTATCAAGGTGGATTTAGAAAAAGCGTATGATCGACTTAATTGGTCCTTTATTTTCGATACTCTCCAACAAACTGATATCACAATTCAATTATCTCGACTTGTCATGGAATGTGTAACTTTAGCTCGAATGAGTATTTTGTGGAATGGTGAGACTACAGCAGAATTTCTCATGGGGAAAGGAATCCGTCAGGGGGATCCGTTGTCTCCTTATATTTTTGTCTTGTGCATTGAACGGTTGAGTCATGGAATAACCCAAGCCCTGAGGGATGGCAACTAGAAGCCTATTCGGTTGGCCAAGCATGGAACTCCTCTAACGCATTTATCTTTTACAGATGATTTGCTCATTTTTGCAGAGGCATCAATTGATCAGGCTTATACTATAGATGCAGTTTTAGAAAACTACTGCCGGAGCTCTGAAGCGAAGGTCAATAAGTCAAAAACTAAAATTTACTTTTCTAAGAATGTAGTTTCAAGATAAGCTCAACTCCTCAGTGATGTTTTGGGGTATTCGGCTACAAATGACTTGGGGTGCTATCTTGGAATGCCACTTATCCATTCGAGAGTGAATAGAGCTACCTACAAATCGATTCTTGACAAGGTGGATAAGCGACTCACGGGCTGGAATGCAGCTCACTTATCCTTTGCTGGCCGAATCACTTTGGCTTATTCGGTGCTTCAAGCAATGCCAATTTACGCAATGCAGACAACTTTACTCCCGGCTCCAGTGCGTGGGAAGCTTGAGAAGTCATGACGTCGGTTTATTTGGGATGGGAAGTCGAAGAGCCATAAGATGAGCATGGTGGGATGGAATAAAATTTGCATGTCGAAACCTAAAGGTGGCCTGGGGTTTAAGAAGCTGGATGTGATGAATTAGGCTTTGTTGATGAAGTTGAGCTGGGAAGTAGTTTCGAACTCAGACAAGTTGTGGATAAAAGTTATTTGCTCAAAGTATGGGTTGGATCCTAGACACTTGCCGTTGTCCCCCCTTGAGAAACAAGGATATGGAATTTGGAAGGCCATAAAGAGCACGTGGTCAGCCACTATGCAGGGAGCTCGCTGGGCTGTTTGTGATGGAGTTTGAATTCGCTTTTGGCTAGACTGCTGGGCAACAAAGCAAGGCCCTTTGATCAATCTCGTTGTTCATCCATTACCTCAAGAGTTGGTTAACGCTAAGGTGAGTGATTTTATAAACGCGCATGGGGGCTGGAACTGGTAAGCTTTTAAACATCTACTACGTAATTCTATCCTGATGCAAATTACTTCGGTAATTCCTCCTAATCCTCTTCTTGGTGTTGATAAAATATACTGGAGTTTTGTGCCAAGTGGCAACTTTACGGTTTGCTCGGCCTATCAGTCTCTATGTCAACTGGAATTCACTGCTATAGATAATGCATGGAATCTAGCATGGTCTTGGAAGGGGCCGCAAGCAGCACACATCTTCCTTTGGCAGGTTCTGCATGCGAAGTTAAAGACCAAAAGTGAACTATCTAGGCGGCATATTCCGGTTTCTATGGGTTGTGATCGTTGTGGGGCTCCACTTGAGGATATTATTCACGTCTTGAGAGATTGTCATTGCATCAAACGGGTTTGGCTTCGGCTTGTTCCAACTCGGCATTAATTCTCCTTATGTCAGTCTACTTTACGAGATTGGACTATTGCGAATTTGCAAAATAAGTGGAAAATTCCCTCTCTATTATCTTGGGAGTGTATATTCGGCGTAGCGGTGTGGAGATTATGGTATTGGAGGAATCATTTTATCGTGGATGGGAAGTTGGCGAATAGCTCAACAATCTATTTAGATATTATGGCCAGAGCTAACGAAATCCATAGACTAAATAATTCCCACATAAGTTAGTAGCCGCGGAGGAAGCAAATTTTTATTGGATGGCTTCCACCTCCATGACCTTAGTGCAAATTGAATACGGATGGATCTTGTAGAAAATATGAGGGTGCAGGAGCTGGTGGTATTATTCGAGACTCTATCAGTCACTGGATATCTGGATTTTGTATGAATATTGGAGAAAGTTCGGTGCTAATGGTTGAGTTTTGGGGTTTGTACCAAGGATTACGTCTAGCTTGGGAGGCTGGAATAAAACGTCTTTTGGTTGAAGTGGATAGCCTTTGTGTAACTCAATTGATCTCGAAGCAGGTGGTTGTGCCTAACGAATTCTATGCTTTAGTTGCTGCTGTCCGGCAGTTTATTAGCAGAAATTGGCAGATTTCCATCACCCATATTTATCGGGAAGCAAATTCGGTGGCGGATTTTATGGCAAACATGGCTCATGCATATCCCCATGGGTTGCACTTATTTTCTAACCCGCCTGTGGGTATTTATTCAATTATTGTATAAGACTTGTTTGGGGTTACTCAACCCCGTCTTAGTCCTGTTTAGCTATTTTGTTTGAGCTCCATCTAATAAAAAAAAAAAAAAGTCGAGAGTTTTCCGCTATATCTCACCTCTAGCTAATCCCTTATTCTAAATTTCTAACCTTGTTTCAATAATGTAAAATCTTTAAATGCGGTAGACTTGCATGGAAATAATTGCTGTCATTGGTTATTCACTTTTGCGACATTTTTTTGTAGGTATCTCTACTGAAAAAGTATGAAGCAGAAAGAAAACCAGCAAATATAGTAATGATGGCTGTCCTTGATGGCTTCCAGAAGGCGTACTCTGTTGATTTCGGGCCTCTAAACATACTGCAAGCTGCTGCATTTCACGGAGCTCAGTATATTTCACCTCTTAAGAGGAATATTATTTCTTATGCTTCAGGAGAACAGAGACTCCCTCTTCCTCTGCCACTTTTTGCGTAAGAGTTAAGACCTTGGTATCTGAATAATGTTAGATGAGTTGACATGACTCGATTCTGTACATTGTTAACTATGAAATAAAAGCTTTGGTTTTCTTTGATGTTGTGCAACAGTAATTTCCAAGTATCAAGATCAGGAAAGATCCGTAGTAACTATTTAATTCATGCTTAGGGCATAGTGTTGCGAAGTTAAAATTTGCATGTTGAAGACTGTTGGCAGCTGTAATGCTTGGTAAATGCACTTGTTTATCGTGCTTGGTATTAAAAATAAGACTTTCATCAGAGTGTGCTTGTAAATTTATAATCATGTTCATCAAAATGAGATAAAGTTTTAAAAAATGAAATATAAGATCCACTAAAACACTGTTAAAAAAATGGTTCAATTAATTCCGAGTGCAAAAGAAATCATTTCATTCATTAATAGAAATCATTTGGGAAATGGATTCGGTGTTAAGCTGAACACTAAGTCAACAGTTACAAAAATATAAGAATTATATTTAATAATTCTTGACTATTGATTCGATGTTCAGCTTTTCTACATTAACTGGTACGGTAGCAGTCTTTGTAATGGAGAGAGAAAGAATAATAATATAGTTTGTACAAATTTATTTTGTATAGACTGATATGATATGATTAAATTAGTTAAATTAAATATTTTTTTACCTACATAAATTATTTTTATTATCTTGTTTAGTTGAATTAAATATTTTTTGGTCTACATAAATTATTTTTATTATCTTGTGCAAGATTTGGTTTCCAACGAAGAAGAAAACACTAGTAAGCCACTTACTAATATTGATTTATCTCCAGTAAGTATCGCAGAGATGAATGCTACAAGAGATATAATTGCAGCTTTTATGCGACATGATTACATACGCAATGCATAATGTCTATCATGTAATTTTTTTATATTATTTTGTTTAAATCATGTGTTGTAATATATATCTTAATTATAGTGTAAAAACAATGACAATGTAAAACTTTTTTTAAAATTAATATTAATTCTAAAACTTTATTATCATGTAATTTTTTTATAATAATTATGTTGTATTTGTGTATATATTAGCTAAATAATTATTTTATAACTATAAATATGACGTAAATTCTAGTAAAAACTGTTTTTGAAAAAAATATTATCGAACGCATATTTTCTGTTTTTATCATTTTCAACTGTGTCTACAGAATGCATATTATTGTTTTCAGTTTTAAAATACTGGATACAAAAAATGATACCAGACGCATATTTAAATTCGAAATACAACAACTGCAAAACACCACTTTCATTTTCATTTTTATTCTCAGAAAAAAATTTCAGAAACAATATCGAAATGGCCCTAAGATATTATAAATAAAAAGATGTTTGAAATAGATCAAGATTCTCTCTTAATGATCTTTTATCTGAGCAAATGAATTTACATAATTAATAGTTAATAAATAAGAATATAGTAATTAAGTAAACTTTCACATATATAATTACAGTACATATCTATTAAAAATCTTTCAAAACTCAAATATAATCCGATCATGAGACAATTTTCATCTATTTAAAATATAATTACAAAGTCGTCCTTTGATCACCTAAAACAAGTGGGAGAAACAAAAAAATCCAATTCCTCTTGAGCATAGAAAATCTATTTTTCAGAAGAATGGGAAAGATAAAGGAAATTTAATTAAAGATTAATATGTGGTCATCGAACCATGCAACTTGATGCAAATTTCCTGCAGCAGGAATGCAGGAATGCAGGATTGCAACTACACTCGTACAAAAAGAGACGGATGGCTTGTGACAACAAAACTACACCAAACAAAATTAAATTACATGCTTCAAGAATGGACTGGCCTGCTAGTCATGCCATTGCCATGGCAATTAATTTCTAACCGGTTTCTCTCATAAATCAAGTTTTTGCTCAATGCTTTTACGTACTTTTAGATGGTGGTTGCATTTAGTTTCAGCTCCAACTTGATCTCTCGAATACTATGCACCGCAGAAAATTCATACTCGAATTGAAATTTAGCAAAATAATGTTTTTTTTTTAGGGTTTTAGTTCAAATTCTCAGTTTACAGAATATGGACGTTGATATGGAAGAAAAACTTTACATACTTTTGCATGAAATTTGATAACTGAGATTTGACTTGTATTCTTAGTCAATGACAAATAAACTTGAAATTGATTCAACTTGGTCATCCTGAGTTTGGATGGTAACATGCAACCGTATAGTTATGTTATTAATTTCAAGCAGAACAAAGAGTCAATATGAAGTTGATTATCTATCATGTTATTATTATCCACCATAAAATTTTTAATGATTGGCTTGTGTACAGTCACTCCTTTCAACCTCACTATAATCAATCTAGCAAAAGGCTTGATTTTTTTTTATAAAAAATCTAAAAAGAAGTGAGAAGCATGATGCATGACAGTCATTATGGTTTTGATTATTCATACTTTAGGTGTTTGTCAATAACAATTAATTGTCATCATCGTCTGGTACAACAAAACTTTGTCAATTATATTCTTTTAGTACAATTTTATCCTTACTAAAAATTAGCAAATATGAATAAGAGTTCTCAGCCTACATCCCAAGAGTTGGCGACAATACTAATAAAATGTTAATAAGGTGAAGTCTTGGACTATTATGGGTTGGTTTTAATGAATCACTACGAGTAATTGTTTTTGATCTTTTAGTATGTATATTATAATAAGAAGTCTATATATATTTACAATAAGAAATTTATTAGAATTATCGTACATTAAACATATTATAGTTTAATTTAAATTTTTATTCTCACTAATACTTAATTAGATAACTGAAATAAAAAATTAGAATGGGAGCACGAGGAATAGGACTTGAACATATGCTCTAATGGTAACCTTTCTTGATTTGAAAAAGAAAAAAAAAATGATTCTAAAGCCTTTTAAATTTGTCTTAACGTACAAGTAGACTTTTACAATATTCAAAAATGGGGAGCACAAACTCCAGTTAATTAGCGTCTGGTCAATTTATGTGCATAGAATTGAGACTTGACTATACTTTTGCGGCAAACTTTGAGGGTTTAAATGTCATTCTAAGATTCTGACAAGGGGGTGTATGATCATGTCGAAAATATTTTATACTTAAACTATAATTAAGCTAAATCATTGAGTTTCATTAAAAGGGAAAAAGTAAAAATTAATGTGCATGGGGCGGAATGATTAGGGCAATAGGGGCATGGGGACATAGGCAAGAGTGTAAGTTGTTATTATTCTTCAATGAGGCCCGGTTAGGCCCATAAACTTTTCTCACCAACTCCAACAATATCTACATAAAGAAAATTAAATAATGATAAATAAATAGATAAATAAATAAATGTGAAGAAGGATAAAGAAAATTAAATAATGATAAAAATAGATAAATAAATAAATGTGAAGAAGGCTAAAAAGGAGAAATGAAACGAATTGAAGGCAGCCAGCAGCATGGCAATGAATAGTTAGGAAGGGGTTCGGACTGCGGAGAGTCGTCATTTAATTTATTTCCAAAACGACGTCGCCCAGGACCCACCCTCTGCCATTGCTACGTGTCAACATCGCGTGGTTTTTTGGCTTCAATCTCATGTTTTAATTTTGTTCTTGTTTTTGTCTCACCGCCTCAAACTGCGCGTGGACAGATTCTCGCAAAACACGGAAAAGCAATGGAGCTGTGTCGTGCAAATGTAAAATTACAGCGCGTGTCAAAGACATCATCATTTAAGGAGGGGGTTGACTCTGTTTCCACCCTAAAAATTAGTTCCAATACTATATTATTTTGAACTGAAATTTTAAAAAATTAAATTAAATTATTTACATATATTTTTAAATATTAATTAAGGTGGTGTTTATTGTTTAACTTAATGATTTAAAGTGATTTAACTTAATTAATTAAATTAATTAGAAGTGTTTGTTTTTATAACTTAATGAGACATTTTAGATAATTTTGACTTAATAAAATAAGTTAATTTTTTTGACTTTTTATTTAATGGAGAAACCTGAATTAAGTCAATTACTTGCTAATGTAAAAAATATCCATACTTTATAATTTATTTTTCATGTCTATCCCAAAACTCACTCATAGACATTTACCCACATAATAATCTCATCATTAGTTTTACTTATAAATATTAAAATATTGTGGTATTTAATATATTATTTATTTGACATTTAAATTTAATAAGGATACAAATGTAAAAGTACATATTTTCAGTTTTTTAAGTTGAAAAAATAAACAACTTAATAATTATTTTCTGAGATTCAGACAAAAAAAAAACATATTATTCAGATTCAGACATTCAGATCTATTTAGAATTCAGACTAATTCAGATCTATTCAGATTTCAGACAAAAAAATAAACGCCACATAAGTCTTTACTTAAAATACTTAAATTAATTATTTTTATTTTTTTGCACACTTATAAAAATACTTAACTCACCTAAAAATAAAAAATAAAATAAAACAATCAAAATTTTTATGGATTAATTTATGTTTTAGTAATTTTTTTTAAAATAATTCATTTAGAATCTTATGATCCGAGTTGTCAAAACGAGTTATTGAGTCGAATTCATATCGTTTCAAATTTAGATAGATCCAAATACGACTTATTTAATAATCATATCAAAATATTAAGATACTAACCCAACACAAAAAATAAATGGGTTATGCTTAATATTTATATTTAATAAAATTTACATTAAATACACATTCGCGCACACACACACATATATGTATATACATAATTTATCAATTTTATATTATATTATATATATATTTATTTATTTATTTACCAAAATATTACGCATTTACACTATTGAAGTTTTTATTTTATATATAAAAAATATTATATATTGATATTGTGAAATGAAAATATCTACCAATATTTTACACATTTGTACTATTAGAGTTTTACATATTTATACTATTTAAGTTCTAAATCTACATAAAATTTTATAAATGAAACGTTGTGTATATGTTTACCCTTACCAAAAAAAAGAAAAAAAAAGGAGAGGAGAGAGAAAATTATGTCTAATATTTTAGTTTTAATGTAAAGAACTGATAAATTAATTTAGAATAGAAAAAATAATTATATCATTGATTAGATAAATATGTTAAGAACATTTAATCCTAATGCAACGTGGAAAAAAATTCATGTCGCCCTAGTCCGATTCATTTAATAATCATATAAAATTTGACGACCTATATCCATTTATTTGTGTTATGTTCGTATCAATTAATTAGATCGCGTGAAATTTAGCCAACTTTACTTGGAGGTAAAGAAGAATATAATTGCTACATGTTTTCTTTTAAAAGAATTTTCTAACTGTAACTTTGTGGATGTATGTTTGGACTATTGTCATTTTTAATGGTTATGATTCATTATACATTAACATAATACCCATTAACACTCAGATTTTATGGCCAAATTTCTATTGGATTTTGTTGAACTCAATGGATGATAATTATTGACGTTAATTTTCTCTATAGTAAGTTTAAATATCCATTTTTTTTCTTAAGCCATGTTTTAGATTGATGTTCAATAAGAGTAATGATACAACCACAAACTCTTGTACAAACTTATTTTGTACAAACTGACGTGCCATGATATCATTGGTTGAATGAAAATATAAATTAATAAAAACAAATCATGTGGGCCAAGTGATATTTAATTCAACCAATCTTATCATGCCACATCAGTTTGTACAAAATAAGTTTGTACAAGAGTTTGTGGTTGTATCATTACTCGTTCAATAATTATACTCACGAGTAATAAATTATATTATGGATATTTTTGTATTAA
The DNA here is from genome assembly GCA_018350135.1 of Citrus trifoliata. NCBI lineage: Eukaryota > Viridiplantae > Streptophyta > Magnoliopsida > Sapindales > Rutaceae > Citrus > Citrus trifoliata. The sequence goes on along the minus strand of CM031385.1, from coordinate 12,983,291 downwards.
ATAATTTTATTAGAATAAGAGTGTTCAGAGTAACTTTTACATTTTTTTTTAATGTACTTGCTCAACAGTTCCGAACCAATTTATCTTTTACCTTTTCTTTGTAAATATTTATTTTTTAACTTAAAGATTATATCATTATTTTCATTAAAAAATGAAAGATTATTAATATTTAATTTAACAAATTTTTAATTAACCATCTATATTCGAATCTCAACCTAAAAGTTTGATTTTAATTTTACTTATCCTCACTTTTTTTAAAAATAAGTATGCATTAGCAAATGAATAGAATAATATGTTTATTAATTTCAAAAAAATAAATTAAAAAGTTATATCATATGCTATAGTAAAAACTAAAAATTAATTATTCACAAAGGGAATAAGATAAAAATAAAAAAAGAACTCTAACACTGTAACAAGTAACACGTCAGTTCATGTCTGAGTGAAGAACAATTGACGCGCCTTACATTAAATTGAAACGGGACACTTTTTAACTCTCTCACTCACTCTCTCTCTCTCTCTGCTTTTGCAATTAATGCACATGCACCCAACTTCCTCCTCACTTTACACAACATCCCTCTGTTTCTCACAGCTCTCTCTCTCTTCTGATCCCAACATTACTAAGCTCAAAGGTACCCTCATTACTATGTTCAAGTTTCAAGTTTAAAGTTTGAAGCTTTTTTTTTTTTAACATGTATGTATGGACGCTAGATTCTTTATTTTAACTAAATTTTGCTGCAACAACATCAAGTGGGTTACGTTTAGTGGGCACACAGTGAGTTTAAAGTCTCTAGCCTCATTCTGTTTTTGGCCCGCCGGGGGGGGGGGGGGGGGGTGGGGGGGGTTGGGGGTGGGTGTGGTTTGTTGTGTTTTGAATTTTGATAATTACGTAATGTTTACTTGATCTTTTCTTTGTTCTCTTTTATTTGACAATATATCATCATACCTTTCCTTCGTCTTTTTCTGCTTTCCGTTTTTTGCTTTTACCTGGATCTCCTTATCAAACTTTGAACACATTCTCTTTTCCTTCTCTCTATGTCTCTGTCTTGTTAAAACAGTTTTTTTTTTTTAATTTAACTCTGCTTTATTCCTGAGAAAATCAATACCATATATATATATAATTTTTTTTTTCCTTTACATGGGTTTGTATCATAATTGACATTCTGAATTTTTCCGGGCTTACTTTTCTTTCTTTCGTTTTTTTTCCCCTTCAAAATCTGCCCAACTATGAGAGTTTGATACATGATTCTGTGATTCATTGCTTTTTTCCAGTATTTTCTCAGCAACCAAACTGAAAAATTGCAGCTTTAGTCTTTCTATTGGTTTCTGTGAGGTTGTGCTTCGGTTGTTGTGATAGATAGTTTTGATCTCCTCTTTTCGGTTCTACTTGGTGACTGAGCAAAGTAGGTAAAACTGGTATATTCCTTTTGATATTGTGATTCTACTTCTTATTCTTTTTTTTTCTTGAAAATTTTCTCTTGTGTTGGTCAATTTGGTTTTGTAAGCATTTTTTACTTTGTTCTGTGGTTTGTTTTGTGTATAATTGGAGGACATCATTCATCTTTTAATTATATTTAAATAGGACAGGCTTCTTTCTTTGGTTTTTATGTTTCTCGTATACTTGTTTTCCTGTCTTTATTCATTTTTTCTAATGTTTGTTGATTAAATTACTTGAAATCACACCTTTTAATTTGGGTCAATGTGAATCCTGTTCAATGACAAACAATTAGGACAGCCTTTCAAGTATATTCTATTCCAATGTCACATGGAAGAATCTTTTTTATTTGTTCTACTTGCTGAGTTTTCTCTACATGCAGCCATTTCTGGGGTTCTATGACATTATATCATAAACAATTCCATTAACTGGCATCTCCTTGGTTTTTTCAGCTGGTTTTGTTATCGATTACTGTTACCTCCAATGGATTATGTTTGACCAAGATCAATTAGATCGCTTGTTTTCTATATTGAGGCTGTAAAGTGGCTTGTGATCTCGTGTTTCGGAATCTTTAGAGTGGATTATCATTTGCTTGGTTGACTGTTCCTGTAACTACTGAATCTCAAGTGAGATCTGTTCTGCCGAAAGGAAGAAACTTGTGCCTTAGTTACTTTAGATGTCTTCATTTTTGGGCTGAGGAAATGGGGGGTTGTGTCTCAACTAGTAGCCAGAGTACTTGTAGTAGCAGAAGCAATGGAGAGACTGTCTCACCCATATATGGATGTTGTGGGCAAAAGAGAACTAAGAGGACGTTCTCGGATCATGTTATTACCATGCATAATTTACCATCGGTGCCCCACAGGATTTTCATGAATGGAAAAAGCCGAACCTCTTGCATATTCACTCAGCAGGGTCGCAAGGGAATAAATCAGGATGCCATGATTGTGTGGGAAGTAAGTTTCATTTCTTTACAATGAATTTAGCTTTTGCTGTCTTGGAGATTATTTCTATATCTGAGCTTTGAATTGCTGTAGGATTTCATGTCAGAAGATGTAACTTTCTGTGGTGTCTTCGATGGACACGGTCCACATGGCCATCTTGTTGCACGCAGAGTGAGGGATGCTTTGCCAATTAAACTACTTTCGTTCCTGCTTGCTTCTCAGTCGAGGCAAAATGGACCAGGTAAAACATGTTTTAATGGGAATACAAAGAAACTAGAAGCTGGAGATTCTGAGAAGGATGGGCCAGCTGAGGATAAATCAAATTCATTATGGAGAGAAGCATATCTGAAGGCGTACAAGTCCATGGACAAAGAGCTCAAATCTCATCCCAACTTAGACTGCTTCTGCAGCGGTAGCACAGCTGTGACTATAGTGAAGCAGGTATGGCAGGGAGCACTGCACAGTCTTCATCTCCAATTTGGTTAGCTTTCTTCTAAGTTTTTATCTTCATTTTGTGATTTCAAGGGATCCAATCTTTTCATGGGATATATTGGGGATTCTCGGGCAGTTATGGGATCTAAGGACAGCAATGATTCCATGGTGGCAATTCAGTTGACTGTTGATCTAAAGCCTGATTTGCCAAGTATGCCTTTCACTTACAGATATTTGTCCTTGTTCTCTTTTGCCTGAATCAAATTGATGTAAATCTGAACATTCGTAGGGGAAGCTGAGAGGATTAAAAGATGTAAAGGGAGAGTCTTTGCATTGCAAGATGAGCCTGAAGTACCCAGAGTCTGGTTGCCTTTTGATGATGCTCCTGGGCTAGCAATGGCTCGAGCTTTTGGAGATTTTTGTTTGAAGGAATATGGGGTGATATCGATACCTGAATTTTCTCATCGCCTCCTTACAGATAGAGATCAGTTCATTGTTCTTGCTTCAGATGGTGTAAGTTTTTCACCCATCTAATTTACTTAATGGAAAATTTGTGCTGCTTCTCTGATACACACGGCTGAGATACAAACTTATTTTTGGATGGGAATATATACAAAACGAAGAAAAAGAAAAAAATCTACATGGTATATAAACAACGAAATGGAATTAGGTGCTTGAACCTCTATGTGTGCATATGAAGTAAGAATAAAGTTGTAGGTGAAAGACAAAAGTGATGGTACAGAGTTGAACTTTTAAAATACAGTAACAAAAATAAAACGCACATTTTAGCATTATATAAACGTTTTGATAAACTGAAGGCTGAACAAAAACTTCCTTCATGTTTTGTCGAACAATTGATATGATTGATCATATTAAATTGATGTCTTTAGGTTCAATCTAAGAAATATATGAAATGCCCTTTTTTGTGTTTTCAACTTGGTCATAGTTATGGCCTTATGTATATTGATGGACTTATAAAGGCAGTGCTGTTCAATTTCCTATGAGGATGCAAACAGGCCAACCTATTTACACTCTTTCTGTCCCTTAGTATTGGTCAGAAGGTTGGAAGAGGATCTGTCATGCATGCACCGAATGCTGTGCTGAGGCTTCAGGGAAAAGATAATTCAGTTGGGTTAATTTATAATCAATTTTCTGAGGCTAGAGATTTTTATGAAGAGGAAAATTGGATACATAGGATAAAGTCTCTTCCCTTTGGGCTGTCTGGTAAGAGTTCCAATAACAGATAAAATTAGTGGATTGAACAACAGTTGATGCCACGGTCACCACAGAATCTCATTGTATTGAAATGACGTTGTGTGCAGGAGTCTGTCATTAGGTGTTCCATTTTAGAATATATTTTGTTGTATTGTAAAGTAATAGCTATAAGATGGTTCAGTCTTTTGCACACATTTAAATTATGTTGCTGCAGGTTTGGGATGTATTGAGCAATGAAGAAGTGGTGGAGATTGTATCCTCAGCTCCAACCCGGTCATCAGCTGCTAGAATCCTGGTGGATGCAGCTGCTCGTGAATGGAAACTCAAATATCCTACTTCAAAGATGGATGATTGTGCAGTGGTTTGCTTATTTTTAGATGGGAAAATGGACTCGGAGTCTGACTATGAAGAGCAAGGCTTTTCTTCTGCAACTATTCAAAGCAATCACTCTGGTAATGCAATTGAATCAGATGATGGCCAGAAGTCTGAGCCATCTTTGCAAAGAAACTTTACAGTTCGATCATCAGATGAAAGTGACACCTACGGAAGACTAGTAGTCGAGGATGATGGGAATGGCGAAACATTTCCAAGTGAAGATCAGAATTGGTCAGGTTTGGAAGGTGTCACGCGAGTAAACTCACTTGTCCAACTTCCTAGATTTTCCGAGGAAAGGCCAAATCCATAAACTTTATTTTCATTGTAATGTCAATTATCATGGTATTAAAGCCTCATTAATCCAAGGAAAAGTGAAAAAGAAAAATGGATTAGTTTGCATAATGTCAAAATGGGTTTGTGCGATTGCCTCTGGCATTTTGTATTGTTTTATTGCACAGTAAATCTAATGGGATGGCTGTTTGTCAAGGAAAGTGAAGTGTATCAGTGTAGGTGTGTTGATATTGTTCGTATGAAAATTCTCTGTTCGCACTTATTAGATAATTACACAGCAAAATGTGAAGTAATAAAGAGCATGTTTGACAAAATATAACAATCTCGATCTTGAGATATGATCAAAGTCAATTTTGCCATGATTATGCATCCAACCAAAAGGGCAACAAGTCAACGCTATATGCATTCACGAATAGAGATTGGATTCTGTCGGTGAATCTGAAGATGAGATTCTGTTCTTTATGTTGTGGCATGCTCATATGGGCACATGCAATTTTGGTCAAAGTAATCAATTTGAACCCAAATTTATTTGCTTAAATTCAACCTGCTGGCTCAATGGACAATGGGTTACCCCTCAATTAGATAGAATTGGTAGATTAGCACAAACAGGAGAAGAAAATGACATATCATTTATTAGCCGGGGACCATGACATCAGTAGCTAGTCAATCTACGTTTTTCTACTAATCATTAACGAATAATTTTCTATCGAAAAATCTTTTAAATTACCGCATTAGATAAAATATATTATATTAAAATATATGTTCCTTTTATTTCTTAATTTATCGCTTATTTTGTTGAAATAAGGTATCCCTCACTAGATAATGATTCAATACATAAACATCATATCTTTCTAAGTTATTAAAAATACTTAATTCCATAAATCCGGAATTTTAATCTTGAGAAAACGTGTGGCTTGCATCTTCTTTGTTTGAGGCATGTTTGATATTGTAATTTAAGATTTTGATAAACACTTTTTGTTATAGTTTAGATGCTAAACAAAATTTATCTCACACTATATGATTAAAAAAAATATAATCTCTTTCCTATTTTATTAAAATTATTAGTTAAGAATAATATTTATCAGACCGTACCAAAATGTCACTTTTAAACTGGAACCTAAATAACAAAAAGTACCAGTCTCTTCAATTAAACTGACGTTAGAACTGTTACAATGATTTTTGCCCCTGGATTCTCTACTCCATTGAAAGATTTGGATAGTGTTAGGTGCCTTGTGCCTCGCGCCACGTTTAGGCTTACTTTATTAGCCGTTACTCTTGCTGTGAAGAGCAAAATATAAATTGCCAGTAATTAACATCCCTTGTTACTTAGATATCGTCTATCATAAAATATGTATCATAAATCGCCGAAAGAAGTTGATCAAAACCAAACACAGTAGTAATGACAAAAAATTCTCTTTCTTCTGCTCTGAACTCTCTACAGTCTACAACTTGCTATGCAAGTGTACGCATTAGTTTCTTAACTCGCCGCCAAAAGTTCACCAACTCACCAAAAACCTGTACTATAAGAAGAGCCATTCTCTTGACATAATCTTCATCAACAAGCCGAGTTAGCTCATCTTCTCTTACAATGGCTTACAAGAACGGTTCTTCTCTCCTTGCTAAAGTTTTCATCCTCAGCATTCTGCTTGCGATAGCCGGGCAAGCATTGGCTGGACGTGGCAACCTGAAAGTAGCCAGGAGTGAAGACATGAAACAGCCTGAGTGGCTGCTTAAGTCCGATCACAGTCTGCTCATTCCTGGAATTGGGAGGGTGCTATGGCCACCAGGTTTTGTAACAGCTCACAGTCCATACACTGGCAGCACTGGAGGAACAGGAGCAAGTGGCGGTCATATTCTAGGTGGCGATGATACGTTGGACCCGAACCCTGGCACTGAGGTTCCAGGTCCTGGCAGTGTAGGCAGTGTTCCTGGAAATTAATGCTCTCACCGTTGAGCTTCTTCAAGCTGTTTTGTCAATAAATTGTTGTGCTCATATTCTGTCACTTCTACTAAGGCTTTATATTTCAGTAATATTTCTAGTCCTCTGTTGTAATGAAGTCTGAGATCTATTAGGCTTCAAAATAATAAGTATGCTAGATGTAAGAGGTACCAGCTAGCTAGCTATTTAATGAACTGAGGTCTTCTTCCTCAGTAGTATTATGTGAAAGTATTTTGCAATTCTATGATTCAAATGGGTCTATGTCATATTCAAGTCTGCATGCATGCTCAATTTATACACCCAGCGTCAAAATGAGAGCAAGAGAGTTGAAAGATATTCAATTTCTATAGTACATTAAAGAAAAGTACATATCTAGAAGCAGCACACCTACACAACAAATGCCTAACCAACATCTGCATAATGGAGCATAAATCTTGTGGCTCCACCTTGCACTAGTATAACCAAAACCATGAAACTAGGAGCAGACATTATTCCTTATCCTTTAAATAATTAAAGTGAAAACATTCTATTGATACTATCAGTCCGCATTCAATAGAACAAAAGCCTAAAACAATGTTGTCAAAGAGAGCTGGAAAAGTTTGAGTCACTCCATAAACACTTTTCTTGATGAGTATTCTTTCAAAACTTAATTCTTAAGCCAATATAAATCAGGAGTTCATCAATCAGTATAAGCGAAAGTTCTAATTTCATAAAGCAAGTATTTTTCAGTCAAAGTGGCTTATTTATTGAAAATAGGAAACAGTTAAATTGTAGAGAGTATTACACAAAACAGGTGGTCTTCACTTAAAAGGAAACAAAGACAGATGCTAAATTGCATATCAAATGAAATGTAGAGGAATGTCCTTCAAAGATGCTAATACCTGAACATATAAGCCTATAATGCTTAAGCAACTTACAATTATTATGCATTTGTTTAATAACTACTACACAAGGCCGCATTTGGTCTCACAAAAACCATTGGATTAGATAATAAATACGCAACACACCTTTTTAACATGTTTCATCTTTCACGCACTACTAAGAGTGAGCATCAAGTAGGTGATTCAATTTATCCCAACAACCATGTGTAGCGTGTAATCAAGTTCATTTATGTTTTCGTAACTACCCTCATCCTATACTTTTGTTAAATAAAAGGCTATGATATGTTTTCTAAACTATCTCCAGACCTAACACTAAAATCTGTGTGGTCACATTTCCAGGAACAAAACTAATGTAACAACTTTTGCTCCACTTACTTCCACACTGACTTTTGTAGGGGCAATCTGAGTTGACTGCATTAATTTCACCTGTAGTATTTTGTCTGTCAGTTTGCTTTTCCTCTTAAGAGTAAGCAGAAATTGCAATATTGATAGCACCATAAGATCTCAAAAGTTTTAATCTCAAAAATACAAGTTAATGTTAGTGGGACTGCATTGCAATGGCTTGCCAAACACACCCTTCGGTATAGCACAAGCAATAAGACAGATATATCTGGATTCTGGTAAAGAAACAAAAGATTATACCACAAAATTTTATCCCATGGGTTCCATAACATCAAGAAAGATCTCTAAAATCCAAAATAGCACAATCTCAGCGAGATCATGGCAACACCTAAGGCCTTAGAACTTGAACTCCTAATATACATCCATTGAAATTTTGTCAATTGTATCCTGCACAAAAGTGTAAAAGATTCTGGTAAATAACAGCGATACATGACAAAGACTCAAGGGAGATGCCAATATATATATATATATATATATATGCACAAACAAAATAAAATTTAATAAAGTATGAATTAACAGACATCAGTAATCATAATTGTCATATAACATCATCCACTCAATGGCACAACATAGCTAAGTCTCAAAACATTTAGTAAAACCTCTAACTCACAATAAGTCAGGACAGAAATGAAAAGAAGTCATAAGAAGTGAGCATCAATTTTTTTTATTTTTATTTTATAGCCCTACTCCCAAAAACTATCAATTGAAAATCATCTAGTTTAAATTCTCCAAAGAAAATCAGGAGGAAGAGCACCTAAAATGAATGATAAGTTCCTGATAAATTAAAGTTCCATTGATTCATCATTCCACAATAAACATTCATAAATCAGCTCCGTGAAGATTTGCTCAATCAACTGTCGCACCTCCACTACAATCCTAACAGATTGGATAGCTTACAAGTGAATAAGTCACAATGGATCATTTCTTCTTCACACAGACAACACGACACATCATGATTTGATTAAAGAGTACATACTACATAAATCCTCCTCCTTAGCATTTATCAGTTGACAATTTTAATTTAAAAAATATGTATGTCACAAGTAAATAAATTACAACATCGAGAAAATATTTTTGGTGGTTTTATCATTTATGAACCTAAACCTTTCAAAGCAACCAACCGGAGATCTTTTGCATCCATACAACCCTAAGTTAACGAATTAGTAGCAAACCAAGATAGTACATGTATCATCCTTTCAATCAGTAACAACGAAATAGGTCACTTCCTTCCACTCATCTTTCCATGCAATCAAAAACCAAACAATCTGCAGACTTGTAGAATTGCAATTTTTGGGAATCGTTATTAACATTTTTTCTCCATTTGAAAAGCGTATAAATCTCAAGCCATGACCATTATAAGTAAAACCGCTAATACAGATTGAACATAGGAATCTTCAAAATAATTGATATCCACTGCAACCTTAACATCCAATATAAATCTAAAGTTGGGTTTTTCTTTTTTAGGAAAAAGAAAAAAAAGGAAGAAATGGATTTGGAGAATCACCTGACTTAAAGTACTGTTGAGTAAAATGTGGAATCAGAAACCGGCAATCTTGAGAATGATGTAACATAAAAATACCAGAAACATAAAGAGGAAAAAATAATCTACAAAAACAAAACATTTCGTGGACCCATGATTTCGTTTAATGCTGTTTTTGCTCTTGTTGTCTTTCGGTTCGTCAATCAGTTCGAGTTTTGCCATTCGATAGATACTAGGGCTCCAGCCGACCAATATTTGGGATCTGAAGCTCTGTTCTTTTCGTTTACGTTTTTCGTTTTTCGCTTTTGTCCCGCGTGTTTTGTAGAAAGTAGAAACTATTTGACGCTCTATTAGGCCCCCTCATACGTGGTACATGCTAACCAAAGGCCCACAATATTAGGCCTTGTTTTTAAAATTTTTATATTTTATTTAAAGGGTTATTTTTAGAAACATGATGTTGGATATAATTTTATTTAAATGGTGAGATTGATTGTATTCTTACTTACTTCCGCATTGTTAGTATACATACATATATAATGTTAGTATTTGAGGGCAAAAATGTAAAAGATAAGGTGAAATTCGAAAAAAATTAAATAACAATAAAAAATAGTTTAAAATCTATTGGATAATTATATTATCTGATTACACACAATACCCATTGTGTAAGAGAGTGCATTTCTCTTTTCCCACCACAGAAAAGCAATGGAGATAAACACCATTTTCACTCACAATTTTCACTTCACTCCACTCCACTCCATTTTCACTCACAATTGTCGATCTTCATCATTTCTTTCTCTCACAATTTTCACCCCACTCCCCTACTCTCATTTGCTGGAATAAAAGGAAATAAACACTAAGAGCATATATAACCCATGAAGAAGAAAAACATGGGTGGTCGGAGAAGGCCGCTGATTAGTGACGATCGACGGCGACCGAGATATGCCACTGGTATTGGAGTTTGTAAGAGATTAGTTACTTTACTAAAGTTTAAAATTTTAAAATATATTTGATTTTCTTATTTTTGAAGATTTTATAAGTGGTTGTTGTTGGTTGTGTTTGATTTGTCTTGTTCGTGGGTTCGTGATGGAAAAATTGATTAAAAGGAGAATGGGTTCAGGCATATGTGACCATGAGTTGAAAAAAATTGATTATTGGTTATTTTATATTTGTAATTTACACCATACATAATGTAATAAGACATATAAATCCAATAATTTGTTATTTTTATGCAAATGGATCTGTAAAATAGAAGTAGTCTTAGATATAATTTTTATTTTTCTCGTCAAAGTTTGTTAAAGTTGATATGTTTATAAATTTGTAGTGTTTGTGTGTGTCTGTTGCACAAACACAGTTTTTGCGTTTTTGGGTGACAAGGTCTGTCTCCTATACGACAAGCCCTCGTTGCACGAACATAGTTTCTATGTTTTTTGGTAACATTGTTGTCGCACGTGCGACGAACTTATGTCGCCTGAATTCAGTTTCTTTTTTTAAGGCGACAAAATTTGTCGCATGAGTGACAACCCATGTCACCCAAAATCACAGTTTTTTGGTTTTGGGCGGCGACATGCTCTTGTCGCACATACAAATATTATGTGTTTTTGAACGACAAGTGATGTCTTTCATGCGACAAATTTTTGTCATATGGACACAATTTCTATTTTTTAGGTGACAGTCACATGAAAAATATTAAAATGTATTAATATTATCATTATTTATCTTTATTATTGTAACTGTTGTTGTTGTAGTTTAGGAATGTCATTATTATTATTATTCATAATTATTACTTTGTTTTCACTTATTAACGTGTGCTTATTGACATATGATAGGGACAAAGGCCAGTTGAACCGTCTACTGTTCCACTGGAACCTGCGGTAGAAATGGACAATGCCATGTATAAAGTATAACTTAACTATCATACCACACTATTAGTGTAGTTGTTATTTTTGTTCTTTTTGTGTATATGAGCGACTGTTGGATGTATAGACTGATGAAATTCAGTCAAATTGTGATTGTCATCAACTATAAGCTGCGGAAATGCACATGTGACTATTATTTAAATGATGGTGTCATTCTATTTAGTGTTATTTACCAATTTAATTAACTCATACTAATTTTTTTTCTCTCGCCACAAATTAAAATGTTTGTTATTTTTTATTTGTGTTGCCGGTTTGGTGACATACAACTTGATGGTTTCAAATTTAATTATTTCTTTAAACAAGTAAAATATTGGTGGTTTGTTTAGTAGAGACTGATATAGTCTATTGCTGAGAGAACTAAATTATGTTTTAGTGATTTTTGATTTCACCCCTGGTCCTACAAGCATTCTGTAATTTAGGAGACAGACACTTATTACCTGCGAATGTCGCTCGAAATTATAGAAACAAGCATTCTGTAATTTAAGGAGACAAGCACTTGTCGTCCGGGAGACATGTTCTGTCTCCCCCAATTAGTTTGGATATTTTAGTCATTTTGCAAGTCAACTAACGGTCAACCTGTATGTATACTAACGGCAGGGGAGGTAAGTGAGAATACAATCAATCTTGCCATCTTAGTGAAATTATATCAAACCTCAGGAGAGGTTTCTAAAAATAACTCTTTATTTAAATTACTATTGTTCTCAATAGGACAAAAATCTTGAAACAAAAAATATAAGAATTCTCAATTTTTTTGAGGGATCAAACTAAAATAGCTTTTCAAATCGTTTGGGGTTGAATTTTTAAATCCAAATGGACTCATAAAAATCAAATTGAAAAATGAAACGTCCACCCTTGTGGTAGTCATAAAATTTGTTGACGTAAATTTTTCTAAATCCCATTTAACATGAAAAGTCAAAAATAAGAAATGAGTATTATGCAAAATTATATTAATTTTGAAGATGATCAACATGTTGAATAAGAGGATAAAAAGAAGAAGAATATTTTCAAACTCTTGTATGTTAATTATGTGAGAATAACTTCGAGATCTTAAAATGGGATATGATACGTTCATACTCTAGAATTGCATTGATCAAGCTGCAATTAATGGAGAATATGTTGATGGAAGTCATGTGATAGGATCCTATGCAAATATCATGGAGTGACTATCTCAATTTACTTAATTTGTTTAATTGGTGTCAGTAAGCTGATAGTGGGTCAATTGTATTATGTTTACAAGTGAATAAATGAGTGGTTTCCTATTTGAATAATTCGTAATTTACTTAATTTGTTTAATTGGTATCAGTAAGTTGATAGTGGGTCAATTGTAATGTTTCAATTTCACTACAATTTTAATTGAGGATTCCCCCTGGAAGTAGGATTGCCTAGTTACTTTTCTTGTCTTCTTTTTTCAGTCTTATCTACAATAAAAAATTTGCATGAAAGTTTAGGACAACACGCGGAGGCTATACAACAACAACAATAGATCATGAAGGAAATGTGGGAATGGATGGCACAAATGAATCAAAAACTCAGTCAATTTTCATCTTAAATAGAAGGACTGGAGGTAGAAACTGTTGAAACTTTATAAAAAGGTGGACAAAGAAATTATCATGACCATGATTACATTCGAACCCAATACTATTGGCTTGATTTCTGAGCTTTAATAGAGATAATCCTAGTGGTTGGATCTACAGATGTGAGTAGTTTTTCAACTCTAATCAAGTGGGGAGAATGATATGGCATCATATTACATCAATAACTAGATGCTCAAGCCTCAAGCCTTAGAATGCTTTTAAGGCTATGAGATTGCCAAAGAAAGAGTCACGTGGCATGAGTTTTCGAAAGATGTGATCAAAAGATTCGGATCAAGATGGCATGATAACTCAATTGGGAGATTGACTAAATTACAGCAAGTGGGTTCAGTAACAACCTAATAGGAGAGTTTGAAACCTTGATGAGTAGGACCATGGGATTGAATGAAGAGTTCTTTGTCGAATGCTTTACGAGTCGATTAAAGGATAAAACTCAAAGTAATGTTGTGATATTTCGTCTACCACTTTAATCCAAGCATTTGGGTTAGCCAAGCTTCAAGAGGAAACTAAGCCTTGATTAGAGATAGGGGTGGGCAAAACTAGGTTCGGATCGGGTTTGGGTCAACCCGATTGGGTTTCGGGTTGTTCGGGTTAGTCAAGAATCAATCCGAACTTAACTCGAATTATTGACCCGACCCGATTCGATCTGACCCGAATTATATTCGGGTTGGGTCCATAATTCGGGTTAAGTTCGGGTTGGATTTAAAACGGGTCGGATTGAGTTCGGATTAGTTCGGGTCAGTTTGGGTCAGTTGAAATCGGGTCGGGTCAATTCGGGGCAAATACAGTTAATGCAATTTTGAGCTTTTTTTTTGCTATTTTTGTAGTTTTTATGATAGTTTTAAGACATTTTTATTAATTGTAGTCATTTTACTAATTTTCAACTGAAAAAAAGAAAAGAAAATGCTATTAAATCAAATGAATAAAGTTAAAATGTTAGAATATGATTATTTGCCTATTGGCTTGGAGGGTAGGATTTTAGGACTCTAATTTGCTCAACCAACAAAGTCCAAACTTAATAAAATTTGAAATTAATACAAACTTACAAAGTCCAAACTCCAAAGCACAATTTCCAAATAATGTTTTTGAAAGTTTGAAACACAAACTCACAAAGTCACAAAATTTAAACATAATTAAATTGTTTAGAAATACAAATCACAAAGTTCATAGTTCAAAGTTCAAACATTAAAACTAAATAGGCTTTCTTGGTTCCTCCACCTTGGTTGCTCCATAGCTCCATAGCTCCATGCAAGCACTTTGACAAGTTCTAAATTCAAAATTTTGAACTCCAAGTTCAAGTATCGATTGCCTAGAGAAATATTGAAAAAATGTACAATAAATATTTTCTTTAACCCACGTTGCAAATGAATAAACTCAATTCATATTAAAAATTGAGCAAATAAACCAAATTCATAAGGTTACACATCAAACACAAATAAAAATAAATAAATCTAATTCATATCTTTAATTGAGCTAAATAGGTGTTTCAATATTCCTAATTTCTATTATATCATTATAAATTTATAATTACAAATAAATATATATGTTTACCAAATTTTTCAATACACACACACACTTGATTATATATATATATAGTTTTATGCATATCTAAATTTCAAAATGATTTGTTAAATAAAATTTTTTTACTTAGAATTGATTGCAAAGCCGCAAAACATGTTTTAGAAAAAGATGTTCAAAACATTGCATCAAAACAAATTTTTGCACGTTGGCAAGCTATTTTAAGTGTTTTTGATTTTGACATTGAGTTTATTAAAGGAGATACAAATTCTATCCCTAATTTTCTAACTAGGGAATTTCTTCAAAACAGATAATGCCGCCCAAAAAGAAAGACACAGGCAAAGCCATTCTTAAAGACTCTGCACCACAAACAACCTCTAAAGAAACCCAGACAACCCCTTCTAAAGACAAGTTACTTTCTTCTGCCATGCCTATTAAATCATGGATTGACATGGTCGAGGAGCAAGAAGCACAGTCTAAAGCCATTGCGTTCGAGAAGTAGGTAAAAGAATGGATGAACTCCATTACAAAGTCCCATGAGCTTATGTTAGCACCAAAATAAAGCTCTTTCTCAAGTTCCTGAGAAAGAAAAATCTGTTTCTAAAACTATTTCAAAGCCTTCTTCTTCTAAAGAAGTTATTTCTTATGAAAGTTCTTCTTCACAAATTATTGTTTCTCAATCGAAACTTTCACAAAAATCTTCGGATTGGATTAATAAAACTTATCACCAAAATGGTTTATTTATGGAAGATGGGTTTTATCTCTCTGATCCATTTCAAGCCATTACAAAGATTTTTCCGAAAGGCTGGTTTTTCATACCATGTGATTTGTCAAAACCCCAGTCTTTCTACCAAAGTATTCTTGAATTCACTGAGTCTGTAAAATTCAAACACTTCTTTCTTAGTGAGTCTCATCATGAACCGGCTTACTCTACAGCCACCATCCTAAAAGTCTTGAGCCCAAAACAGTGGGGTGACCAACTCCACAAACCAAAGACATTTCCCGTCAATTTTCAAATGCGTTTAAATCATTGCCTATATTTTTCGTACTGGGATTACCAACAGGCCTGGTACAACACGCTTTTTATTCAAAACCCCAAAAAGACCCATTCTTGGTTATTTTTCGTCAATTAAAAAATAACCGTATAAAGTCTTCCAAATTGGTTCCAACAATGGTGGAACTACTTTGGGCCAAGCCCAGACATTCTAACCCCAAATGCCATAAATTGTTTAAACCTTTTTAAAGCTCATTATATTCCTTTTGAGTCCGAGAAGAGGTTTCCTCCTTTTCTTTGCTTTTGTACAAATTTCTTTCTTCCTTGGGTCTGGATGTGGAATTTTCAATGCCATACTCATGAAACCCAACTCATCCTTCAAAGACATTTCAAAGTCAAATGGTGGTCCAAATTTGACGAACAATCAAAGTTGTCCGAAGCCACGGTTTAGGCCTAGCTTTCTTCAAAAGGCCTCTTGCCCCAAGTATAGAAGATGTCAAAGCCCAAAACACATTCCTCGCTCAAAAATCAAAAGCCCAATCGCTATTGGCCAGTGCAAAGACTGAAGACAAATATTTCAACGTAATGCAGCAGCTTCTTGCCTCGAGATCTGAATCATCTGTTGCCAGTTCTTCAGAAGAAGAGGAGCCGTTCATTTCCCTTAGAGATGAAAACGAAGATGATTGCTTCGGGATCCTGTCTCCATTAAAGCATTGTAAATAAAAAAAAAGTAATTTTCCTATTTTGCATTTTCCTTTTTTGTAACAATAAACATTTCTTTTTATTTGTATCCGTATTTTCTGAGATTTTGTCTTCGTTTACTCACTGCCCTTTACAGGAAAAGCTGTGAAGACATTTCTCTCCTCCACCGAGGGATTTTTGGAGCCATTTAAAGTCACGTTTACTGCTCCCATGTGAAGCTTCCCTAAAGTCTACAAAGCAGAAGATGTCTTCAATAATGCTGTCTCCCACGTCTCAAAAGCACATACTGCTTTTACTGTTGAGGGCCCCATTCTCCACTAACAATTGTGAAGACCAACTGTAGCATTTTCTAAAGTCAAGCAAATTTTTGTATAAAGGAGGGGAGGGGGTCTGAAATGAGGATCATCTCTCCTACTCGGCACTTCTTTTAAAATTCTTCTTGTATTTTTTTTCACGAGAAACTTAGAGACTTTGAGAAATTTTCTTGTCTCAGAACTTTCTCATTTTCTCTATTCTATAAAGTCTCTTGGATTCAAACAAATATAATATGTAAGTTCACTACTTTAATTTTACAAAGCTTATATGTTTTAAATTCTCGTAATTTATCTAAAGCCTGTTTAAATTTCTTTATAAATTGTTACTGATCCTCTAAGGCATAGAGACCGGATCTCTGACCTTAGTTGTCTTTCTCTTCTCCCTCCATCCAATCAGAGTATTATTTGTAGGATCCAGATCTAATACTATCTTTGAGCCTTTTGGTATATCAGCTGGAAACCCGAATATGCGGGATATTGATATGTTCTAAGTCAGATTTGGTCCCAAAGGCAGATTAAGTTCTACATTGATCGGGTAGAACAACGTCACGTACCACATATCAACCAGATTCTAATCGCATTCACATCTATTTTTTGATCAACCACATTCCAACCGCATTCACATCTATTCTTCGATCCTATATTTTTCTTCTGGTATCAGAGTCAGGGGGAGGATAGTGTAATATAGTTTAGAGACTCTATGGTATAAAGACTTATAGTTTAGTTAAGATTTTACTTGTGTGGTGAGTGTTACTTCTGGTGCCTTGGTAGTATTTGGTCGTAATTCCCGATTTGGTTGAAGGGCAGTAAAACCAATTGTTAGCCTTGGATTGTAGCCATACCTGTAGGATTAAAACTAGATTCTAGGTTCCTACTCATGGACTCTCTACTCTGTAGAACATCATCCTTTTCTAGCTCTTCTTCTGGAAGAACTAGTGATTCTAAGAATGTTGTGAATTCTGAGGAGTTCGTTATTGAAGACTTTAATAAAGCTATTGATAGTTAGGAATTACCAAAGATTTCTAAAGACATGATTTACAAAACAAAAAAGCTTGATTTCTTAAAAACTGATTTTATTATAAAAACTGAAGAATGCGACATAACCCTTTCAAAGCCTTTTGAAACTATCCACCTGTTCTCAGAACACTCTTTAAAGAAACTAAAAGAAAAGAACTTTAATTATGTTCACATTGGCTTAATACAAGTCGGCATAAAACGCTTGACCAAAGAAGGTCTTAATACCTCTATTCTGTCTATCCTAAGAGATGATCGATTCATCTCTTTTGATGATTCCTTATTAAGTAGTATAGAATCAAGCCTTTGTAAAGGTCCCATCTCATTTAGCTGTTATCTAAACATAACAATTTCTTTAAAAGACAAAAACATTTTAAAAAGCATGATTTTACAAATCAAAACTCATAATTATCACATGATTGAGGGATCTGTTCTAGTTGCCTTAATTTTTAAAATATCTTACAAAGCCATGAATTTTGCGTTTAATACGCAACATAAATTTCAGTCAAAGAGAAACGAGACTCTTCTCTTACAAACTGACCTGTCTAAATCCAACACTGTTGTCCCAAAACCTATCCAATGGAAAGATGTCAATATCCCAAAAGAATGGATTCTTGAAGGATCCACTGAACCAGTGATTCCAAAACAACTTTAGCCAAATATAGAGTTACAAAATGTGACTCAGTATTAAGATGGTAAAGTTAAACTACCCTTTAGGAGATCTACATCATCTAGATTCTCTGATAAAGATTCATGCTCAAGTATTCCTTCATTAGAAAGAAAATTTTCAAAGATTCCTTCCGTTATAAATCTCCCTTTCCAATCAGGAAAGAGTCAACCTAGGTTTTCCACTTCAGATATACCTAGTTCCTCTATTCACTCTGTTAACTATACCACTAGTATTCCTCACCCAATCTACACTAGCAGTCAACATGATCAAAGACAGGAAGAGAATGAACCTTTTCCTCCAACTTTTCCTACATTTTCTGCTCTCACAGAAAATGTAATTAGTGTCATTAAAAAAGATTTTGAATTAGATAAAATTATTTTTCACAATGATTTTTATTCTGACACTAATAAAGAAAAAAGACTTTAGTTTTTCAAACATTTCTTAAACCAAAAAAAAGAGATCCAACAATTCTATTATGAGTTTGTAAATTTACATAAAGTTCATATATTATTTTTTGATTGGTTTGAAATGTATGCTTCAGATAACAAAATTACTTATCCTTTTAAAGAATCAAATCCCATTATTGTTAGGAAGAAAATCACTGAATGAAATTTTCCTGATAGTGATAAAATTATAGAATCTGAACATCCTCTACTTAGGAGTCTAACCATTGATCATGGTGAACCTTCTGTTCAGATAAAAGCCTCATCCATATGAAATCTGGATTTTGGCAAATTCAAATTCATCCCAAAGACCGTTATAATAAAAGATTTAGAATCTAAAGGTTTCATAGTCAAGTTTAGGTCTCCATGGTCTTGTGCTACTTTCTATGTCAATAAGAATTCTGAGATAGAAAGAGGAACACCCAGATTAGTCATAAATTATAAACCCCTTAATAAAGCATTAAAATGGATTAGGTATCCCATACCTAATAAAAAGGATTTGCTCTAGAAACTACATTATGCTTTTATTTTTTCAAAATTTGATATGAAATCTGGATTTTGGCAAATTCAAATTCATCCCAAAGACCGTTATAAAACTACTTTTACTATTCTTTTTGGACAGTATGAATGTACTGTTATGCCATTCGGATTAAAGAATGCACCTTCAGAATTTCAAAGGATTATGAATGATATTTATAATTCTTTTTCTAAATTTTGCTTCCAGCCAATATACCAAAAGGCTCAAAGATAGTATTAGATCTGGATCCCAAAAATAATACTCTGATTGGATGGAAGGAGAAGAGAAATACAACTAAGGTTAGAGATCTGGTCTTTATGCCTTAGAGGATCAATAACAGTTTATAAAGAAATTTAAACAGGCGTTAGATAAATTACGAGAATTTAAAACATATAAGCTTTGTAAAATTAAAATAGTGAACTTACATATTATATTTGCTTGAATCCAAGAGACTTTACATAATAGAGAAAATGAGAAAGTTCTGAGACAGGAAAATTTCCTCAAAGTCTCTGAGTTTCTCGTGAAAAAAAATACAAGAAGAATTTTAAAAGAAGTGCCGAGTAGGAGAGATGATCCTCATTTTAGACCCCCTCCCCTCCTTTATACAAAAATTTGCTTGACTTTAGAAAATGCTACAACTGGTCTTCACAATTGTTGGTGGCGAACGGGGCCCTTAACAGTAACAGCATCATTGAAGGCATTTTCTACTTTGTAGACTTTAAGGAAGCTTCACATGGGAGCAGTAAAAGTGACTTTGAATGGCTCCAAAAATCCCTCGGTGGAGGAGAGAAATGTCTTCACAGCTTTTCCCGTAAAGGGTAGTGAGTGAAGGAAGACAAAATCTCAAAAAATACGGATACAAATAAAAGAAATGTTTATTGTTACAAAAAAGGAAAATGCAAAACAGGAAAATTACTTTTTTTTTTATTTACAATGCTTTAATGGAGACAGGATCCCGAAGCAATCATCTTCGTTTTCATCTCTAAGGGAAATGAACGGCTCCTCTTCTTCTGAAGAACTGGCAACGGATGGTTGAGATCTCGAGGCAAGGAGCTGCTGCATTACATTGAAATATTCGTCTTCAGTCTTTGCACTGGCCAATAGCGACTGAGCTTTTGATTTTTGAGCGAGGAATGTGTTTTGGGCTTTGACATCTTCTATACTTGGGGCAAGGAGGCCTTTTGAAGAAAGCCAGGCCTGGACCGTGGCTTCGGACAGCTTTGATTGTTCGTCAAATTTGGACTACCATTTGACTTTGAAATGTTTTTTAAGGATGAGTTGGGTTTCTTGAGTATGGTATTGAAAATTCCACATCCAAACCCAAGGAAGAAAGAAATTTGTACAAAAGTAGAGAAAAGGAGGAAACCTCTTTTCGGACTCAGAAGGAACATAATGAGCTTTAAAAAGGTTTAAACAATTTATGGCATTTGGGGTTAGAATGTCTGGACTTGGCCCAAAGTAGTTCCACCATTGTTGGAACCAATTTGGAAGACTTTGTACGGTTATTTTTGAATTGAAGAAAAATAACCAAGAATGGGTCTTTTTGGGGCTTTGAATAAAAAACGTGTTGTACCAGGCTTGTTGGTAATCCCAGTACGAAAACGATAGGCAATGGTTTAAACGCATTTGGAAATTGGCGGGAAAGGTCTTTGGTTTGTGGAGTTGGTCACCCCACTGTTTTGGGCTCAAGACTTTTAGTATGGTGGCTGTAGAGTAAGCTGGTTCATGATGAGACTCACTAAGAAAGAAGCGTTTGAATTTTACAGACTCAGTGAATTCAAGAATGCTTTGGTAGAAAGACTGGAGTTTTGACAAATCTCATGGTTTGAAAAACCAGCCTTTTGGGAAAATCTTTGTAATGGCTTGAAATGTATCAGAGAGATAAAACCCATCTTCCATAGATAAAACATTTTGGTGATAGGTTTTATTAATCAAATCCGAAGATTTTTGTGAAAGCTTCGATTGAGAAAAAATAATTTGTGAAGAAGAGCTTTCACAAGAAATAACTTTTTTAGAAGAAGAAGGCTTTGAAATAGTTTTAGAAACATATTTTTCTTTCTCAGGAACTTGAGAAAGAGCTTTATTTTGGGACATACTTTTTAATGCTAACATAAGCTCATGGGACTTTGTAATGGAGTTCATCCATTCTTTTACTTGCTTATCGGAGGCAATGGCTTTAGACTGTGCTTCTTACTCCTCGACCATGTCAATCCATGATTTAATAGGCATGGCAGAAAAAAGTAACTTGTCTTTAGAAGGGGTTGTTTGAGTTTCTTTAGAGGTTGTTTGTGGTGCAGAGTCTTTAAGAATGACTTTGCCCGTGTCTTTCTTTTTGAGCGGCATATCTGTTTTGAAAAAATTCCCTTATTAGAAAATCAGGGATAGAATTTGTATCGCCTTTAATAAACTCAATATTAAAATCAATAACACTTAAAATGGCTTGCCAACGTGCAAAAATTTATTTTGATGCAATGTTTTGAATATCGTTTTTTAAAATATGTTTTGCGGCTTTGCAATCAATTCTAAGTAAAAGTTTTTGATTTAACAAATCACTTTGAAATTTAGATATGCATAAAACTATAGATAAAATTTCTTTTTTGATAGTAGAATAATTTCTTTGACATTCATTCCAATGTGCAGAGACATATTATACTATCTGTTCTTTATGATTATCAACTTGTTTTAGTATTCCTCCATAACCTAAATCTGATGCATCAGTTTCAACAATCTTAGGTAATGCAAGATTTGCAAGAAATAAACATGAAATATTTTTAATAGAATCCTTTATCAGTTTAACAGCTTTAGTGTGTTCATCAGTCCATGTAACAGGATGTTTCTTTAATCTATTATGCAATGGCTTTGAAATCCTATTGATGTTTGGATAGAAATCAAGAACATAATTTAAACTTCCTAGAAATATCTGTAATTGAGTTTTATCTAAGATTTTATCAGGAAATTTTTCTGCAAATGCAAGAGATCTTTCAATAGGTGTTATGGTTCCTTTGGAAATGTAATAACCAAAGAACCTGATCTTTGTTTGGAACAGGGAGACTTTAGAACTAGAAATGGCTAGACCAAACTTCCTAGTGATAAGATAGAAAGTCTTTAAATGATTGAAATATTGATCAATTGTTTGGGAAAAGATCAACACATCATCAATATAAACAATACAAAATTCAGAGAAAGAATTATAAATATCATTCATAATCCTTTGAAATTCTGAAGGTACATTCTTTAATCCGAATGGCATAACAGTCCATTCATACTATTAAAAAGGAACAGTAAAAGCAGTTTTATAATGGTCTTTGGGATGAATTTGAATTTGCCAAAATCTAGATTTCATATCAAATTTTGAAAAAATCAAAGCTGAATGTAGTTTCTGGAGCAAATCCTTTTTATTAGGTATGGAATACCTAATCCATTTTAATGCTTTATTAAGGGGTTTATAATTTATGACTAATCTGCGTGTTCCTCTTTCTATCTCAGAATTCTTATTGATATAGAAAGCAGCACAATACCATGGAGACCTAGACTTGACTATGAGACATTTAGATTCTAAATCTTTTATCTCATCTTTGCAATGTTGTTCCAATTCCATGTTCATTTGGATTGGACGGGCTTTGGTAGGTATTTGCTTTTCATCAAAAGAGTTTTCATAAGGCAAATCAACCAAATGTTGTTTTCTGTTCCAAAAAGCAGATGGTAGATCCGCACATATTTCTTTTTCAATGAGGTCTTTAAAATTAGATATTTTTCTTTTTACAAATTTATTTTGTAATTGGTTTTCGATTCTTTGTAAACTTAATTCCTTTTTTAAACAAATCAGGTCATTTTGTTTTGATTTGAGGAGTGTATTGATTTGGTTCTGATAAATAGAACAGGCTTTAACAATATTCAAATTTCTTGTTTTAGGTTTTTCAATAAAAGGAAAAACAAGTTTTTTGGTTTTTACTTTAAAAGATATACTATCATAGTTGACAGTATAGGGAGTAATGAGATTGATAAAGGGGGTTCCTAGAATGACAGTATGGTGTATGTCATTTGTAAGAATAAAAGAAGTTCTGAAGTCAAAACCATTGTTATGAATAGAGGCGTCAACTTTAGATTTGACAGTAAGTTTGGAATTATTAGCGGCAGAAAGTCTTTCATTCGTTTTCTCATGAAACCTTCTGGGAATAATATATTCTTTAATGTAATTTAAATCAGCACCAGTGTCAAAAAGGACAATGGTGTCAATTTCAAAATCTTTAGAAAAAATTAAGTTAATTTTAATCAAATACTTTCTTGTGGTGATTTGCTTTAAAACAAATAGAAAATCATTGGGTATAGATTCAATGTTTTCAAGACTTTGTCCTCCATTATCACCATCATCAGATTCTGATTCTTTATCAGAATTATCCTGGAGTTGTCTATGTAAGAGAAGTTGAATGGTTTCAGAATCATTCTTTTGTTTTTCTTTTAACTCTTTTGTTTTTCTTTTAACTCTTTTATCTCAAGTTTGATCTCTTTAATCTCTCTTTGAAGGTCTTAGATATTGGGAATTGTTTTCTTTGTCTTCTTATTATCCAAGATTTCAGTTAAGTCATATGTATTCTTTTTTATGGTAGGGGCTTTAGTAGTTTCTGCTTTGTCACCTAATTCTAAAGTTTTTAGAAGCTTATCAAGATACTCTTTTTTAAGAGTAGGGTCAGAAATGTGTTTAACTAGCTCAAGAAAAGCTTCTTGTTCTTTAGTCAACACATTGAGTTTTTTTGTCTTTAAATAGGATTCTGTATCAGAATCACTAGATACAGATGTATTTGAGCCAATTAACTCATCAACCTGTAGAGGCACACTGTTTCCTGACATGAAAGACTCAGAGTCAGAAGACTCTACAAGCAAAGAGGCCACTTTAGAGAATATCTCTTCTTCTAGGTCAAGTTCATGGAGCTTTCTGCTCATTCTACAGAATTTTGCAGTATGACCTTTCTTTCCACATTTGAAACATGTGGCTTCTTTGTAACTGAAAGGAGCTTTTGATTTTGCTATGGTATCTTTCTTTTTAGAGAAATGAGGTTTCCTATAAGGCTTTGATGGTTTCCTATATGAAGGTTCTCTAAACTGATGGAAGGGTTTTTTACACTTGTAATGTTTCTTGTGAGGTTTCGAAGAGCACTTACCATTACAATCCTTAGAAGTGGAGGCTTTAAAAGGGTCATAGTTAAACTGTTTACAGAAACTACCTAGTTCTTGCTTAGACTGTCTAAGCTCCCATTTTAATCGTTTCTGTAATTTCAAGTCCTGACAAATCTTTAAACCTTCTTTGTTAATAAAACTGACAAGTTCACCGTAGGTGAGCTCATCATAGGGAATAAGGTTGTCATAAAGGGCTTTAATAGAATTCCTAACCTTTTCTCCTAATAAGGTAGGTAAACCTGCAAGAAATTTTTCTTTCCAGGTTATATGATTTGCATCATCCCTAAGGAAGAGTCTGGTAAAGAATGTGATTTTATAGCCTTTGGAATTCACTAACCTTCCTACACCTCAGGTTATATAGTAACTCAGCATTCTTATCCCTAAGATGTGAAAGATCTCCTATGAAATGAAGGGATATAGTCAGAATCAGGGTAGCAACTACATCCTGAATTTGACTATTGAATTCATCACAAATGGGGGCTCCATTCTCATTTGTTTGAATTGAATTTAAAATATCTAATTGTTGTTGTTTGGTGAGGAGGTGATCCCACCATCCTTTAAGCTGACCAGTAAAGCCAGCAATGAGAATCTCTGCTATGGCTTTGTCAGAGGTTCCCTGTTGGGTTTTATAGGCATTAGCTGTCATGGTCATCTGTTGTAATAATCCTAGGATATTATACTCAGACATTCCATCTATGTTCCATTCATAGACAGAAGAGGCATTAAAACGAGATTGGTTTAAAGCACTTGGTCTGTTATCTATGGCTAAGTTAGGTGGAGAACTAACAGTAGGAAGGGCTAATTCCCAATGGATTTTATTTATTTTAGGAACATGTTCTTCTTTAAAGGCTTCTAAGTCAGAAGAGGCTATAGACATTTGGTCTTGTTCTAGTACACCAATTTTGCTAGATTGGACACTATCTGAAGCTATTTGAACTTTACTAGAAGAGAAAGAAGAAGCTTCTATTCTATCTAGTTGTTCTCTAATGGCTTTAGCAAAATATGATTTTGACTCTTGAACTAACTTTTGACTAGTCTTTGAGACCTGGAAGGGTTTGAAAATAGGCTCTTTGAGTTTCTTTTCAAAGTCAGTTTTTGACGTAATACTAGGAGAAACAGTTATGGTTGACTTTCGGAATTAGTTTTCTATCCTAGTCAACTGTTTTCCTATTGTATTCAGATTGGTATTACAGAAGTTATTCTGTTGAATAATGCTATCTAAATCTGTTTCTGGATCTTTAGGTTTATGGATTTTATAGGGTGAGGCTTTTATCTGAACAGGAGGTTCACCATGATCAATGGTTAGACTCCTAAGTGGAGGAAGTTCAGATTCTATAATTTTATCACTATCAGGAAAATTCCATTCAGTGATTTTCTTCTAACAGTAATGAGATTTGATTCTTTAAAAGGATAAGTAATTTTGTTATCCGAAGCATACATCTCAAACCAATCAAAAAACAATATATGAACTTTATGTAAATTTACAAACTCATAATAGACTTGTTGGATCTCTTTTCTTTGGTTTAAGAAACATTTGAAAAACCAAAGTCTTTTTTCTTTATTAGTGTCAGAATAAAAATCATTGTGAAGAATAGTTTTATCTAATTCAAAATCTTTTTTAATGACACTAATTACATTTTCTGTGAGAGCAGAAAATGTAGGAGAAGTTGGAGGAGAAGGTTCATTCTCTTCCTGTCTTTGATCATGTTGACTGCTAGTGTAGATTGGGTGAGGAATACTAGTGGTATAGTCAACAGAGTGAATAGAGGAACTAGGTATATCTGAAGTGGAAAACCTAGGTTGACTCTTTCCTGATTGGAAAGGAAGATTTATAACGGAAGGAATCTTTGAAAATTTTCTTTCTAATGAAGGAATACTTGAGTATGAATCTTTATCAGAGAATTTAGATGATATAGATCTCTTAAAGGATAGTTTGACTCTACCATCTGAATACTGAGTCACATTTTGTGACTCAGTATTTGGCTCAAGTTGTTTTGGAATCACTGGTTCAGTGGCTCCTTTAAGAATCCATTCTTCTGGGAGATTGACATCTTTCCATTGGATAGGTTTTGGGACAACAGTGTTGGCTTTAGACAGGTCAGTTTGTAAGAAAAGAGTCTCGTTTCTCTTTGACTGAAATTTATGTTGCGTATTAAACGCAAAATTCATGGCTTTGTAAGATATTTTAAAAATTAAGGCAACTGGAACAGATCCCTCAATCATGTGATAATTATGAGTTTTGATTTGTAAAATCATGCTTTTTAAAATGTTTTTGTCTTTTAAAGAAACTGTTATGTTTGGATAACAGCTAAATGAGATGGGACCTTTACAAAGGCTTGATTCTATACTACTTAATAAGGAATCATCAAAAGAGATGAATCGACCATCTCTTAGGATAACCAGAATATTGGTATTAAGACCTTCTTTGGTCAAGAGTTTTATGCCGACTTGTATTAAGCCAATGTGAACATAATTAAAGTTCTTTTCTTTTAGTTTCTTTAAAGAGTGTTCTGAGAACAGGTGGATAGTTTTAAAAGGCTTTGAAAGGGTTATGTCGCGTTCTTCAGTTTTTATAATAAAATCAGTTTTTAAGAAATCAAGTTTTTTTGTTTTGTAAATCATGTCTTTAGAAATCTTTGGTAATTCCCAATTATCAATAGCTTTATTAAAGTCTTCAATAACGAACTCCTCATAATTCACAACATTATTAGAATCACTAGTTCTTCCAGAAGAAGAGCTAGAAAAGGATGATGTTCTACAGAGTAGAGAGTCCATGAGTAGGAACCTAGAATCTAGTTTGGATTGTGCTTCTTACTCCTCGACCATGTCAATCCATGATTTAATAGGCATGGCAAAAGAAAGTAACTTGTCTTTAGAAGGGGTTGTCTGGATTTCTTTAGAGGTTGTTTGTGGTGCAGAGTCTTTAAGAATGACTTTGCCCGTGTCTTTCTTTTTGGGAGGAATTATCTGTTTTGAAGAAATTTCCTGATTAGAAAATCAGGGATAGAATTTGTATCTCCTTTAATAAACTCAATATCAAAATCAAAAACACTTAAAATGACTTGCCAACGTGCAAAATTTATTTTAATGCAATGTTTTGAACATCTTTTTTTAAAATATGTTTTGCGGCTTTGCAATCAATTCTAAGTAAAAAATTTTGATTTAACAAATCACTTTGAAATTTAGATATGCATAAAACTATAGATAAAATTTCTTTTTTTATAGTAGAATAATTTCTTTGACATTCATTCCAATGTGCAGAGACATATTATATTATCTGTTCTTTTATAATTATCAACTTGTTTTAGTATTCCTATATATATATATATATATATATTTATGGCCTTCATCACCAAATCAAGTTAATAATAATATTAGACAATAATAACATTCTATCAACTTCAACTTGCCTAACTAAAACAATTACAAATTAGACTTAAAATTTAAAACTATAACAACTATAATTATAGTTTAAATTACAACCAAATACTAATAGTACTATATATTAAAAGTTACCTTTCAAACACCCATAACACCAATGTCGGCACTCACCGCTTCCACTGTCGAAGCTTACGATCTTATAAGCTCTATAAAATCCAAAATAAAAAAATTAGTAATTCAAGTACATGACTGCATGTAGATGTTCTATATAAAGTTATAATGCATTTTAAATAAATTATGTATAGAATGTATGATAAAAAAATTAAAAACATTACCTTCTTGTAATTCTATATGAAACATTTGCTCCTTAATATCTTCTTGGAGGTTGTAGATGAGATTGGCAAAAAGTTTAGACTGCAGCCAATTTTCAGTGCATATCAATGCCTCAACCATAGCCGGAGTTAAAGAACTCCTATACTCATCAATAATACGACACCGGTGCTAAAGGTAGACTCAGATGCCACTGTGGAAACAAGAACAACGAGGTCATCTCTTGCAATTTTCTCCAGAATTGGATACCTCGATCCATTCACCCTCCATCAAAGCAAAACATTAAGTTTAAGATTGCTGGGATCTTCAACTGGATCCTTCAAGTACATTTCCACCTTAGATACTACTCTTCTACTCTCATTATGAACAGAAGCCTTCCTGGCATATCAAAGGAAAGGGCAAGCAACTCGAAAAGGGTCATCACATTCACCACCAGCAACATCCACCAAATTAGCCTCAGTTGTAAAACGTTGAGAAGAACTTGTACCTCCATAACTGCCACTAAGACCACTCTCACCATACATCGATGGTGTGGAACTAGCGGAGAATGCACTATATGCATCATAAAACTCATTCAACAAGTCTTTCACTGCTTTGGTCATTTGTTCAATCATCAAGTTATCATTGCCAAAAATGATCTCAAAAACATGTTTAGCAAAATCTATTTTCGCTCGTGGATAAAGAATAGAGGCAACAATCAACATTTTGTTTATCTTGCATGTGGACTCTCAATACTTATCAAATATTTTCCTTATACTATAAGCCATAGAGGACACCCAAGGATCTGTACTTTCTTGCAGTGCAGTCAATGAGCTCTCAATTAAGCCAATAATATCATAACAAAGATTAGAAGCCACACTCAAAGAGGCAGAAAACAACAATGTGGCATCATAAAATACCTTCAAAAACTTCATAATTCGTTTATCACTCTCCCAATCCTCTGGTCCAGTTGGGCCCACCCTTATGACATTATTTTCTTTCTCAGCAAAGTATGCCTCATAAGATTTATCCACTTCTGTCATTCTATCAAATGCCGCTTGAAATTTCAGTGCAATCATCAACATCAAATAAGTGGAATTCCACCTGGTAGGACAATCCAAAACAACAATTCCTTTTGGACAATTCACCTGCTTAGCACATTGTTTAAATGTCCGCAACCTCGTGCTAGAAGATCTCACGTACTTCATAGTATTCTGAATAGTGGTAACACTAGCATGCAACTCTCCTAATCCTGAAACAACAATCAAATTCAAAATATGTGCACAACAACGCACATGCATATATTGTCCCGCCAACACAAGTGCATCATCATTCCTCCAAGTAAGCAACTGCATAGTGACATAACCAACAACAATATCATTTGCAGTGGCATTATCAATAGTTATTGCAAACAACCTCTCTATCCCCCAATCTTATAGGCAAGCCACAATCTTTTTGCCAATCGACTTCCCTCTATGATTTTTGATTGCGCTAAAACTAATAATCCTCCTATTCAAAAACCAATCACTATCAATAAAATGAACTGTAATCACCATGTAGCTCATGTTTTGAACAGAAGTCCATAAATCAATTGTAAGAGACACCCGCTACTTGTTGTTGCAAATCAAACTCTTCAACATTACATTTTCCTCCAAAAATAACTCCATAACATCTCTACCAATAGTTCTTTGAGATGGCATAACGAACTGCGGGATAGCTACACTGCAGAAATGCCTAAATCCTTAGTTGTCTACAAAACTAAGCGGCAACTCACCCATAATAATCATTTTAGTTACTGCTCTTCGACATGTGTCTTGACTCCATCCTTTACCCAAAACTAAATTACTTGCATTTTCTTCGTCGATTTCCACTTTGTTGTGATCGAAATGTCTTGTATGATTCACATGTCTTTATATGCCTTGTCATACTTGTAATCCCATCAAGCCTTGAATGACATTGATATTGACAGTCTTTTCCGCTTCGCCTTTTCCTTTCCTCTATGGGTTTCTTCCATTTGTACACTTTGTTCTTCATCGTCACTCATCGAATTCGATCTTGAGTGTCCAAGCATCTGAATATTCAAAATAATAATTAATAATCATTAATTCAAAAATCAAAACACAGAAATACTATTAACATAATCTAATTAGTAATTTCAATTTAAATTGTTCATAATCCATAAACGAAAAGTAAGAAATTCATTATTAATTAATTAATTTATAATATCCAATTATCCATTCCCCATAATAATATGATATTATTTGCCTATCTATGTTTTAATTCTTATTATAAATCCTTTAATTTCAAGCTCAAATTACTTGTACTTAATACAATAAAATATTAATTGAATTAGTTAATTTTTTAAGGTTGAATTGAAGGCTTGAAGTGCACATAATCATATAACACATTATAATTATAAAAAATATGTAACACTAACATAATACTTAATTTTAATATTTAATCTACCTAATTCCTAATTTTTTATTCATAAAAAAATTAATTATTAACTGTTATTAACAATTATTAACAATGATCAATTAACACTATTTCAATTATTAATAGTTGACAAAATTTTTGTTATTTATTAACAATTAATAAAAATTTATTTATAACAAAATCATAAATACACTAATTTTCTTGCTTTTATTACTAACATTTAAAAACACATAATTACAACAATCAAATAATAACCATTAACCAATTACATAACAAATATTAAATAACTAATAATTAAGCATAAATAACTATTAAACTATATATATATATATATACCATGAAAGATTGAATTTGAAATTATGAAACTTCAAATCTTAGAAAACGGGTTCGGGTCACAAAGCCACCAAGGGAGAAAGCTCGAGTCGGGTTGGGTTGGAGGCTTCGGCCACGGCAGTAGATGGCAGCAGCTCATGGTAGTAGATCACGGCACAGATCGCGGTAGCAAATGGCAACAACTCACGACACAGATTGCAGCAACAGATGGCAGCAGATCACGGCACAGATCGCGGCAGCAGATGGGAGATGGCAGTAGATCGCGGCAGTAGATGGCAGCAGATCACGACACAGATCGCGGCAACAGATGGCCTGTCGGGTGTCACTTTCAGCAAATTAAAGAAGGTTCAGAGTCAGATTTCAGGCCTTTGGTTTCGGCAGCACTTACAGCAGATTGGTCCTGTTCTATGTGTTGTTTGTGTGTTTCAAAGTGTGTGAATTGTTGTGAGTACTTGTGAGCTGTGAGGGTTGCCCTTTGCCGTTTGGTGTATAGTGTGTTGTGCGTGTGTATTGTGTAATCTATAATGTGTCAATAAGTGTAAACTGTAAAGTAACTAAAGCGTAAAGTGTAATGTGTGGTGTGAGTGAGTTTTTTTTTTTTTTGGAAGACCTGATCGGGTATTCGGGTCAAGTCGGGTTTAACCCGACCCGATCACAACCCGATCGGGTTTGCACTTCGTCATCCGATCGGGTTGCAATGCTAACCCGATCCGACCCGAATCCAACTTTTTTCAGGTCAGATCAGGTCGAATCGAGTATTTTACCCACCCCTAATTAGAGAAGTAAGAGGTACATCTGGACCAAGCATAAATAATGGGCTTCCTAAATCAGCACCTAATCAACCGACCCCTAAGCTAGTAAACAAGGAATCCTACCCACCTCTTCAAAGGACTACGACAAAAGAGATGTGGGAAAAGAAAAGCCAAGGGACTCTGTTACTTCTGTGATGAAAAATAGAGTCAACCTACCATGCAGCGCTGTATCTGATACAGCACATGCATGCAACCGGTACAACCAATTTTTAACTGGATAATATAATGAAAATTACATTTTTATTTGTTTTTAATGTGAAACAATTATGAAACATTTTGAAAAAAAAGATAAAATTGTAATTAAATGAGGAAAAATATTGTAATAATTTTAAATTTAAAAATAGTATAAAAATATAAAAATATACCAGAAAATGGTTATATTACTACTTATTTTGTCACATTTCAATATTTATAATGCATATTTCAAGTTTACTTTTCAATTCCTATTTTTCATGGCGCTTTATCTAAATTTTGGTACGTTGTTCCAACTCATTTTCCCACTAGTTTTTGGTTCTATATATCCACTCTTTTCATTAACTTCCAACTTTTTACGTGAATATTTCAAGTTTATTTTTATATCTCTATAATGTGTTAAACTTTATCTAGTTATTGGTCAATTGTTCTGATTTGTTTTTCTACCACTTTTTTTGTCTATATTCCTATTATTTTTATTAAATTCCAACATTTTGGATAAATATATCAAGTTTAGTTTTTAGATCTCTACTTCTCATTTGAATTTATTAAATTCTTGGTTAATTATTTCAATTTTTGGGTTAACTTCTTCAACTCTTGTTCCCACCATTTTTTAGTTCTATATTCCTAATATTTTTATTGAATTCCAAAATTTTGTTTAGATATTTCAAGTTCAATTTTTAGATCCCTACTTTCCGTTGGAATTTATCAAATTTTTGGTAAGTTATTTCAATTCATTTTTCCATTAGTTATTAGTTCTATATTTCCGGTTCTTTCATTAAATTTCTAATTTTTAGGTTAATATTTCAAGTTTATTTTTTAATCTCTATATTCTGTTAGACTTTATCTAGTTATTACTAAGTTATTCCAATTTATTTTTCCACCACTTTTTGGTTCAATATTCCTCTCTTTTTATTGAATTTCAATATTTTAGGTAAATGTATCAAATTTACTTTTTGGATCCCTACTTCACGTTTAAATTTATCAAATTATTGTTAAGTTATTTTAACTTTTATGTTAATTTCTTCCACTCTTATTTCCACTACTTTTTTGTTCTATGTTTCCACTCTTTTCATTGAATTCTAATATTTTGCTTGGATATTTCAGGTTCATTTTCTAGATCTCGATTGGTTGTTAAACTTTATCACATTCTTGCTAAGTTCTTCAAACTTTTAGGTTATGTTCTTCAACTCTTGTTTCCACCATTTTTTGGTTCTATATTTCTACTATTTTTACGTAATTTAAATATTTTTTTCAAATGTTTCAAGTTTATTTCTCGATCCCTACTTGTTGTTGGATTTATCAGATTCTTCGTAACTCATTCCAAGTTTTAGGTTAAGCTTTTCAACTCTTTTTTCCACTATTTTTTATTTTATATTCCTACTCTTTTCATTAAATTCCAATATTTGCCATAGATGTTTCAAGTTCATTTTTTAAATCTCTATTTATTGTTAAATTTATCAAGTTATTGGTAAGTACTTACAACTTTTAGGTTAAACTGTTCAATTGTTGTTCCCACAACTTTTTGGTACTATATTTCTATTTTTTTCATTGAATTCCAACATTTTGGGTAAATATATCCAGTTCAGTTTTTAGATCCCTACTTTCTGTTAAAATTTATCAAATGTTTTGTAAGTTGTTCCAACCTTCGAGTTAACCTCTTCAACTTTTGTTCCCATCAAATTTTAGTTCAATATTTCTACTCATTTTATTAAATTCCAACATCTGAGTGAATGTTTCAAGTTTATTTTTAAGATATCTATTTTTCATTGAAATTTATCAAATTCTTATTAAGTCATTCCAACTTATGGGTTATGCTTTTGCACTCCTTTTCCACCATTTATTGGTTCTATACTCCTACTTTTTTATTTATTGAATTACAACATTTGGGTAAATATATCAAGTTATGTTTTTAGACCCTTGCTTTCCATTAAAATTTATCGAATTCTTTATTAGTTGTTCCAACTTTTGGGTCAACATTTTCAATTTATTTTCTCACCAAATTTTGGTTCTATATTCATACTTTTTTTTATTGAATTCCAATATTTAAGTACATATTTCAAGTTTAATTTTTAGTTCTCTACTTTTCATTATAATTTATTAAATTCTTGTCAAGTTGTTTCAATTTCTGTGTTAAGCACTTCCACTCATTTTCCTACCATATATTGGTTCTATATTCCTACTCTTTTAATTGAATTTCAATATTTTATGTGGATGTTTCAAGTTTATTTTTCATATCCCTATTCACTGTTGGAATTTATCATATTATTGGTAGATACTTATAATTTTTTGGTTAAGTTCTTCAACTATTATTATCATCACATTTTGGCTATATATTCCTACTTTTTTTTTCTAAATTCCAATATTATGGGTTAATATTTCAAGTTCATTTTTAAGATACCTATTTGTCATTGGAATTCATCAAATTCTTTTTAAGTTGTTCTAACTATTGTGTTAACCTCTTCAACTCTTTTTTCAACGATACTATATTCCTACTCCTTTTATTGAATTCCAACATTTAGGTGAATGTTTTAAGTTCATTTTTCGAATCTCGACTTTTCATTGGAATTTATCAAATTCTTATCAAGTTATTCCAACTTTTAAGTTTTGCTCTTCCACTCATTTTTCCATCATTTTTTTGTTCTATATTCTCACTTTTTGTATTGAATTCCAATATTTTGATTAGATGTTTCAAGTTATTTTTTAGTAGTCCTACTTTTTGTTAATCAATTTCAACTTTATTTTTAGAATTTTTTTTTACATATTCCTACTCTTCTAAGTGTATTCCAATATTTTGGCTGACGGTCCAATTTTACTTCATAAATTCATGCTTTTCATTATATTTTTTCAACTTTTTAGTAAATTATTCCCACTTTTAAGTTAAGTTATTTCCACTCTTTTACACCTTACAATGGTTTTATGTTCCTATTATTTTCATTATATTCTAACACTATAGATACATGTTCCATTTCCTTTTTTAACTAATACTAATATTACTTTTTTAAAATAACAACAATATCAATAAGGCCAATTATATATAACCCCTTATTATTTTAACAAATATCAATTTACTATAGTTATTGAAATTTTTTTATTGCAACCCTTTATCATTTCCAACATTTTGGGTCTTTAATTTAAGTCCTTTTTTTTAAATCTTCGTTACTTCATGAGTTCTTCTGAACTTGAATGTATATGTACGTAAGCTTTTAATCTTTATACATATTTATTATCATTTAATCATTTTAATTAATAGTATTTAGTTATATTTAAAATAAACCATATTTATTTATCTTTAAACTAAAATAATCAAGAATTAAGATTTTTTTTGAATTCAAATTAAATTTTTACCACTCGATTTTCTTTTCAAATTAGTTTTATTAATTTCTAATGCCTTCAAAAAATATTTATGTTATTAATTATAAATATTAGTATATTATACTTGGATTATTACCACTATTATTCTTTTTTTACCATTACTATGATTATAATTACTACAAGGCTATGGCTACTTTGGAGTTGCTCTAAGGTAGAGCACAAATTATAACCACATACGTAAAGTGATAAATAGTAAAAAAAAATTCATTATAACTTTAATCGTATAGTTATGAAAGGGTGTCTACCTTAGAGCAGTTCCAAAATAGCCGGACATTTACTACAATCATGAGATTTTTTAACAATATTTTTTTTTATAATGAGCATTCTTCCTTTTCATTTTTAAATATGTATAAGTTCTTCAATTTTCAAGACTTAGCGAAAATCATTTTCAGAAATTTATTATGGCCAATATGGTACGATGAAAATCTAACATCATAGCAAGAACACTTTGTAATATGATTTTGCATGTTTAATTAATTTACCTTTTTCAAATGGTCTTTTTTACTCGTAAATTTATTGGCATTTATTTACAAATAAATTATAATGTCGTACTAATTTATCGGATGCACTTAAAAATACACAAGACCAGAATATGTAATAATAATTGTCCAGCCTACATTCCTTTAATTTCTACAAATGCACTCCTTGATACAAGTGTAAAGTCCTCAATCTTCCTCAAAAAATTTTACATGCCATCAATAAAATTTTCAAGTCATTTTTAATTGCAACCCTTTATCATTTTTAACACTTTGGGTCCATAATCTAAGTCTTTTTTTTTTTTTTTGTTCTTGAGATCTCTTAAACTTGATTGTATATATACTTGAGCTTTTAGTCTTTATACATATTATTCTCATTTTATCATTTTAATTGATTATTTTTAGTTATCCTTGAAATAAATTAATGTATTTATTTCCATGTTTCTCTTTACTTTTTAAAATAATTTCTTTAATTTTTCAAAACTTCAACAATAAATAAAAAATAATATGTAAGAGTCCATGCAATTGCTATGCTTCTCAAAAACTTTATTTTTCAAAAAAATATTTTTTAAAAGTTACGATAGTATATGTTATAAAAATATTTTTTCTTTTTTTTTTCCTTGGAATCAATTGACAGGATGAGATTTCTTTAAGTTAAATTTATTTATACTTAGCTTTTGATCTAAAATAATTGTATTTATATACCTTAGACTGAAATAAATCAAGAATTGATTTTTTTGAATTCGTATAAAATTTTACCAATCTAGTTTCTTTTCAAAATAGTTTTCTTAATTTCTTATTACTATTATTTATTTTTTCTGTTACTACAATTATTTTTATTACTCTCAAGCCTCATGAGATTTGTTAAGAACAATTTTTTTTTTTGTTTATAATGAGTACAACTCTTTTTTCTAATGCATGTATATAATTTTCAATATATAAAATAAGTTCTTGAATTTTTCAAGACTTACCTAAATAATTTTTAAAAGTTTATTATGGCCAATATAACATTAGGAAAATAAAAAAAATTTAATATGATTTTGGCATGTTTAATAGTTAATTTTCTTTGTAAATGGTCTTTTACTCATTGATTTGTTAGCATTTGTTTATAAATAAATAATATTCATGGATATGATTTTGGTGTATTTAATTTTTCTTTTAAAAATAATCTACTACCATCTGTTGGCATTTGTTCGTAAACGAAAATTATCCATAACTTCAAGAAATTTAATTTTGATAATGAATTTGATCATTTATAATTAACTTTTGATCTTAATACATATATATGTTTATTTACCATTTAAATAATAATTATAATCAATTTTTTTATTATAATTTAAAGAGTATCATTCTTTTTCAAGAATGCATGTCTCCTAAAAGCAAGTACGGTATATAATTTTCAATTTCCGAAATAAGTTCTCCAATTTTTCGTGATATAATTGAAACCATTTCGAAAAGCTATGCTATCTATCTTCATAAGACTTAATAAATTTAATTTGATAACAATCAATATTCTCAATTATCATTTATGAATTACAAGTTTACAATCACATGAATTGACCTGTTCTTATTTTCCTTTGAAAAAAATTTTAACATGAAAAATAAAATTTATTTCTAATAAATGTCTAAATTCAAATTTTAGATCATGAAAATATCGGCAATAACAAAAATATCGATCAATTACATTGGCAACAATAATCAAGCAAACTGGATCTTCATGAAAACAAATAGAATTTCCAATTAATAATATCACTGGAGTAGAACTGAACATATTGTCAAAACGAATTGGTTAAAAATAATAAAACAGGAGCTGAATACTCCACAATCCCTAGAGTAATAAGACACAATGATATACAAATCAAAATAAGAAGAGTTCAATATCTATTTTTATACCATTTCCATTCATACTACAAATTACTGGTTCATGTCATATTTTTATTTACTATTGTGATTAAAGAACACTGTAACAAGCAGATCAAAATCCTTCCAAATGCCAAATTACAGACTACAGAAACTCAAGACAAAAGGAAACAGAACGAAAAATTGGGAAAGCTAAGTGCCCTTTTATCCTAAAGAAAAGGAAACATAAACAACATCTTAGGTGCAGTAAAGAAAATAATCCTTACTGCAAGAGAAAATAATAAAAAAAAGAAAAAATTGGGAGCCTTCGCAGCTGAATTGTAATAGCTACCACTTACAAGATCATTTATCGCCTTAGTTGCAAGATGCCAAATGGCCCTAAAAGAAAAAGAACACATTTCATGACAATAAAATACCTACTACCATTTATACATAGAGTAATTAAAATTATGCATGAATATACTCTAGTAAGGAAATTTAAAAAAATATATAAATTGAGTGATCCAACTTTTTCTGGACTTTTGATTACCAAACCAAATTTCAAAAAGATTATCAAGTAAACATATTTGCATGATACACATCATATAAAATATTCATCACCAAAGAACATACAAAAGAAGAAATAAAGCAAAAAATTTATCTAAAAGATCAGTTAGCATGCCAAAGATGTTTTGACTAGTACATGGAATGCTGATCCATCGTGCACATGTTAGAGCTATAAATGGTTCCAAAATTAAGGAATTACATCAAAACTCTCCTCACTACACACATCATAACATCTACTAATCTACTATGTTTTTCTTTTCTTTTCTTTTCTTTTTTCCTTAATAGAATGTTGATCTGGACTTAATACAAATAAAAAAAAAACAAAATTTATAGTTATAACATCTTACAGGAAACAAACAAAATATGTCTATGTTAAAACATATTATCTTATTTATACATTTCATCAAGCAGAAAAAAATTCTGAAATTCCAATTAAAAAAGAAAAAGAAAAAATATTAAAAATAAAAAGTAAAAAGAGATTGATTTTTTTCATAAATGACCTTCTAGGATGAGATCTTTGGCGAGTCAATGAAGAGTGAGCTCGGCTTTAATTACTAAACTTGATCTTGATCTCACATAATTTTACTTCTCATCTCATGGATACTCCTAAAGCACACCCATATCCTTAACATCTGATTCAATAAGCAAAGTTATAGAAGATATAGAAGACACCGGCATCATTCCTAAATTATCCATCACTATGTAAGCTTCCACCTTTAATAGAACATCAATGAGCTTCTGGCAGCATATCACAAATAGAACACTAAAGACAATACTTTTTTTCTTTTTTTTTCAATACTACATTTTATAAAATAGAATAGAACAATACCGAGCATTCTATAAATATATAGAATCCAAAGCGGTTCAAATTAAATATTAAAATAACAGAGCATGAATATGATTAAAAAATAGAAAAAAACTTACCGTCTTGAAATCTTAAGCTCCCAAGTGCCCATGGAAATCACTTCTCAAAATATTTTTGCATTCCATAGATGTCGCTTCAACCCTAACCAGCAATAACCATTCAATTAATAAAAAAAGAAAATTATTCAGATTGTTAAACACAAATCCCAAACAATTAAATAAGTAAGGAGAGGCCAAAATTAATAACTTTCTCCTTAAGGTCACCCAAAATTCACACTCAAAATTTTTATGCAAAATGACACCATATACTAAAAGAAAAAAGGGGCTACCAGATCAAGCATTAGAGAGTGGAGAATGGAATTGAAATTGAAGAGTGGCGACGCGAAAAATCAGTGGAGAGTGTGGATCAGAGAGTGATCAACACTAATTAGAAAAAAAAATGGTATGGCCAAATATGGAGGAGGAGAAACGAGAGTTGAGAGAAGAAAAGAGTTGGAATTGGAGAGGACTAAAAATTAGGGTCGGCTGTGCCCTAGTTTTTCATTTTACACTTATTTAATATTTATACTTTCAATAAAAATTTGATTTTTTTTTCAAATTTATAGATAAAAAATTAATAATGTTCAGTAAATATTTCATTTAGGTGACAGTTTTGCCCGCCAAAATGAGAAAGTGTTCATTTCATTTTAATTTATTTGTATTATTATAAATTAATTTGATATTATGAAGTCTTACTTATTTTTAATTACTATAGTACTGCAAATAAAAAAAACTGCAATTATGTTGTAACACCTATAAATAAATTGCACAACATTTAGTATACAAATCATGTAACCACTTATATTTGTGCACAATTACTGTAATAATTTTGAGTTAATTTTAAAATATAACTATCATGCTTCAATTGTATAACTGGAACTATAATAAAATACAACATTATTTCATATTAGTTGTATTCAAATTACAATTATCTTGTATTAAAAACAAAAGGTTTTTGGGTATGAACCTTGCTTTTAGGTGGGGAGGAATTATATTGTCATTGGGCTAACTAATAAAAAAGATTTTAATTATACATGTTACATGGATAGTCACATTCTGAATTTAGATCACTATCGTCAAAGGGCATAATTATCCAAAAAGAGATATATATAGTTATTTATGAAAATATGGTATATCCCAAATTAAATCATGTGGGAGTTAATAGTTAAAATTATAAACTAATAATATTACTATTTGGATTATAAAAATAAAACAATGTCATATATAGACCATATACACATTATCATAATAAACATCTAATAATGATAATAAGTGTCATATTTAAATTTAGTTAAATCTAATTAATATTGGTTGACAATTCTGGTTATTACCAATATAAGAAAATGAATTTTAATGTTATTAGATTATTAGTTACGATACCACTAATGGCAATAGATCAAAAATTAATATTACGTATTAATGTGTTTGTTTTAAGTATTTATAGAAAGTTATATGACTTAAAACAATGAACAAATATAACCACACAAATAATATAGTATAAAAGAATAAATAAAATAACTAATTTCACATAAATTTGTAGTATGAATTAATTTGAACAAGTGATTGTTTTGTGAATATTATTTAAAAATTGAAACATTAGATATATTATATTTATCTAATATACAAATTGTTTTTAGAAGTTATCCATATAACATATAGATACTAGCCGCTACCACTAATCATAATAAGAAAACTAATAATATTTTATGTAATTAGAATATTTGACACCATGAACAAGATAATTGTTTGATAATTATCCAATACTTGGATAAAAGTTATCCTCATATTAGTAGGTAGAGGTTAGAGCCACTTTATGCGCATTTAGAGATTGATTATTTATTTATTTATTTAGAAATAAATATAATTTAATACAATTCTACAGAAAAAAAATGCATTGCACTATCAAAATGTTAATAAAATATTCTGATTATTTTTTATGTAAAATATCTTTAAATTTATAATATAATATTATAAATAATTCAATTAATTTAAAATCAATATCATTAAATTATATTTAAATTATTATTCTTACTAGTATAGAAGTGTCATATTTTAAGTATCTTTTAATGTTATTTAAAAAAAGTATATTTTAATTTTATGAAAAAAAAAGTATATTTCATGTAATTTGAGGGGGGGGGTCTTTGGTAGTTTTCTAGTTTGAATTGATTAATTTGATATTTGCTTAAAGAAGGGTAGCTACAAGATAATTACCTTTAATTTTTGCCTTATTTTACCTGTATAACCGCTACTTTTGGTGGCCGGTTATATGCGCAAATAAAAAATTGATAAAAAGTGGCTGTACGAGATACAGCCGCTGTATTACAGTTGGACCCTGAAAAATATCATGTGGGCCACCATTGTAAGAAACTTCACTTGTTCTTGATTGAAGGTGAAGACAGTGATGTCTTTAGCACCTCAGCGGTCGAAAATCAAAAGGAATAAGCAAGTGAAGCAAATGAAGCCCCGCCAATATCATTCAAGCCGATGTCTGGATCAACGGCTTATCACACGATGGGAGTTTGAGGTAGTATAAAAAAAAAAGCCATTAGTACACTGATAGACTCTGGAAGCACACATAACTTTCTTGACCCTGGTATCGTAAAGCAAACTGGAGTCTCGACTCAATAAACAAACCCATTAACTGTAACCGTTGCAAATGGCTCAACAATTGCAAGTGCAGCCGTATGTAAACAATTAGAGTAGTTTATGCAGGGTTCTCTATTCCAAGTAGATTTCAGAGTGTTGCTTTTGGGTGGGTGTAACTGTTAGAATCAATTGAATCCAGTAACGAGAGCTTAATAAAGTGGACTGAATCATGTTGTATTGAAACTCAACTTGGCTTTTAATAGACATTTTCAACACTAACAGAAAGCATATAAATAGGACACGTTAGCCATTATCTTAGCTACGTGTGTAACAAAGAATAAGTCAAATAACAACATCCCCAAAGACTAGGATTTATTGAAACAGAAAACAGACTAAGTAAAACCCAAACGACTCTTTCATACCCTTCCTTAAACTAACTGCAAACTGCATTAGTTTATACCAGTGACTTCACACACCCCCATCATCTTCCTGAGTTTCTGAAATGCTTCTAACTTTAATGGCTTCGTTATCAAATCAGCCACTTGCTCTTGAGTTCCGCAATGAATTAATTCAACAACACCATCTTTTGTGAGATCTCTCAAAAAATGAAAACGTACATCAATGTGCTTGCTGCTTCCGTGCATAACTGGATTTCTTGAAAGCTTAATTGTTGAACTATTGTCACACATGATAGTGGTGCAACTCTTCTGTTCATGTCCCAGCTGCTTTAACACTCTCCTCATCCATATTGCCTGACAAGCACAAGCAGCAGCAGCCATGAATTTCGCTTCAGTGGTTGACATCGTAACTATGGGTTGCTTTTTTGACAGCCATGATACTGCACCTGAGCTTAAAAGAAACACATAACCAGACGTGCTTTTACGATCATCTATGTCACATCATAGTCACTATCCGTGAAAGCAAGCAGTTCTTCTTCTTCCCCTCCCTTCTTATACAAAATCCCATAGTTTGTTGTGCCTTTTAAGTATCTCAAAATCCTTTTGGCAGCTTGTAAGTGAAGCTTAGTGGGTTTAGCCATGTATCTGCTGATCAACCTGATACTGAACATTATATCTGGACGAGTCATTGTGAGGTACATCAAACTGCCCACCATTTGTTTGAAATAAGTCTCATCCATTGTGACTCCATGATTATCTCTACTTATTTTAAAACCTGGCACAATTGGGCTGTTTACTGACTTGCTTTCAAACATCCCAAAACGTTTCAACACTTCCATAGCATACCTCTTTTGACAAATAAAAATGTCATCCGACCTCTGTAATACCTCAATGCCAAGAAAGAATCTCATCCTCCCCAAATCAGTCATATAAAAAACTTTCATCATAGAATTCTTAAAATCAAACATCATATTCTCATAATCACCAGTGTAAATAAGATCATCCATATAAATACTTACTATCAACACTTTACCTTCACTACTCTTCTTGGTGAATAAAGTCTGCTCATTCGGACACTTCTGGAAGCCATCATTAATAAAATGAGCTTCAATACGGCTAAACAAAGCTCGTGGAGCTTGTTTTAGACCGTACAAAGCTTTATGCAGCTTATACACTTTATGCTCACTCCTTTTTTTCTTATATCCTTCTGGTGCTCTACATACACGTTTTCACTCAGTTCACTATGGAGAAACGCTGATTTTACATCCAATTGGTAAATCTTCCAACCTCTTTGTGCCGCAAGTGCCACTACCATCCTCACTGTATCCATACGAGCTACTGGAGCAAACACTTTAGTGAAGTCTACCCCTTATTGTTGAGAATACCCTTTTGCTATCAAACGAGCCTTGTACTTGTCTACCTCTCCAAGTTCGTTCAATTTCGTTTTATAAATCTATTTTACTCTAATGGTTTTGGCACCAATTGGCAAGTCAATAAGTTCCCATGTCTGATTCTTTTCAATGGAGTGAATCTCCGATTCCATTGCTGATCTCCATTTTGAACTCTTCACTGCCTCTTCATAGTTGATAGGATCTGTGGAAGCAATAACAGCTATATTCAACTCAATTTCTTCCTCGGATAGTCCCTCACCGCCATTATAATCTTTCATCCAAATAGGAGCCTGTTTGACCCTTCTGTCTCTAGCCTCAAACCCTTCTATATTCACCGCATTAGGTACAACATTCTCGGCTACATGATTTTCATCTCGCACAACTTCATTGCCTTCACTAGCAATTTCAAGATTTTCATCACTTTCTACCTCATGCTCATCATTTGTGTTATTCTTGTCATCACCCCACTCAAGATCTACCAACACTTGTTCCTTATAGCTAGTGTCCCACTCCCATTGTCTATCTTCCTCAAATACAACGTCTTTACTAGTCACCACATTTTTAGCCATGTGATCATATAGCCTGTAGCCTTTTGTCTCCTCACTAAATTCCAAAAGCACACATTCAGAACTCTTGTTATCTAGCTTAGTTCTCCTGGCGTCTGGGACGTGAACATGTGCCACACACCCGAAGACTCTAAAGTGTTCCATTGAAGGTTTCACACCAGACCATGCTTCTTCAGGAGTGACATTCTTGACTGCCACTGTAGGACTTCTGTTTAACACGTATATGGTCCAATTCACTGCCTCA
The DNA here is from genome assembly GCA_018350135.1 of Citrus trifoliata. NCBI lineage: Eukaryota > Viridiplantae > Streptophyta > Magnoliopsida > Sapindales > Rutaceae > Citrus > Citrus trifoliata. The sequence continues at coordinate 12,939,240 of CM031385.1, read as the reverse complement.
GCCCAGAAAGTTTTAGGGATTTTCTTTTTAGAGAGCATTGAACGAACCATATTCATCATTGTTCGGTTCTTTCGCTCGGCCACACCATTCTGTTGAGGGGTATATGCATTTGTAAGCTGTCTTTTGATACCACACTGTCTACAGAACTCATTAAAATCTTCTGAGTTGAACTCACCCCCTCTATCAGTACGTAAACACTTTATATACATGCATGTCCCATTCTCAACAAGTCTCTTAAAGCATTTAAATGAATTCAAAGCTTCTGATTTTTCAACTAAGAAGTAAACCCATGCTTTTCTACTAATATCATCAATAAAGCATAAGGTATACCTCTTCTTGCCATTAGATGTGGGAGTCACCGGACCGCAGATGTCTGCATGTATGAGTTGTAGTTTTTGTGTTGCCCTCCATGTACTCTTCTTAGGAATGGGGTCTCGGTGTTGCTTCCCGTTCAAACAATCAGTACACACCATAACAATAGGAGGAAGATAAGGTAACCCGCATACCATATTCTTAGTTTGCAAAGTATTGAGACCTTTATGGCTTAAATGGCCATATCTGCGATGCCATAAGTGAGAGAGATCTTGTACACTTGTGTGAAAACATGCCTCTTTCTTCTCTTATGTATTGGCTTGCAAGATAAGCATTCTATTTGTTGACATAGTAGCTTTAATGATTAAACCTCTATCTGGATGGTAGATTTTACATATTCCTCCATGAATTAGAATAACTAACCCCTTCTCCTGCAACTGTCCGATACTGAGAAGATTATTTTTCAACTCTGGCACGTAAAAGACTTTTGTGATGACATGAGTAACACCATTCAACTGTAATCTGACATCTCCTCTTCCTTGCACTGTCAACCTGGAGTTATTCCCGAGTCTTGCTGCCTGAAACTTTCATCTAATTCACTGAACATGAGAGCATTTCCACACATATGATTTGAACAGCCAGAGTCTAGAAACCATACATCATCATGCTTTTCTTCATGCTCTTCTACGTAAGCCATCAACAACATTTCGTCATGCTCATCTGATTTGACATAGCTAGCCTCCTTGTCCCATGCAGGACATTCATAACAGTAATGGCCGAGTTGATGACAATGATAGCATTCCACTGTGGCTTTATCGACGGCTTGACGCCCTTTGCCTCTTCCCCTTCCTCTATAGTTATTTCTGCCATGTCCTCTTGCTCCACCTCTCTCATCTGTGGTCACCTTTAGAGCTTGCTCCTCACCATTTTTCTTATGAAACTTCTGCTCATGCACAATCAATGAACTCTGTAATTCATCTATGGTAAGCGTATTAGTGTCCTTAGATTCCTCGATAGAGCAAACAATATAGTTAAATTTGTCTGTCAAGGACCTAAGAATTTTCGTAACAATGGTAACATCACGCATTTCCTCCCCATGAAATCTCATTTTGTTACTTACTGTCATAACTCTACCAAAATATTCAGTAACATTTTCACCTGGCTTCATTTCAAGAATCTCAAATTCCCTCCTCAGAGCTTGAAGGACTGAACGCTTCACTCTAGCATTCCCTTTGTACTTCCTTTTCATCGAATCCCAGATCTGTTTCGATGTGTCCTTCTGTAGGATAGTTTCAAGAATTGTTCTGTCTATTGCCTGAAACAAGTAATTCTTGACCTTCATATCATTTAGCTTCATCTCTTCGAGTTTCTTCTGTTATGCTTCTGTCATAGCTGCACTTGCTTGCAAGTCTTCATATCCTGTCTCGACCAAACTCCAGTATTCCTTGGACCTTAAGAAGTTCTCCATGAGCATACTCCAATGGTCGTAATGACCATCAAAACGTGGAATGGTTGGTTGGAGGAAAGAACCTTCGCTTGCACTTGACATCTCTCAAACTCTCCTGTGTTTACAAGTCACTAGCCTCGCTCTGATACCAATTTGTTAGAATCAATTGAATCCAGTAATGAGAGCTTAATAAAGTGGACTGAATCACGTTTTATTGAAACTCAACTTGGCTTTTAATAGCCATTTTCAACACTAACAGAAAGCATATAAATAGGACACGTTAGCCATTATCTTAGCTACGTGTTTAACAAAGAAAAGTCAAATAACAACATCCCCAAAGACTAGAATTTATTGAAACAGAAAACAGACTAAGTAAAACCCAAACGACTCTTTCAGTAACATGGTTCTGGGTTTAATCGTTGACTACACTAGGACTCATAACTTGGGATTTTAAAAACCTAAGAATGGAGTTCAAACGCAATAACTACAAACATGTATTGCATGGTTCAACGAGCGGTAAAATCAAGGTGCATACCAATAAAACTGTTGTAGCTCATCTTTGTCTTATGTAAGCTACTGATGAAGAAGCTTTTGAACCAGAAGAGGTAAATCACGATCCAAATTACTTGAGTTACTAAACAAATTTGAAAATGTATTTGTAAAACCAATAGGCTTACCACTATGGCGGGTTTAAAATTATAGAGTGCCTCTAAAACTAGGTTGCGGGTCAACTAACCTTAAGCCATATAGATATCCTTACATGCAAAAAATGAGATTGAGGGGATTGTAAAAGAGATGTTGCAAGCAGGCACAATTCAACCGAGTATTAGCCCGTTTTCGGCTCTTATTTTGTTAGTTCGAAGAAAGGATAATTCATGGAGAATGTGTGTGGATTATCAAACTCTCAACAACAACACTGTCAAAGATTGATTTTCAATTTCAGCTGATAAGCTGTTGGATGAATTGCATGACGCACAGTTATTTTCCAAGCTAATCTCCGATCAAGCTACCATCAAATAAGAGTTCATTCTAATGACATACACAAGACAACCTTTAGGTCACATTAAGCGCACTATGAATTCCTAGTTACACCCTTTGGCTTAACTAATGCCCTGGCAACATTTCAGTCACTCATGAATGAGGTATTTAGGCATCACTCATGAATGAGGTGTTTAGGCCTTACTTGCCTAAATTTATCTTAGTATTTTTTGACAATATCCTCGTGTGTAGCCACAGTGGGAATGAGCACTTGGAACAACTTTTCATCACTGGAAATTCTTCAAAAAAATTAGCTTTATGTCAATAAGTCAAAATGTATTTTTTGGGAGGCAGCAATTGGAATACTTAGGCCATATCATTTTTATAGAAGGAATGGTAGCAGATCCATCTAAGGTGGAGAGCATGTTATCCTGGCCAAGGCCTACGACTGTAAGAGGTCCTTGAGGATTCTTGGGCCTCATAGGATGCTACCATAGATTTGTGAGAAATTATGGCAAAATTTGTGAACCTTTTAATGAATTATTAAAGCGAGATAACTTCCTATGGAATGAAGAGGCTGAAAATGCTTTCAATCAGCTCAAACAAGCTATGACTGCACTCCAGTGCTAGATATGCCAGACTTTTCCAAGGAGTTTGTAATAGAATGTGATGAATTCGGTACGGGGCTCGGAGCTGTTCGTTGCAAGGTGGAAGACCCATCGCGTATGCAAGTAAAGCTTTATCTCATCCACTTTCAACTAATGAAAAAGAGCTGCTTCCAGTGGTGTTTGCAATTTCCAGGTGGAGGCTATACTTGATTGGACGCCATTTCAAGATCAAAAGTGATCATTTTAGCCTTAAACAAGTACTGGAGTAAAGAAAAACAACTCTACCTTAATATAAATGGCTGACAAAAATAATGGGCTATGACTTTGACCTTATCTATTATGGCGGAAACAAAAATGTAGTGGTAGATGCATTATCATAGAAAGAAGAAGAAGCTGGGTCATCACGTGCTTTTCTTATAGCTCTTACACTGCCTATCTTAGAATGATTGGAGGTATTAGAATGTGAATAGTTGGCCGATCGTAAATTGCAAAAGATTATTGAAGAATTAAAGATTGAACCAACAAGGAATCCTGGTTATACTTGGAACCATGATCAACGATATAAGGGAAGATTGGTGTTAGTTGCCGAATCTGAAATTAAAGAGATGGTGCTACATACTACCCATGACAGTCCTTTAGGTGGCTATTCAGGAGTGCACAAAACCTTAAGGCGAATTGTTTTCAACCAATTTTAGGGTAAGAAAATCGAAAATCAATCTTGAACAATGAATTTATATTTTTTTGGGAAGATGGGGTACTTCACTAGTTTATTGTGCGCGGTGCGGTGTAACTGAAATTCGGGGGAGGTGAGAAGGAGAGAGAGAGTGGTAACAATGGTGAAAGGTTTAGAACTAAGAGAGGTATGCTTCGAAATGGGTTCCACACCTGCAAAACAGTGAAATGGAGGTTAGAGGTGAAGCCGGGGTACCCCGGCGTTCACACTCCGACGCTCAAGTTAGCAAACTCAAGCTTTTGTGGTAAAGAGAGCTAGCTAGCCCTCTGTAAATTAGAGTTTAAGGTTGAAGAAAACCTCTTTTTTGGAGTGTGAGTGCTGATGGTGAGTGAAAAACATACTCGAGAATGAAACCTAGGCGCTTTTATATATGGAGTACTTTAGCTGCCACGTGGCGTACCCTTTTTGGCTAACGTCTTTTTACCTCTTTATAATTTTTTGGCCGTTATCTGTATGTTCGCGGCGCATCTCATCTTTTGGAAACGTGGCGTGCGCTGGAGAGTGGTCCAGGGTACCTCTGCAGTAGCTGTTGGGTAGGCGGCTGGAGGACCACTGTCCTTGGGACAATGTCCTTCACTTTTGGTAGAGGTAGCAGGCGGCTGTCCCTCCTTTTAGCACGTCGTTTTTGATTCCTAATTCTGACAAAATCAAATAATATCTTTTAGGAGGCGGAGACGTTTCTCATGGCGGGTATTTTCGGTGGATTCTCTTGCATTTGCTTTGCCGGGTACCTCGAGTTACGTGGGGTACCCCCTATTATGCGGGGTACCCCTATTTGTATGGGGTACCTCTATTCGTATAGGGTACCTCATATTATATGGGGTACCTCTATTTGTGTGGGATACCTCTAATTGTGCAGGGTACTTCTATTTATACAGGGTACCTCAAGTCATGCCAGGCACCTCGAATTGTACTGAAATCATTCTATTGGTTGACACGTGGCGCTCTATTGCCTTTCCTATTTTTCCCTCAAACACGAATTAAACTATCTTTTCATCTGTTCGGAATCAGGTTGGAAGTAAAAAAGTACGTGGCAGAATGCCAGAATGTAAGGTGTGTCAAAAGAACAAGGCCGAAACAGTAGCTTCCCGTGGTCATTACAACGATTGCCAATTCCAACTAAGGTACGAAGTGATATTTCTGTGGACTTTATTGAAGGACTTCCACATTCCTTTACTGCTATGGGTATTGGGATGCCTCAAACTATTGTTTGTGATCATGACTCTGTGTTTACTAGTACATTTTGGAAAAGGCTATTTCTTCACCAAGGTACCAAGTTCAACATGAGTTCTTCATATCATCCTCAAACGGATGATAAAACCGAAGTGGTTAATAGATGCTTGGAGAATTATCTACGCTGCATGCCTGGCAATCGACCCACTCACTAGTCTAAATGGCTTTGTTTAGCTGAATGGTGGTATAATACCACTTTCCATGCTTCAACAAAACTCACTTCCTATGAAGTTGTTTACGGGCAACTCCCTCCATCATACCAAGTTTATAGTGAAAGTTCAAGTGCAAATACCATTGACAGAAGCTTGCAAGCAAGGGATAGCATGATTCGGTTGCTGCGAGAAAACTTGATGTAGTCTCAACATAGGATGAAGCAACAAGCTGATCGATACCATTCAGAGCGTGAATTCAATATTGGAGATTGGGTGTATATCAGACTTCAGGCCTTCAGACAGACCAATATTTCTGTGTGAAAGAATTTGTCGTTATCACCTCGTTTCTGTGGTCCATTGCAAGTGCTTCAATGTATCGGCAAGGTAGCATATCGTCTTGACTTACTAGTAGATGTACATATTCATCCAATCTTTCATGTATCCTGCCTTAAGAAGAAAATAGGTGAGAAGGCAGTAAGCCAATCAGCTTTACCAACTGTTGGAGACGATGGAAGAATAAGATTGGAACCCATCGTTATTTGGGATCGCCAACTTGTTAAAAAGAATAATTGTGCTGCTGTAAAAGTTTTGGTTCAATGATCTAACTCGTTTGCAGAAGATGTCACATGGGAGGATTGGGATAAGTTGAGGGCAAGATTTTCTAGGAGGACGGTAATGACCCTTTCATACTCTAGAATTGCATTGATCAAGCTAGAATTAATGGAGAATATGCTGATGGAAGTCATGTGCCAGGATCTTATGCAAATATCATGGAGTGACCATCTCAATCTACTTCATTTGTTTAATTGGTACCAGTAAGCTAATTTAGTGGGTCAATTTTGCAATGTTTATGGAGTCAATAAAGGAGTAGTTTCTTATTTGAATAAGCCGTAATTGCTATTTAAGAGGGTGGCAGAAAAATCTGTAGGCATGAGATTTGCAATGTTTCAATTTCACTACAATTTTAATTGAGGATTGCCCCTGGAAGTGGGATTGCCTAGTTACTTTTGCTGTCTTCCTTTTTCAGTCTCATCAGGATAAGAAGCCCAGAGAGGTCAAAAACATGAATTGTGTAAAATTAGTCAGCTTGCTGCTTTCAATGTGTATAGCTGGGACTAGGAATGCAACATAAAGCTGAAATAACAAAAGAGATTGTAAAATAATACAGAGATTCTCTATTTCATATGCACTTATTTGTACGGTATAATACAACAGTATCTCTATCCTATGTGTGGGAAGGGGGTAAAAATCGACGTATTATTACTATCCATGCAATAAACCTGTTGTCACATTTCAGCGTTCACAGGAGAAATGAGGATGAAATGGTTGATCTGCCCTTTTGATTGATATTAGAAAATACTTCTGTACTAAAAATGAACTGATATTCATTTATTCCTGGGAAAGAGAAAAAGAAAGAACCGGATTAGAAGTTACATAGGCATGTTATGTATGTTCAACTAAGTTGACAGATTGGCTCAAGTGAATGAGAGTAGAGTAGTAGCATCCTACCTCATGACTGGTTGATGAAGAATCCGAGTTTGCCTCCGTTGTTGCCTCCAATATTCGGGCTTCTGATTTCTCATTTGAATAACTATAAAAGAAAAAGGATTTCCTTCTGTTAGCAAAATCCTAATAACAAATTCCGAGACCCCTAAATTTAACTAGCATTTCAATGAAGAGATCTGGAAAAATGAATTTTTTAAGATTATTGTACAAACAAAAGCAGAATTCCCAGCACAATGAACACTAAGTATGAACAAGACTGCTTAATGACAGCAAGCACAAATTTTCAGATTGATGATGTTCATATATACTCTGGCAGTGGAAACATAAATCAAACAAATATTCAATCCTTCAGAAACTTATTATAGAACGAATGAGCACTAAAAGACCAAAAGAGATTCTTTAGCAATTTAAACATTTTATGTTCATATATGCTGGCAGTGGAAACATAAATCAAACAAACATTCAATCCTTCAGAAACTTATTAGAGAACAGATGAGCATTAAAAGACAAAAGGAGATTCTTCAGCAATTTAAACATTTTATGTTCCAATCAACCTGTGAAGGAAAGAAAAATAACAGATTGCATAATAACTCAAAGTATATTTTCACAAACCATAACGAGACTATCTTCATAAACAGTAATGAGACAGTCTACAACTAATCAAATTAAGTATATGCAAACTAGCATATTGCGGAAGTTCTCTATGCAATTTTCTTGACATAGGAGGACAGAAAATTACGTTGAGAGTATGGTAACCCAGATGAGCTCCACACAGTCTACCCAAAGAAGCCTTTGCTCCACAGGGATTACACTGTAGGTGACCAGGTGAGCAAATGGCCAAAGCTTCCATCCTGCCTGTCAGGGAAAGCAAATCAAACCAATAATCACAGCTTCAATGGATATTTGACTAATAACTCAAACAATCAAGCCTATGCTAAATATAGAGAAGAAACATCAATGAGCAATAAAGTCTGAGAAAAATAGCCAACATTCCATATTGTTGTAAATGCGAGGTAGAAACTTAGGCCGATAAGACTGCCTCCTTGACAGGATGAAATTGCAATCAGTCAGGAAGTGTTAAAATGGAGTTATTATATCATTTGTTTTTCCCTTACTATCCAGTTCTCTATTTTAAGTATTACGATAGAACAGATCAAGAAGGTTTCCATGCTTCACAATAAGTTTTCTCATTACCGCTAAAAGTGTTAGCTGTAGCTGGAAAAAGAAGATAACATCATTTGGAGTATACTGACTTGTTAAAGAGAATTACTAGGAGTTTAATCAAAACTTCAAATCATCTGATTGTTCTTCATTTTTTTCGCAATGATTTGGAGGGATATTTTTTATTTCTTACACCTTTCTTTTCTTATTTTAATATAAAACTCCCATCACATCTGCTTTAAGGTTCTGAAGTAGCAAACTTGATCCTGCAGCCTCCCTGGAGAGGCAGCAGCCAGATACCACATGGCCAATCAAAAAAATGAAAACTTTGATTTAAACTACAATTCATTTTAAAAGTTTAGGTTAATTCTGTATTTTCCTGATTGCCAAGGAGAAAAAATAATTGAAGATTATAAAGGGAAAGTCACAATAGCATCTGCATTGAAGTAAAGAAATATGCTCTGACTATCGTCTTCTACTGAATAATAAGCGAGCTGATCCTATGTCGCCTTTTCAGACATCAACACATAAGAACATGTGAACAGGCTAGGCATGCAAATCTTATTAGATGGGAAAAAAAGAGCTTCTTACGGTCAGCATGGGCCAAAATGTTGACTTCAATTCACTAAAAATATTAGCAGCGGATTCAAAACGCAAGAATCCCAAAACCACAAAGTAGATGCTGTTCCAAATTGCTGCCCAAACAGTTTGATCAAAGGCCACTTTGGCAGGGACCACCCACCAATCTTGGAAAGGAAAAAGAGCCTACAAAATAAACATTTCAGCCATCCACAAAAGAATAAAGAAATAAGATGAAATGGAAAAAATATGATCTGAGATTATCACCTCACAAAACTTGTAATAGTAATGAGATAGCGATCCATGAAGAGTAAACCCAACAAGGCCTGATCTGAACATGCGTTGCAGGTCAAAGTCAAAAAGTGGTTTTCCTTCATAACACTGAAAATTTAGTCAGATGAATCAAAGCAATTAACAAAAGCATATTTGTTGCCAACAAAAATAAAAAGGATGGAAAAGAGAAAGAAACAAAGAAAGACTCACTTGTGCAATCCAATCTCCAATAAAGTAGACGATCCCACTTATTGCCATCTTTGCTAAAACAGGGTTTGCTTTAAGAGCTTGTTCATATGCAATCCAGTTGTGTTCAGGCACATACCTTAAAATTTCATACAGGGTCCATCCCTGAGAAATTTCAAATCCAAAAGGTAAGGACTGAAAATCCTATGCATGCAACAAAATACAATACCTAAAGCTACGAAAATCCATCATGTTAATGGGGGAAAAAATTGTAGTTATATAATTTCCCCAAAATTTCTCTACTTTGGGACAAGTAGAATCATTCTTTCAGTGTAATAGCTTTCCAAATAGCTTAATCAATCAGCTTGAATTATGCAACAATCAAATTCAAATAATGGTAAATGGAAAATGCAAAATTGGACTGTAAAATCTCAAAGTGACCAATACCCATCTCACAAAACACAATAAGAAAGAACAAAATAAAACAAAAACAAACAGAATCCAATAAATAAGATCACTCACATGCCAGTAATCGTGATCAATAGTGAGCAACCTTGTGACTGCAAAGGTACCAGCGCCAAGAACAATTGTAGCATTAATTGCTCTACTAATCAACTTATCATTATCACCAACAACTTCTTTATCGTCCGAAGAAACAGCTTCAAAATCTTCGGACCCGTTAACCAATAAACCGTTTTTATCATCTTTTAACTGCTTATTGTCCGCTGGGAACACTTCTTTATCTTCTGTGACAGACCCAATAACCCATTTCCTCCTCTTTGATGTTAAACGGCTTAAATTCTTTGATGTGCTGAGTTTATGTGATGCCGTGATGGGTTTAATGGAGAAGATAACGGGACTGAAACTGAATTTTGGGGAATTTGAGATGGATTTGGTAGTTAGCAGTGAGACTTTACAGAGAGTTGACATGTCAGATCAAAGATTTAGAGGGAGCGTGTTTGAGTTGTGTAATATTTCAATGGACGATGTTTATCTTGTCTTTAAATATTTCCTTTTTCGAACAGTGAGTTTGATGATCTTGTGGGCAGAAATTCAGGTTGAGGTTAGTTTGCCGCCACGTTGGAGCATTGGGCAGCATACAGTTACTAGTTGCTCCATGCTTGTAGTGGTTACTTCTAGGGGTGGGTAAATTCGGACGCGGATCGGATTTTGTTATTCGGATTGGTAGAAAAGTCATTTGAATGTAATTCGAATTCAAAATCGATCCAATTTTGATCTACATATGTTCGGATCGGATGAATAGTTAAGATTAATTCGAATTCGGATCGGTAGTTATATAGAAATTGGGATCAAATTTGCTCAAATAAATCAGATGAATTCAAGTAATTTTCAAGTTGCAATACAAATTTGAAATCACACAAATAAGAAAAAATGCAGCAAGCCAGCAAGCGGAGAAAAGAAAGACAAAAATTGAAAGCAAAAGATTCAAATCTCTACAATTTTTTGAAAGACAAATATCTATTCTTATTTCTATACACCTCACAAGCTTTGATGGATCCGATTCCATTGGAAACTCTTGCAGTAAACAAATGAATGCAGCGGCTGCGTTTGGGACTTCAACTTCTACTCTAGCTTTAGCTGAAAGCCTAGCAACGTGCGGCTCACGGCCTCAGCGACTGACAACGTCAGCGTGCAGCTAAGGCATCGACTTCAGGCTCAAAGTAATTGGCTGGGTTTGTCAGCTACAAGTGCTTCTCTTATCCTTTGGCTGGTTTCGTGTTGCTGCGCCTGCAAGTGTTGGGTTCGTGCTATTGCAGCCTGCAAATGCTTCTTCGATTCTGGGTTTATGCAGCTGTAAGGGTTTCTTCGATTCTTTCTAATTAGGATTTTAAGGATTTAGTTTAGGGTTGCCGTTTAACTTTTATTATTTATTTATAATTTAGTAACATTTTTTTTAATTGCAAAGGGCAATCCGATCGGATTGATCCGGATCCGAACAGATCCGAATCAAATCCAATCGGATTGCAAAGTTTTTATCCGATCGGATTTGGAGGTCAATTCGAAGTTCGGATCGGTTTAGATTGATCCAAATCCAATCCGATGTCCACCCTTAGTTACTTCTCACCACATTAGAGTGAGAATTTTAAGATTGATAGTATAGTGTAAGAATAAAACATAACTTAATTTATTTATACTGAAACGACAATGTAAAATAAGGGTGGTCATTCTTTTTTTTTTATTAGAAATGGGCTCACTGGGAGTTAAGGCAACACTAATCGGGAGTGTGCAATCTCATAAGCATCCTTACAAAGTATGCCAACAATTCCAGGAGGAGAAGAAAGAAGAACATGCAAATCCTATAGGGGAATTTAAGCTATAAGAAGCAAGAAAATCAGTAGCATAATTTGCCTCTCTATACACATGCTCGAGTTGAACGCTCTAATCCTGCTCTAATAATTTCCGAATGGCCTTGATAAGAGTGGCGTTTTCATTGTCTGGAACAAAAGCCATTGTCAATAAGTGTACTACACTCTTGTTATCCACTCCAACTTGAATACGCCTAAAACCATTTTCCCATGCCATTCTCAAGCCATGCAGCAGCCCCTAAAGTTCAGCCGAAAGGACTGAACACGTTCCAAGGTTCACTATAAATCCCATGATCCAATTGCCATTAAAGTCACGAAGCAAACCACCAGCTCCAGTTTGACTAAACCTTTTCTTGGCACCATCCGTATTTAAGCTAACACTCGGCCAACTAGGGGCTCGCCAACGTATCATTTTCTCCACTTTCTTTTGCTTGACAGTCATAGGTTGCTTGATACACCTTAGGATCTCAGACGTCCGAGCTTTAATATCTGTAACTATAAAGCTGTTATCCCACGATCCATGATTAAAGAGTACATCATTTCTCCAATACCATAGCCACCACACTGTCACTCCAAAGCACACTCTCCAGTACTCTTGACTTGCAGTATTATTACCTCTCATCAGATTCATGTGGAGCCAGTCCTTCAGTGGCCATAGGAAAAAATTAGGATGATATTGACTCGGCAGAAGTTGAGCCCAAACCCTCCTAGCTGTAACACAATCATGGAGAGAGTGAAGGATATCCTCAACCGACCCTCCACATCGATCACAGTAAATAGAAACAGTGACATGTCTCCTATAAAGCTCTTCCCGAGTTTTCATGCTACCATGCAAAAGAAGCCACAAAAACACTCGTATGCTTTGAGGGTCTTCTAGTTCCAAGCCAAGTGCCAGTCAATCTGAGATCCACTGCCCATAGACTCATCCAGCAACTCATAAGCAGCTCTAACCGAAAACATTCCATTAGATGAACTCCCCCAAAAATACTTGTCATTGCCAAAGGCAGCTGTTGGCGGATGAATTGCAGCAATCTTTAAAAGGATATTATTAGGCACCAAATGGCTAAATACAGTCCAATTCCAGTTACCAGATCCATCATGGAAATCCACTGTCCTCTTGTTTAGGAGCTCATTCGGGATTGGTTGAGTTGCAAAATCAGCTAGAGGCTTTAGACTTGTCACCCAACAATCCCCCCAAAATCGAACTGTCTCCCCATTACCAATGTTCCAGCGAATGCCCCATCGAGTTTTCTCCCAAATATTTTCCATCGCTTTCCACAGAGGGGACCCATACCGAGTAGGCAAACTTGTAGGAACCTCATCCATTTGAACTCCGTACTTTGTTAACAGCACTTGATTGCTGAGTTTAGTGGGTTCGGTGATCAAACTCCAATTATTCTTCATAATGAGTGCATGGTTCATAATCTCCAGCTTCTTAAAACCGAGACCCCTTTTCGACTTTGGAGTGCAAACCATGTCCCAACTAATTAAACTCATTTTTTGGTGTTCAGCCGATCCACTCCAAATAAAACGCGAACATAACTGATCAATCTTCAGTTTTATACTTCTTAGCAGGTTGATGGTTTGCATTACGTACACAGGGATGGCTTGTAAGACTAATTGTGCCAAGGTAATGCATCCCGCTAATGACAGATGAGAAGCAGTCAGCCAGACAGCCGCTTATCCACCGTGTCAATAATATTCTGGTATGTTTGCTTCGAAACCCGATTATGAAGCAAAGGGACACCTAATACTTTCCTAAATTATCCGTCGCTAAAACTCCAAGTTCAGAGCTGATTCTAGAGGCCTTCATCGCTGGAATATTCTTAGAAAAATAAACCAAAGTTTTTGATTTATTTACCTTGGCTCCCGAGCTACCACAAAATTCCTCCAAAACTTTGTTAATTATGCCAGCCTGCTGTCTAGATGCCTCTGAAAGCAATAACAGATCATCCGCGAAGAACAAGTGGCTCAAAAGGGTTCCTAGTTTCGCTAGCCGAATTGGTTTCCACTGGCCTTGGTGTATTGACTTCGAAATCCCATGGCTGAGGCGCTCAATACATAATACAAAAATATACGGCGAAAGTGGATCACCCTGTCTAACACCCCTACAAGGGCTGAATACTGAGGTGAGCTCGCCATTTTAGAGAATGTTCATCTTAGCTGTAGTAATACAAGCCATAATGAGATTAGTAAGCCTAATCGGTAAATTCAACTCCTAAAGAGTGTCGTGAATAAAATTCCAACTAAGCTTATCATAAGCTTTCTCTAGATCCACTTTTATTGCCATAAAACCTTGACGCCCTTTTTTCCTCCTCATAGAATGAATAATCTCCTTTGCAACTATAATGCTCTCGGTAATATGGCGACCGGGAACAAAACTAGTTTGATGAGGTCCAATTAAGTTGGGGAGGATCTCTTGCAATCTATTCGCTATAATCTTGGTGATCATTTTATAGGCTACAATGCAGAGGCTTATAGGACGGTACATCGTAAAAGAAGTAGGGTTCTCCGTCTTAGGGATGAGGACCAGCAAAGTTCTATTTATTTCAGCAGGAATATATTGAGATCGAAAAACATCCTTAATTACCTTGCAAAAAGACTCTCCCACAATATGCCACTGAGTTTGGTAAAACATGGCATGCAGACCATCTACTCTAGGGGCCTTGAGAGGGCTCATACTAAAGATAGCCTGCTGGATTTCCCTGTCCTTAATCTCATTATCTAAAATTGTCATTCGATATTTATCAATTGGCAGGAAGTTACCACATACATGATACGACTCGTATACTTCTTGTTCCGATGTGTACAGTTTAGAGAAAAAATTGGTAGCCTGTTGTTTAATGTCCTCTATGTCATAAAGCCATCGACCATCCTTTGTTTGATTGCATCTATTCTGTTGTAGCGACGTCTAGTGAGTGTTTTTTGGTGAAAGTAAGCAGTATTCCGATCACTAAATAATACCCAATCCCTTTTCGACTTCTGTAGCCATAACAATTCCTCCTGCATCAAAACCTCTTCCAATTTTCTTTTAAGGTTATCCTCTAAATGGTATAGACTCCGGAGAGGTCTCCTTTCTAAGGCTCTTTGGACTCCGCCAAGTCTAGCTAACAATCCTTTTTTACTTTGAAGAATGTTCCCAAAGGTATCCTTATTCCATTGTTGCACTTGCTCTGAAAACTTCGAAGCTGCTTGGTAATAAGAAACATCATTATTCCAATTATTTTCCATAAAGTTTCCAAACCTCGAATTTGTTAACCAAGCGGCCATGAAGCGGAAAGATTTTGGATTTTTACTTTTTCGGGCATATTGGTCAAATCTAATAAGCACAGGGTGGTGATTTAACTCAACTTTTGGGAGATGAAGCACTGAAGCATTCTGATACTTTGAAAACCAAACCTTGTTACAAACTACTCGATCGAGTCGCTTTGACAGGGATCCACGCGACCATGTAAACCTGGGACCCTTGAACTGCAAATCATGAATTCCATTATTATGAAAACAATCACTGAAGTGTTTGCAAATACCACTAATTGTAACCGACCCCCCCATCTTCTCTCCTGGAAATAAGATTTAATTAAAATCTCCTCCAACGATCCAAGGCTCATTCGTGTTAGCCGCAAGATGATTAAGGTGGTGCTAGAGCTCGCTGCGGATAACAGAAATTGGGCTAGCATACACTGCTGTAACCCAAGAAGTCAATACATTCTTACTTGAAATTTTAAGATGTACAAATTGCTTGTGGTTCAAAACAATCTCAACATCAAACCGATCTCTCCACAACGGCCAGATTCCACCCGAAAAACCTACTACTTCCACTCTATGCGAGCGATCAAAACCACTCGCTTTAGTGAAGTTGTCAGCTTTCCTTGCACTAATTCTCGATTCCATAACCACAACCATATCCGGATTGTAACTTTGTCTGATGGATTCAAAAGCTCGTCTGAAAGATTGGGAGGCCGCTCCCTGCACATTCCAAAACATTACTATATTACCATAAATAAATATATACGAGTAAAAAGGTGGATTTTATAGCTACTATCCATGAGGTTGTTCTGGATAATCTTCAGGCGTTTCCTTCACCATTGACTCTTCATCTTCAGACATTCCATTTTCTACTACATTAGTTCCTGTTACCGCATGTTCAGAAGATCATTCTCAATATCCTCTATGATAGAACCACTCATATCGTCAGGGGGATCATTTGGGTAAGAGGAGTGTAGAGGATGACGATCATGTTGGCCAGCTTTAGGCCAGACATTAATATCACTGTTCTGCCCCTGTGGTGTATTCGGCTGAGGAGTGCAGAGTACTGCTGTATGTTTGGTTGGGTCTAAAGTGATAGGGATGGAGTTAGTAGTATGGCTAGCGGAAGATGCATGGGTAAAAGGTCGAAAGGTGAAGCTAGGGTTTGCATGGGAAGTGTAGTGTGCATCATTTGTATGATTATTTGAAAGATCTTGGTTGAAATTAGTATTTTAAAAGGGATTGTTTGATGTGGAGGCCTCGGGTCGGTTTTGTATACTCATAACAGCTTTTTTCCTTTGCTGCAGTCGGGTAGCACTTTTCGAGAGGTTGGCTCTAAAGGTTATCTTACTAGGGTTACTGTTACTGTTGGTAGCTTGGAATTGGCCAGGTATGTCGGGCAAAACCTGCGGTTCTGTAGGTACTCCATTAGATGTCTCCTCATTCATCTGCGCAAGGACTTGAAATATGGATACATGAGTACCTTGAGGCATCCTGTTCCGATTTAGGGCATTACCATTCTCCTTTCCGGCATTCGGACAACGGCCCTTCTTGGACGCAATCATCCATGGTCCAAACGATTCAAAGTGAGAAACTTCCATCCTTCTATCCTCTTGTGGTTCAGTCATCTCGGCTCTTTGTTTGTCTTGGCTATTTGTATAGTCTCCTACAATATTCCCTTCATTTGTGTTACTGCTGCAAGCTTCACTTTGGTGTCCATATCTGCCACACTTGAAGCAAATAACTGGTAAGCCTTCATACTCAATCTTCTGAACCCTTCCATTAATTTCAACTTGGGAGACTAACGGTTGCACAAGGGAAATCCGGACAGCGATTCTTGCGAATTTGCCTCGTGTTGACAATTCAGTATTGTCGTCAAACTTAATGACCTCCCCAACTAAATGGCTAATTTTTTGTAGTGTTTTCTAAAGATAAAGGTGCATAGCCAAACTAGGTAGCCGAATCCAGACAATGGCATGATTCAAGTCTGTGGTTTTACTATCAAATTCAGGCGTCCATGGCTGTACTGTTAGGTAATGACCTAATATGATCCATGGCCCTTTTGTCATAGCATCGATAGCATCTCTTGCAGCACAAAATCTTATTAGGTAGTAGTTGTTTTACAAATCGATTACTGAAAAACCCATCGAAAGTTTCCACATACTAGCCAATCGGGCATAAAGGGCTCTATAATCAATGTTCTTTCCCAACAGCTTTACTACAATAGAGTTCTTCCATGGTTGGATTAATTTTTCTTGTATCCTGGCTGAGAAAGTTATAGATGGCACTACTCCTTCACAATTCTCAGTCACGTCACCTTCCTCAAACTCCCAGTCCTCCTCACTTCCTCCAACTCCAGGTTCCTTAAACTGTGAAGGTCCAACTAGCGTCTCCTTATAAGTAACTGGTGGTGGATTATCCTCATCTGTTCCTTCTTCCCGCATCCGAGCCTTTTTTTGTTAAGCGAGTCGCCTACAACGGTGGTGGAAAATCCCTTGTGAAACTAGGGTTTTTTCCTGCTCCGAGGTTTTCGGAGCTTCCTGTCATAATACTGTTTAAGGGTGGTCATTCTTTTATATGATTATTTTATCTTGAATTAAGAGTAAAATTTTAAATTATAATTTTATCCTTACTTAAGAAATTATAATTTTTAATTATAAAGTGAATAAAAAATATATTTGTAAAATAAATTATTTATTTTATCATTAATTTTAATTATATAAAATAATAATTATTATTAATATTCTTAGTTACATAAATATATTTTTTATTAATTTTAATTTAATTATATAAATTAAAAATTATTGATAAGAACAATACAAATGAAATACTATTATTAATAATATAGGGCAAAATTAATATTTTCTTAAAATAAACTATTTATTATTATTAATTATTAATATTAAATAAATATAGTACTATTTTTCTAAATAAATATAATAATATTATATTTAAATAAGTTTAATATTATTATTTTAATAAACAATAATATTATTAAACAATATAATAATATTACTTAAATAAATATTACATTTTTATTTCCAAATAAAGGTAATATTATTTTATTTTAATAAATATAATTATATTATATTTAATAAGGAAGGATAAAAAAAATAAGAGGTGGGAGGAGATTTGATCCTCACGGCAAAAATAAGTGGACGCACAAAGTGAAACTCTTACTCTTCTTATAAAATGAGTAAGTAAATAACGTAGGAGAAAAATATTAGATCGGAAGAAAACCACACTCTAACACTCTCACTCAAACAAATAAACACCCCATTAGGTGTGTGCCTTTAAAAGTAAAAATTGAAAAATAAGTCTTATCTATCCCCACTTTCGATTTTCTCGTTGGTGCCCTACACTTTTTTAACATATCTTTTCTCTCCGGTGAATTTGTTTTGTTCTTCTCTTGTATTTGTTTTGTTCTTCTCTTCAGTGTAGCACCACTTGCTTTGCATATCAAATGGATGGTGAAATCACTTCAAATGCCCAGTGCCTACAATCTATAGATAGGCCTTACGTATTCACAATCTATTTCAACTAGTGCGAGATTGAAAAATAAGAAAAGCATGTTCATAATAATTTATGAAGACTACGATACTTCTTAAATAGATCATAATGAAAAGAATAGTTATAGAAACATAACACGAATTAAAAGTGGTTGATTACTCTCAAATAAAGAGTGTGTAGTTATAATATAACCCTGTTAATGTAGGATCAAACCACAAGAGTAAAAATCTAGTTAATAATTGTTAAATAAAAACAATTGCAATAATAATAATAATAATAAGCAATAGTCTAAATTAAACAAGTGCTAGTGTCACGAAATAAAGAATTGTAGAAAAAAAATCAATAAGGAATAGTCTAAATTAAACAAGTGCTAGGGTCACGAAATCTATTTTTGATATTCAAATCATGGTTATAATATCCTCTCATATTTATATATATATTTTTTCACAAGTTTGAATATTATGCGACTCGCTTCTTAATTAATCACTCTATCTAGAAGTATGAGAATGAAGTACATAGTGTCCCATAGCCACATTGGAGTTTTATCACTACTGTATTCAGTGTCAACATTATGTTTAAATACAACATAGATTTAAGGAGATGTAGATCTACAAATTAACATGAAATGAAAATATTTTGTAAAAAATACAACTTATAAACATGTAACTAAAATGATAAACTTAAAACTCACTTGAGAGAGCAATTAATTCCATTATCTAAATCATTGAACTTCACTTTTCACCTTAACTTAGAAAATTACTCACTCAATTTGGCTAGCAAAACACTCATTTCATTTAACAAATTTGTGAAAATGCAATAAAGAAAATTGAAAATAAAAGTGAAGAGAATAATTTCTTCTTATTAACTATGTTTTTCACTAAAATTTACTAGACATTTATTCCAATTTTCTCTATAAAAGTCACCTCTAAAATCCCTCACAAAAATTTTCTACCAAATTTGTGACAACTTTTAACTTTTATATAGGCGAATTTTGAGATCAAGTGCGGGTGATTAACATTAGAAAATATACATTTAATGAAAATCAAAATTTTCACTAACAATGTTGACAACACTAACAATTTCATCACCTTTACAAATTGTTATAACCCATTTTATTAATTTTTTTCATTTGTTTTTAAATATGATTTTTTTTTTGTGTTTTGTAAGTAAATCATAAATTTATGATGCTTGGATCAGAAAAACAGACATGAAATTTGAATTCCAAGACTCAAAGCCTTTGTAAGAATTGCTAGCCTTGTAATCCAACATTAATTATAAACGGCTTAGATCGTGCCATGTATCCAAGTTCACATGCATCTTGTTGTACTAGATGTAACACTCATCAATCTAGTAGTTCAACCACCTTGACAAATGAGCCAATGTAAGGTCCTACTTGGACTTCATTTGTAGCCATTGATTTGTGGAATCTAGCGAGCAATTTTAGATCTTTAGATTGTGTTAGTAAAGGTAATCTAACATTATAGCTGTAAGCTTACCAAAATTATCATGTAAATACCCACACTCGATCAACTCAAAATTTGCCTATATAGAGGTAAGAACTCTTACAAATTTTGTAGAGAGAAATTTGTAGAGCATTTGCAGAGAATTTATGGTGGATTTTATAGGTAGTATTGTAGAGAAATGAAGTGTAAATCTAGAGTAAATTTTAGGAAACAAATCTAGAGAAATTAAGTATGTTACAAAGATGATGGCTTTTCAGTAAACCATCATTCAACAAAAAAAAAAAAGATGATGGTTTATAAACCGTCATTAAAAATGACTCCTCTTTCAATGAGACTGTCTAAATTGACGGTTCTAAAACAGTCATCTTTGTTTGTTTAGAATTGTCATTACTTCACATTTTTGTATTAGTGAATTTTTTTTCAATTTTCTTGTATTGTATTTCATAATTAGTTAAATAATATAAGTGTTTTACTTGTCAATATGGTGGCTAATTTTCTAAATTAAGATGAAGGATGAAGCTTAAAAATTCAAATCATGGATTTAATTACTCTCTCATTTGAGTTTCAAGTTTATTGGTTTCAGTTACATGTTTATAATTTGTATTTTTCTACCTGTTATTTTAATTCCATATTTATTTGTCGATCAAGATCCTCTTAGATCTACGTGGATATCTAGACGTAATGTCGACACACCAACACGGTAGTGGAAACACTTTAATACGATTGTAGTATATTATATACTTAATCTCCATATTTATCCATAAAGTGGTTAGTGAAGAACTAAGTCATGTAATATTCGAACTGGTAAAAAGAAATACAAAACATAATTAATGCTAAGAACTAGCAATAAGCTAGTTGAGGATTTGATTAACACTAACAAAAATATCATATAAATGCCCATAAAACAACTAAAAAATGGTTATATTTTGCATTTCATTTTAAACTACAAAAAGTGCATCCTATAACATTAGCACTTGTTTAATTTAAACTATTTTATTTTTACCTTCGTTTTTTGCAATTGTTTTTATTAATAGCTAGATTTTTAAATTTATTATGGTTTGACCTTAGATTCACCGAGTTATATTATAATCAAGTACTATTATAATTGTGAGTAATTAACCGCTTTTGAGTCTTGTTATGGGCATTTATATGACATTTTTGTTAGCGTTAATCACATCCTCAACTAGCTTCTTGCTATTCCTTAGCGATTAAAACACTAACCATAATAAGTAAAATTGGTGTACAAGCTGGTAATTGTTCTTCTACTCCTCAAACAACTAAATAATTGCACTCTCCTTTTCGTTTTTGAAAAGTAAGAAAAGAAAAAAGAAATAACTCATAGACTAGATATCGATAAGCATTCGTTTGTGTCAATCACAAAACATAGGAGATTTTATCAAAAGAGCACAATATTTTTGTTCTAAAGTTCATTAGGTTTTTTGTCATTAGGCAGTGGGTTAATTTACAAATAAAAAACAAATGGTATATCTTGAACTTATGTAGCAAGTGTTAACATATATGTTTTCATAATATTGATTTTGATGATAACAAACAAGATTAAGAATGATTAATCTTTTAAGCTCAAATTATTTTTTATATATTTTAAATAAATCATTATTTTCACATTATAAATGTTTTATATTTAATGGAAAAATGATTTTAAGAAAAATGATTGTTTAAATACATGAAATATTTTTCATCATAAAAAAGGGGGAGATTGTTAACATATATGTTTCCATAATGTTGATTTTGATGATAACAAACAAGATTTAGAATGATTAATCTTTTAAGCTCAAATTATTTTTTATTCTTTTTAAATAAATCATTATTTTCACATTATAAATGTTTCATATTTAATGGATAAATTATTTTATGAAATTGGTTGTTTTTCAAAGTTTATGGTTTAATTGAAAGAATTTTGAACACTTTGAAATAAACAAGTATTGCTTGAAACTTTGGTAAATGACTTATTTGAAAAGTGTCATAGCATTTTTGGGCTATATCATAATTTTAAAAAGTTTTGAGATTAACAAAGCATTACTTAAAAATTCTGAAATTGGGCCTATTTGTAAAGTTTCATAACGTTTTGGGCCATAGTACAGTTTTATAAAGTTTTGGGGTCAAATTATAATTTTGGAAAATAGTGCACTGTGCAGGTTACTGTAGCATCCGGCTTACTGGATACAAAAATCCAGAAAACCGGATACGGGGTAGAATGCATCCGGAACGAAAGCGGCTTACCGTATAGCGTAAACGGCAGACTGGATATCAGCCAGTGAGCTTCTAGAGCATAAACGGCTTACCGGATTCGTAAGCGGCAAGCCGGATAGTTTGAAATTCAAAATTTTGACTTAACGGTAACATAAATCCGGCTTACCGGATTCCGTATACGGCAAACCGGATACGCCTAGAATATGAGTAACGGCTAGTTTTTAATGTGCATAACGGCTAGTTTTTGAGTTCAAACTATATAAACTCAAAACCAATTAATTTTTGGGAATCCAAGCAAGAAAAAACAAGTGCACACAACATATATTGAGCTTCAAATTCGTAACTCATCATTCATTAAATCATCTTTGTTCTTCAATTTGTATATCCACTCTTAAAGAGAGTTTCATTGTTATATTTTTCATTTCACTTCAAATTGTGAAAGTACAAGTGTGAGAAACACTTGGAGTGAAGAGATTGGAGAGATAATCTCTTGTTGTAAAGGTTCATTGACACCTTGAAGTCAATTGTAAACATTTGAAGCCTTGGAAAGGCTTAGATAGTGAAATCCTCAAGCCTGGTATGCTTGGAGGCGTGGACGTAGGCGGGAATTGCCGAACCACGTAAAAACTCTTGAGTTTACTTTCTCTTTCCTTACTAATTTATTATTGTGCTTTTATTGAATTTATTGTTTTTGAATTTATTAAGGCATTAGATTAAATTGTTGTGTGGATTTGCTAGGATAAATTTTAAAATTTCAATTCACCCCCTCTCTTGGGTTGCACACTTATATTTCATTTGGTATCAGAGTGAGGTACTCTTGTGTAGACTTAACTGTCTAGAGTTAAAGATCAATAGCAACCCAAATTAGTTCAACTTTAATGGAAGGCCAATCCACCACTAGACATCCATTCTTTGATGGTAATGACTATCCTTATTGGAAAACTAGGATGAGAGTGTTTTTACAAGCCTTAGATGATGAAATATGGGAAATAGTTTGTGATGGTTCATTCATTCCTAGGAAGAATGTTTTAAGTGAGTTGGATAAGAAAAATATGTCTTTAAATTCCAAGGCTATGAATGCTTTATTTTGTGCCTTAGATAAAAAGGAATTTCATAGAGTTTCAAATTGTTCTAATGCTTATGAAATTTGGAGAAAACTCGAAGTTGTGTATGAGGAGACTACAAACGATGAGGAATCTCATAAAGTGTCAAATTTGGCACTTATGGCAATTGGAGATGAATTGGATGATAAACTTGATGAGGTAAGTGATTTTTCCACTTATGATGAATTACATGATGCTTTTAAAGAATTGCATGATGAGTGGATAAAACTTGGTAAAAAGAATGCATGTTTTAAAAAGAAAATGGTAAAGCTCACAACTGAAAATGAAACTCTAAGTGCAAAGATTATATGCCTAGAATTAGAGAATAAAACATTGCATGATAGAGTTGCATTATCAAATGAGAAAGTTAGCACTTCACATGAGCATCTGGAATCACATGTAGATAACTTGAAAAATGAAAAGGATACTTTACAAAAATGTAATGATTCATTAAATGAAAAGATTAAAGGACTAGAGTTAGATAATAAAATGTTGCACGATAGACTTGCATCATTTAAAGTTAAACAAAATATTTCGTATGAGCATGAAAAATCACATGTTGATAAATTGATGAAAGAAAATGGGGTTCGGCTATGGTACCACTGTGGTACCATACCACAGCTGGATCCAGCCATTGGATCCAGTTGTGGGGACCACTGTAGGCTGGATCCAATGGCTGGATCTAGCTGTGGTATGGTACCACAGTGGTACCATAGTTGTGCCCAAGAAAATGATGTGCTTAAGAAAAAGAGTAATGAGCTCAATGAAATTGTGTTAAAATTCACAAATGGTCAAAGGAACTTAGAAAAATTATTAAGCACTCAAAAATGTGTATTTGATAAAGGAGGACTTGGGTATAAGCCTTACTTGAAACAAAAATATTATAAGAATTATTTTGTTAAGGCTACCTCCACAATTGATCATAAGATTGTTTGTCATTATTGTAATGGAAATGGTCATATGAGTTTTAGATGTCCAGTTAAGAGAAATGTATATTATGGAGTCAAATATATTTGGGTTCTGAAAGAAACTAAATCTAACACTCAAGGACCCAAGAGTATTTGGGTACCAAAGGGCACAACGTGAATGTTTTCTTTGTAGGTACCACAATCAAGGAATGGTGGAGAGTTCCTTGATGAAGCTTATAAGGATAATCACTTGATCATGGTTTAAGCAAAAATAATGAGGCAAGATGATTTAATTGTTTTGCTAACTATTATTGCCTTATTGATTATAAGTGATGATGTTTTAATCTTAGTAAATATTTAACATTTCATTTCGTATCATAACATTAAGTGCATTAACATGAAGTGGATAAGTTTATCTTGCCTATTTATTATGTTGAGTGGATCATGATAAATGGATAGTAGCTTGAATTTGTGAAAGAATACTTGTATATTTACATGATCAAATTATCATTGTGTTTAATATTGAGTGCTTTATCATGATACATGGTTTTATATTTAAGATAATAGCTTGTCAACTCATCATGATAGCTTTGTTTGATTTTGATGATTATGTAATGCCTAAGCATGATAAATAAGTGATATGCTTTAATTCTCAATCTTTGAATACTTACATATTTCATGATTGTGTGATGTATATGCATGATAGATGTGTTATATGTTATTTCTTGTATTAGAAGTGATCATGGTGGAGAATTTAAAAATCATACATTTAAGATTTTTTTTGTAATGATTTTCCATTGAGCATAAATTTTCATCACTTAGGACTCCACAACAAAATGGAGTTGTAGAGAGAAAGAATAGATCTATTCAAAAAAATGGCTAGGACCACATTGATTAGACATCATCTCAATAATACTCTCTATGAGCTTTGGAATTATAGAAAACCCAACATTAGTTATTGCAAAGTTTTTTAGATGCAAATGTTTTATTTTGAGCACAAAAGATAATCTTGGCAAATTTGATCCAAAATTTGATGTTGGTATTTTTCTTGGCTATTCAAACACAAGCAAAACTTATGGAGTGTATAACAAAAGAACTTTGATTGTAGAAGAATTTATACATGTTATATTTGATGAGTCTAATTCTTCCTCAACGGAGAAAGTTGTTGTTGATGATAATGCAGAAGAAGAACAACAAGAAGAAGCATCGAATGACAATCAAGAAGGCGCACCACATGGAATTCAAGAGGAACATCATGAAGAAACAAACGTAGAGCAAAATGAAGGTACTTTCTCATACATTCCCAAAGAGTGGAGGTATGTTTCTTCTCACCTTAAGAACTTAATTTTGAAAGATCCATCACAAGATGTAATTACTAGATCATCATTTAGAAATATATGTCAGTATTTATAATAATGGATTTGATCACTTGTTATTTAACTCATAATTATGGATTTTCTTAATAGTTATGTTGATTTTGATGATTTATATATTGCCATTATGTACTTATGTTTTACTTAAGTTTTGATGATAAAGAATGTGCCTTGATGATTACGTTGTATTTGATAAAGTTTGATCTTATGCAATCTATGATTGGTGAATGGATGCATTTTTGCACTTTATCGATGTATTGTTGAATATGCATTACTTGCTTTAAATGATATCAAAAGGGGGAGAAATACATGATCATTGAGATCTTGGCGCATATGAGAGTGTAAGTTATATTAAAATGTCACATTAGATCTTTGATGAGTTTAGTTGTCTTGATTTCTAAAACGTGATTAGTAATTATAGAGCTTGAATTGTTGACATTATGCTCTTATGACTTTTGCATTCCCTTGCTTAGCTTATTACTTGTTCTATTTTGGATAATATGCTTTTTGAATATTTTTATTGTCCAAAGAGGGAGACAAAGTAATAAATCATTTTAATGATGTAAATTGAGGGAAATAACATGCATTGTGAGCATTCTTTTAATGGTTGATATATGATTATGGAATTCTCGGATTTAATTGTTACAAGTGTTGGGGGAATTCATATTGATTTTGATGATTAATGATTATATGTGCATTACTTGATGAATTGATGGAGTTGTTGATATTGTTTAATCTTATATGGAAGTATTTTTAACTATGTTGTGTATTTGAGGATTTGTGCATTTTAAGGGGAGACTATGTCGAACTTTTTGCTCGTACAAAATAGGTAATATTTTCATCAAATTATTTTTTTTTGATGATCTTGTTTCGATTGCATCTATCTATCTTTCCTTTTTACGATGAAGGGGGAGATAAATATGATATGTTTTTGGATAAAATCTTTTTGGTTAAAATTTTTAATTGGCCATATATTTAGGGGGAGCATAACATATGTTTTTGGAAAAAATATGCATTTTGAACTTTTTTGTTGTCCAAAGGGGGAGATAAAGGAATATACCATTTCGATGTTGTCAAAAGGAGGAGAATAATATGCATTTTGAGTAATTGTTTTGATAATTGGTATTTGATTATGATGATGATTTTGATGAATTTGAGATAATGATGATTTGATTACATGGGTGTTTTATATGATAATTTTATGCTATGAGTTGTTGATTTGGTAATTAATAGAATAATGGTTCATGATATTTTGGTATGATTATTTGTGTATGGAGTTGGCTTTTATCATGATCTATAATAATTTGGATGTATTATTACTAAATTTGTATTTGAGGTGATGCTTGTTGTTAGGGGGAGATTCTTTCAAAATTTCTACTCAAATAACATGGGTAACAAATTTGCTACTTTTATTCTTTTCCTTTAAGTTTTCTTTTTGATGATGAAGGGGGAGAAGAATATATGTTTTCAAATTTATAAAAATTTGCTACCTTTTTCTTCTTTGCCAATTAAGTTTTTTCTTTTTGATGATGAGGGGGAGAAAAATCCATGTATTTAAATCATTAATTTAGCTAATTGGCAAATTGTAAGAGAACATTATATTTAGGAGGAGCAATTTGTGGAATCATTTTTTAAATACACGAAATGTTTGTCATCATCAAAAAGGGGGAGATTGTTAACATATATGTTTTCATAATATTGATTTTGATTATAAAAAAAAAGATTAAGAATGATTAATCTTTTAAGCTCAAATTATTTTTATATATTTTAAATAAATCATTATTTTCACATTATAAATGTTTTATATTTAATGAAAAAATGATTTTAAAAAAAATGATTATTTAAATACATGAAATGTTTGTCATCATCAAAAAGGGGGAGATTGTTAACATATATGTTTTCATAATGTTGATTTTGATGATAACAAACAAGATTAAGAATGATTAATCTTTTAAGCTCAAATTATTTTTATTCTTTTTAAATAAATCATTATTTTCACATTATAAATGTTTCATATTTAATGGAAAAATTATTTTATGAAATTGGTTGTTTTTCAAAGTTTATGGTTTAATTGAAAGAATTTTGAAAACTTTGAGATAAACAAGTATTGCTTGAAACTTTGGTAAAGGACTTATTTGAAAAGTGTCATAGCATTTTTGGGCTATATCATAATTTCAGAAAGTTTTGGGATTAACAAAGCATTACTTAAAAATTCTGAAATTGGGTATATTTGTAAAGTTTCATAATGTTTTGGGGCATAGTATAGTTTTGTAAAGTTTTGGGGTCAAACTATAATTTTGGAAAATAGTGCACTGTGCAGGTTACTGTAGCATCCGGCTTACCGGATACAAAAATCAAAAAAATTGGATACGGGGCAGAATGCATCCGGAACGAAAGGGGCTTGTCGGATAGTGTAAACGGCAGACCGGATATCGGCCAGTGAGCTTCTGGAGCATAAACGACTTACCGTATTCATAAGCAGCAAACCAGATAGTTTAAAATTCAAAATTTTACCTTAACGGTAACATAAATCCGACTTACCGGATTCCATAAACGGAAAACCGGATACGCCTAGAATGTGAGTAACGGATAGTTTTTAATGTGCATAACGGCTAGTTTTTGAGTTTAAACTATATAAACTCAAAACCAATTCATTTTTGGGAATCCAAGCAAGTAAGAACAAGTGTACACAACATATATTGAGCTTCAAATTCGTAACTCATCATTCATTAAATCATCTTTGTTCTTCAATTTATATATCCACTCTTAAAGAGAGTTTCATTGTTGTATTTTTCATTTCTCATCAAATTGTGAAAGTGCAAGTGTGAGAAACACTTGGAGTGAAGAGATTGGAGAGATAATCTCTTGTTGTAAAGGTTCATTGACACCTTGAAGTCAATTGTAAACGTTTGAAGACTAGGAAAGGCTTGGATAGTGAAATCCTTAAGCCCGGTGTGCTTGGAGGCATGGACGTAGGCGGGGATTGCCGAACCACATAAAAACTCTTGAGTTTGATTTATTTTTCCTTACTCATTTATTATTGTGCTTTTATTGAATTTATTGTTTTTAAATTTATTAAGACATTAGATTAAATTGTTGTGTGGATTTGTTAGGATAAATTTTAAAATTCCAATTCACCCCCCCTCTTGGGTTGGACACTTATATTTCAGCAAGCTCTGAGCCAATGAGTTCCAGACCAGTTGGCCTTAGGGCATTAGGTGTGAAACACTTTTAAGGGTTTAGTTACTCCAATTTTTAATATAGCGAAATTGAATTCGTTTAAAATTTATATATATATTTATAGAATTTTATTCTTTTTTGCGAGCGATCACCATTGATTAGGCAAGATACCCAGTTATTAGCCAAAAGTAATTTTTTTTTGGTTTTAGCCAAAATTTTGCTGTTTTATGCGAGTAATCACTGTTGATTAGGCAAGATGCTTTGTTATTAGGCATATGTTCGAGTTTTTTTTTCAATAAAACACACATTTTCTTTGTCTTAAATGTCACCTTCAACAAACCAAAAGAACTAAATATTAGAAATTTCAACTTACAACCCATAAAATATGTGTCATTTTGTGTGTGTTGGAATAGTTTAGTAACATCCGTTGATGATCAAATCATGCAAATTGGATGAGTAAATATTATTAAAAGGAAGAGCTCACAAATTTGATTAATTTGAAGAGAAAGAGAAAGAGAAAAAAAAATTTATTTGCAAAATAGTGAAAATGGCGCGTCTCAAAAGTCGTGAAAGAACTCGTCATTTTGCCATTTTCAACAAAGGTTGTTTTTTTTTTTATTCTTTTTAAAAATGCACACAAAAACATGCTATGTCAATTATCCACCCCCCTTAACCAGATAGAGACATTGTCCCCAATGCTAAAGAAAAAGAAAGAAGTAAATTTTAGAAGACGGCACCTGATAAACATAAAAGGGAAATAAATGCTTGCAAATAAATATCACTAGTATATTAGAAAATAAAAAAAAAGTTACATATCGTGATTCAAGTCCGTTATTTTGCAATTATCACCATTATCAGCATCTGATCGATCTAGTTAAGAAGCAGTTGGAATGATTTTAAGCTAATAATCTTACAGTCGATCAATTAATTTAGTAGCAGTTTTAGCATGGACAAGCATTCTTTGTGATGCATGGGAAAGGATACTGAATCTCACAATATGATTGAGAAACATTATCAAGAGACTATAGTAATAATTTACATCCAACAATGTAATAGGCTTTTGGTAAATGTTTAGCTTTGCCTAGGATACAATTTCAAAATTTCTTCTAAGGTGTTAAGTCCACCTATTAAAGTAATAATAACATTAGCACATTCAATTATTGCAGTTAGTTATTCATGCCTAACTGTGACAATGAGTGCTTTTTTTTCCAGTTATTCTTCCTTTAGTTAAAGCTTTTGAGATTATACCCAAAACTTGATTTCCTCTAGTGTTTGGAGCTTATGAGACAAGACCCCTTTAATCTAATGTCACCACCTCTGTATATTAAATGCATTTTTCTTAGACAATACCCTCTTAAGTCTTTGCAGCATCAATAAAATTTGGAATATGTCTAGAAGTTGATCCACGAAATAGACAAATATTTTAAGCTATTAAATTGGATATGCTGCTATTATGATTCTCTCTCTTTTAAGAATAAGGATAGTACAAAAAAGAGATAAATACAACAAAGTATTTATAAATCTAGAAAAGGTAGTACATCAATGGTAATAATTGCAAAGGTTGGCAATTGTGAAATAGAGTGTCAAAAATAGTATAAAGGATGAATTAGTTAAATGCTACAGAAATTGTCAGATGAATAAGTCAACAAACTTAGAGTAGAATAATAATTATAAAAAAAAAATATACTAGTAGTTGTGATTGTGACTCACATCTTTCATTGATTTTACATTCAGTAATGGCTTAAATTCTTTTTATGGCTCAAGGATGGGCATCCCATCTGATTTTCATAAAAGTTGACAAATAAAGTTAAACTCAAATTCCCACGATTGAATTGTGCACATTCATGTTGAAATTGTGTCACTAATCTTTAGATCTCAAATTAAAATTACCATTAGGATATGTCTTGAGAGTCAATAAAGTCATTGAACAACTCATTATTCAAGCCATGCCTAATGAATATAATCTTATTTACACAATTATTAGATACATACCTCAAGGAGTGACAACTTGTATTAGAAGTCTAGTATGCGAGTTTATAACAAACACATAGCCTTTTAGCTTTGAGCTTTTTGATGTAGGTGCTCTTCCATAAGCCAAACATGTGAGAAACAAATGATACATCAAATATTTCACCAGCTACTCAAACTTTAGCTTTAATAAGATAATAAACATCTTTAGGGATTTTATACATCATCAATAGCCTTATTCTTTGAAATGTGCCTTATAAACGTCGACAAGAGAGCGTAAATAGAATGAAGGAAATTTTGAAAGTAGTTTCTTGATAATTTCTCCTATGCTTATTGATAGGCGTATCAGTTATTGTAGGTAAACTAAAAGAATCAACTATAAGAGTCATTGAGTACCATCGTTTGTCATTTAACTGGGTAGAAAAATTAAGTATCTTGTTGAATACAAAACATAAAAAGAACAAAAGTGAAAAAAATAAGACTTAATTTTCACAATAAATACGACCATAGAGAAGAAAAATTCTCAAGATATTGAATTGTCGAAGAATGGTTTCAATCTTTGTCAATTCACTTGAAATTCATTACCATTATTTGAATTCTCAATTTATGTGACCCCATTTGTATATTTGCACAACAAATAGGCCACTCTACTTTGATTTTAACTTTTTTGGAAATAAATAAAGACAAGAATTATAAAGGTAATTTTTTGACCAACCTCAATTTTTTTTGAAGAATTCTTTTATTATGAAAAGCTTTGGTGTTTGTCTTACGAATTCTTGAATTCTCATATATATAATTCCTTAATTCCTCAAGTTCATTCAATTATAATTACCCTTATTGCCAGCATTACAAAAATTTGAATTAAAAGTTTTAATAACCCAAAATGATTTTTCTCACATTCAACAGGTTAGTGGCAAGATTTACCATAAATCAACTGGTAAGGTGACATTCCTAAAGATGTCCTAAATGTAGTACAATAAGCCCAAAACGTATCATTAAGTCGAAGAGACCAATCTTTTTGGTATGGGTTAATTATCGTTTATAAAATTTACTTTATTTCCCTATTTGTTAATCCAACTTGATCACTTGTTTGAGGGTGATAAGGGTAGCAACTTTATATATAATTTTAGATTTCTTCATTAAATATCCAATGACTTGTTATAAAAATACTTACCTTTATCATTGATAATGGTTGGAAGGATTTCAAATTTGCTCAAAAGATATATTTTTTTAAAAAAGTGGATCACAGTTTTGCGATCATTATGCCAATAAGGAATCACTTCAGTCCATTTTAGGACGCAGTCAATATGTAAAATACATATACAAATCTAGATGATGATGGAAAATGACCTATAAAATCTATTGCGCAACATTCAAATATTTCAATGACAAGAATGGGGTTCAAAGGCATCATATTTGTTGAGTGTTAGAAAATGTATATTTATAAAGGAGAAAATCGTTATTTTATATTTCAAGTCTTACTAACACCCTTACTTTTATGTATTTAAGCTTCTTGTAATTTAATTATGTGTGTTTGATTTTAATTAAGTATTTTAGGGGTATCATAGTCATTTCACAATAAACGAGAGATCAAACGACAAAACGAACATCACTTTTAAACTCAGGACGCTTGAAAACCTTAGGAGGAGCATAAAAGGAAAAATGATACTGTTCATATGTACGGTACTGTCTACGTTACTGTTCACGACATTGTTCACATAGACGGATCGATGACGTGGCATTGACCGATGACGTGGCATTGACTGATGAGGTGTCATGATCCTGTTGGACTAAAATTCTTATGTACTGTTGATGGTGACGTGGTAGCATATTAGTAGACCAAAAAACGCGCGTACGATACATGCAACACATGGGATTATTTTCAACCAAACCGCGTTACTGTTCAAACCGAGTCACTGTTCAAACCGCGTGGTCAAATCGTGTTACTGTTCAAACTGCGTACTGTTCACGCATATTGTTGACTGATGATGTGGCGCAATCCTGGGCGTTTAAACTGTTTTTAATCCTATGACCATGATTTACTCAATGTATCTATAAAAAGGGGACCTCTCCCCCCTAATTTGGCATCTCTGAATCCATTTTTTGACTCTATTTTTTGTAATTCATTCTCCATCTTGTATTTTCTACGTATTTTAATAAATTTTCATTTTGCCCTTAGTTCAATTATGAGTGGCTAATTTTCTTTCAAGCTTGAGTTGAAGGTGAAGTCTCAACATGTGTCATGGGCTTTATTTGGTAAATTTATTTTCTTTTCCCCTCTAATTTTTGTGGATGTTTTGACTTCTCGGCGACAAATAATAATAATCTTGTCTAGATACCGCCCCGGTTTCACCAGCACCATAGTACAAGGTTATTATTATTTGACACGATAAGCCCTTAGCACCATATTGATTAGAGTGTGGCTCATGAGGTGTGGATTCCTCCCTCATAATTTAATTAGGTATTAATAAGGAATATTTAGCCCATGGTGCATGTTGATACGGATCCAGATACCCAAGTACGTTATTTCAATAGATTTTCACTTCAATTTATTCTTTCCATTTTAATTTAAGTTTTAGAATATTCTAAATCAATTTCACCACAAATCCAACCACCCATTTAGAAAAATTAATTCTATACATAATTAAAATCCACCTCCTCGTGGGATCGACACTCGTCACCATTGATATATACTACAATAGATTTGTGCACTTGTGAGTTCAATAAAATTTGCATAACAATATTCACTTTAAGATGGACCCTAACATTTGACAATTCTCATATATTTTACAAAATATATAACTGTATTGCAGTTGCATCTTTAATTATTCTGTGCCTATAGAATCCACATTGGAAGATTTTTGCAGATATTTTTGAAATACTATCTAAGCAACCTAAGAGGGGGGGGGGGTGAATTGGGTTATTAAAAATTAAGATAAACGAACAACACAACAATTTAATGTATTGCCTTAATGGAATAAAAAAAAATAAATTCAATAAAGCACAATAATAATAGAGTAAGGGAAGAGAAAACAAACACAATGATTTTTACATGGTTCGGCAATCACTGCCTATGTCCACGTCTCCAAACTCACTCGGGTTGAGGATTTCACTATCCAAGCCTTCTAAGGCTTCAAATGTTTACAATTGACTTCTAAGGTGTCAATCAACCTTTGCACTAAGAGATTATCCCAAATCTCTTAACCCAAGTGTATCCCAACACTTACAATCACTCAAAACAAATATTACAAATGTGTTTTTCCCTCACACAAAATATATGATTACAAATCCATACTCAATGTGTGAATAAATGAATCAAGAACGAATTTAAAGCTCAATGAATGTTGTATTCTCGATTACAAGCTCAATGATAATATTGTGATCGTTGTTGTTTGAATTTGATTGAGCTTATTTATATACTTAGAGCTGAAAACTAGCTATTATTGAGTTTCTGCTCACTGTCGGATCTTCGTTAACTAGATGTCGGATCGCTGTTTGCCTGGTGAATATGACCGTTGGGTTGAATTTTCAAATTGTCGGATTGTCGTTACTGTCCAGAGACTACTCTTAAATTTTGTTCGATGTCGGCTAGCCGTTATCAAGATGTCGGTTAGCCATTTGCTACAGTAACTGCTACAATGAATTATTTTGTAAAATTATAGTTTGACCCCAAAACTTTATAAAAATATACTATGACCCATAACTTTATAAAACTTGTCAAATAGATCCGTATTCAGGATTTTAAGCAATACTTTCGATTAGACCATAAAATTGAAAAACAACCAATTTTATAAAATCATTTTTCATTAAAATATAAAAGCTTAATAATGTAAAAATAATGATTTTATTTAAAATGTATAAAATAATTTGAGTTTTTAAAAACTTAATCATTCTTAATCTTTTTTGTTATCATCAAAATCAACATTATGAATACATATATGCTAACAGTTTTCTTTGAAGAAAAGTGGTTACCACCTACTTTAGAATAATAAAATTGAATGAAACTATTTATCGCGTTGTTATGTATGCATCATTGAAAAATTCGATTAGAAGAGTACTTAAACAATTATGAATCATTCCTATAAAAACTTTTCATCTCTATTAAAAATTTCCTCTTATATTGGGAGTAACAACTAGATGGAGTTTCACTTATTACAAGAAAGTTGATAATGTTAGCATAACATATTATTTTTAGAAACAAAGTTCATTATAAAAAGAATCATTGATAGGTATTGTATCAATTGAAGGCTTATTTGCAAGTCTTGATAGATAGTCTGCAACAATTATTTTGGCACCCTTTTTTATTTTTGATTATGAGGTTAAATTCCTAGAGCAACAAAATCCATTTATTAATCTTAGATTGTGATAACTCTATGAAATAAAAGTTATTATGAAACTTTTAGACTCAAATCAATATTACTTAGAGAGTAAATGATGTGTTTTTATTGAATTTTTAGCTATATTTTGCATGAGCATCCATTTAAGTTTATTTTTAAAAAAATTAATTTTGTTTTAGATCATTTTGTGCTCAGATTATGTGCATGATTGTTGGTAACCAAAAAGCTCAAGTTTTATGATGGAATACTATTGCAGCAGACTTGCAGAGATGACAAAAGAACTTGGCTGTAGAGGAATTAAATTAAGTCTGGAACAATGAAGATACTATGGCCATTGCTGTAGCAAAAGCTTAAAAAAATGGAGATACGTGACCACAGGCTTCTGGTTACTCTAATTCCAAGATACAAACATGAAAAGAAAAAAAAGGAGAGAGCCATCGGTCAAGGAAAAATAATAGAAAAAACAACAAGAAAATAGAGAAAAAAAAGATATTTGATGGCTGCAACAGAAGATTTAAGGAGAAAAAAGAGAGATCGCAAGATCAAGCGGAACACAATTCCTTGTATTCTTTTCTTTTTTTCTTTATTTATGGAATGTATTTAATAGCTAAAATGATTTTTGTTATTGTTTTATCACAAATCATGAACTAAACTTTGTTGTGGTTGGGTAATAAACAAGCTTAATGGGTATTTGACTGATATATGCGTGTTGCTTTGTATTTGCTATAGTATTTTGTCTTAATTTTACTTATTGCAATTCCCCATTTCGGCTGACCACCTATTTAGTGGTACTAGCTAAAAGGAGCCTAAAAAAGGTCTGACTTAGTAGAATAAATTAAGACGATACATGATTTTAGATTATGTTAAGTTCAGTTAATCTCGATTTGAATAAGGCTATATTTTGGTCTAAAATTAGTAAAGAACTAGACACATGGATTCACTTTGTAGGGTAACTATAATGTATAACATATAATGTTATATCTAATGTTAGCGTAACAATTAGTCATTATTAGTGAAATATAAATGTGCAACCCAAGAGGGGGGGTGAATTGAAAATTTTAAAAATTATCCTAGCAAATCCACACAACAAGCAATCTAATGTCTTAATAAAAGTTGAAAGTAATAAGTTCAACAAAAGAACAATAATTAAAGAGCAAGGGAGAAGAGAAACAAACACACGAATTTTACGTGGTTCGGCAATCCCCGCCTACATCCACGCCTCCAAGCAATCCAAGCTTGAGGATTTCACTATCCAAGCCTTTCCAAGGCTTCAACCGATTACAATTGACTTCGAGGTGTCAATAAACCTTTACAACAAAGAGATTATCTCCCAATCTCTTCACTCAAGTGTCTCACACACTCAAAACCTCCTAGAATGATCGGCACTTCTTTATATATTTCGAAGTCTAAAACAATGAAATCAACTGGAAAAATAAATTTATCCAACTTCACCAACACGTCTTCAATCTTTCTTTCTAGATAGGCATGAGATCTGCTATCAAATTGCAAAGTCACTGTTGTTGGCATTACTTCTCCAACTCCCAATTGCTTGAACACTGATAATGCCATAAGGTTGATACTAGCCCCCAGATCACAAAGTACCCTACTATTATATTTAGTTCCAATGGATTGTGAAATTGTAAAGCTCCTTAGATCCTTCAACTTCTATGATATTTTATTCTGAAGCATATGGTTGCATTCTTGTGTTAGAGCAATTGTTTCGAATTCTCCAAGCCTTCTATTCCTTGACAAAATATCTTTCAAGAACTTCATATAATTTGGCATTTGTTCGAGAGCTTTTACAAAAGCAATTTGATATATAACTGCTTTAACACTTCTAGAAACTTACTGAATTGCTTGTCTTGCTTTTGCTTCTGAAATCTTTGAGGGAACAATGGTAGGTGTCTAAACTATTGTGTTGTAGCAGATTGCACAACTTGCTTCTCTTTTGCCATGTTCTAGGTTGATGTGCTTGGAACTGCAGCTTCTTTGCCAACAAGTGTCGGATCATCATTTGTTGCTGATGTTGTAGTTGAGTTATTTAAATTAGTGGGCTAAAAAATGGGTTGTTGTGGTTACTCTTCAATGTGAGTTTCTTCTTGGATTGGAACAGGTTCTATTCTTCTCTTTGGTAATCCAACTGGAATATGAACATCCTTTCCAGATCTTAAGTTAATCACCTTGCAATGCTCTTTTTTTTTCTCTTCTCAGATCCTCTATATTGTTAGGTAAACTGCCCTAAGGTTTGTTACTCAATATTGTAGCTAGTTGTCATATCTACAACTTGTCTTTGGGAGACCGCTTTATTCTTCACAAAATACTCCTTAAACAAAGCTTCAAGAAAACTGAGTTGATCATTATTGGTGTTTCTTTCCCCTTGATTTTGCTGATGATATCCAGGTGGTTGAGCAAGTCTGTTTTGTCCACTAAAGATTGCAACATTCTGGTTCTGATTGTTCTATGAAAAGTTTAGATGTTATCTCCATCCAGGGTTGTAAGTGTTTGAATAGGTATTGTTCATGTTCTATTTTGTTTGAATAGGGATTGTTCATGTTCTATTTATTAAAGTTACCCACATAGTTGGCTGAGGCTGGATTTCCAAGAAAACTGTCAAATAAGTGCCTCTCTCCACAATAAACGCAAGATACTTCAGCAACTTAGTTAACAGTTGCTGGAGTAGTAGTCATAGTCTTCACAATATTTGTTAATGGGGTTAATTGGGAAAACAATGCTTTCAAGGCGTCTACATTATGGACTCATATTGTTCCTCTTTTTACAACTTGCCTGGTTGATGGCCATTGATAATTATTGTTGGGTATCCTCTCCAAAATCTCATAAGCCTCAATGTAAGACTTAAATAATAAGGCCCCATTTGCTGAAGTATCCACCATTAATCTAGTGCTTGGGTTGAGACCATTATACAAGTTTTCCAACTGTATGCAGCAAGGAATACTATGATGAGGACATCTCCTGAGTAACTCCTTAAATCTTTCTCATGCATCATATAAACTCTCATCTTTAAGTTGATGGAAAGATGTTATCTCATTTCTTAATTTTGCATTCTTGGTTGGTGGAAAGTATTTCATCAAAAATTTATCAGCAAAATCATTCCATGCAGTGATGGAGTTAGGTAGTAAAGAGTTCAACCATGCTATTCCTCGATCTCTCAAAGAAAAGGAAAAGTTTGAGCCTCAATGTTTCTTGTGATGCTTCAGTAATCTTAAAAGAATCACTCACTTCCAAAAATAACTTAAGGTGTAGATGAGGACCTTCAAATGGTAACCCATTGAATTGCTCCGCTCTTTGAAGCATCTGAAACATCACCGGTTTAAGCTCAAAATTATCAGCTTGCACCTTGGGTCTAACTATTCCAGGGTTTATGGCATGAGTAGTCAATACTGTATAATCTCTAATGGCTCTTTCTCTATCATCTGCTATATAAATAATGTTATTATTCCCTGGTTGCTCGTAAATATTCTGCCCATTCTAACCTTCTTGACCTCTTTGTGCATTTACTAGTTGTATTTCTCCTCGGGGGGTTCAAATTCCCTATATCTCAAAAATCATCGATTGCTACAGCAGTTTTTGAATTTTTTTGCTATTTTCTTAATCTCCTTGTAGTTCTTTTAATTTTTGGATAAAATGGAATTCAACAGGTTTATACTTGCATATGCAAGTTACTATCAATAAAATAAACAATGAACAATCAAATCCACGGCAACGGCACCAAAAACTTGGTGTGTGCAATCTCTAATGCTATGGGTGTCAATGTACAAGTGTACACAATAAGTAATTTATTGATAAGTATTCATATTGTCTTTATAGGGATTGATGTTATCAGACTTGCTATAACAATCTTAACAATGTAATTTGTTATAAATTAAAATAAAACAACTAATGAAACTAATTAAAATAAAAATGCAATAAAAAAAATTTTCACGTCAAACACACGGATGTAACCAATACGAATAGAGTAGTTGAGTAAATAAACTCACTTAATGACATTGATTATTTTTCAATTACAATACCGCTGCTGCAGCATCGACTACAGCACTAGGCAGAATCCCTCATGCATCCTTAGCTGTCGCTTGTTGGATATCTTATATCTAATGCAACCTAATAATGACCAATTATTATTCCAACATTAAATATAGCATTAATCGATCTAGGTTCCATTTACCGTACAAGGTGAATCTCTATATCTATTTCATCACTAATTTTAGATCAAGCGTAGCCCTATTCAAATTAAGATTAACTCAACTTGGGAAACCTAATCTAAAACCAAGTATTGTCTTAATTAGATGCACTAAGTCAGACCTTTCTTACGCTCTTTCTTATCTAATATCCCTAAATAGATGGCCAGCCAAAATAGAGAATTAAATTAAGCACAATCAAGACGCTATAGCAAACACAGAGCAACATTCGTATATCAGTCAAACATTCATTAAGATCGTTTATGACTCAACCATAAGAGAATTTAGTTCATGATTTGCAATAGAAAAATAAACAAAAGGCTTTTAGCCATAAAATACATCCCCATGAATAAATAGAAAACAAGAAAAGAATAAGAAGAACTGATTTCCAATTGATCTCTATGATTTCTCCTCCATCGGCCTTCCATCTCTCTCTTGATTTATATTTTTCTTGTGTTTTTCTCTGCGATTTCTCCTTTGTGCGTCGGCTCTCCCTTTTTCTTTGCGCGTGTGCTCCTTTTATAACTTAGAATTAGGGCAACTGGAAGTCTAGGTTGTGTATCTTCCATTTTTGGAAACTCTAGATTGTAAACTTTTAAGTATCTCGCATGAAATCTTCTCTGTCAATGCTCTAGAATTACTACAACAACGGCTGCTGCATGGTACTTAAAATTTAAGCTTCCGATTACCTACAATTATGCAAATAATTTAAGAACAAATTAATCTAAAACAAACTAAATTTATTAAAAATAAACTAAAATGGATATTCATACAAAATATAGTTAAAATGCAATAAAAATATGTTATTTACTCTCTAAGTATTACTGATACAAATCTAAAAAAGTCATGATAACTCTCATTTCATAGAGTTATCACTATGTAACATTATAATATTATTGCTTACATACCGAAAATAATTTATAAATTATTTTTTTTCTTGATTA
This sequence comes from Citrus trifoliata, assembly GCA_018350135.1. Classification (NCBI taxonomy): domain Eukaryota; kingdom Viridiplantae; phylum Streptophyta; class Magnoliopsida; order Sapindales; family Rutaceae; genus Citrus; species Citrus trifoliata. The sequence goes on along the minus strand of CM031385.1, from coordinate 12,899,309 downwards.
TCCTTATAATTCTATGAACTTTCTAGATTGTGGCTACGATGTACCACCTATATTTTTATTAGTTTTATGTAAAAGTATTCTGGTTAACTAAGTAATATTGTAATACTATGGGTTAGATGGATGCCAAAGATGCTTTCTTGATTTTTTTTTTGGTTAAATTATACCTACTTTTTGTTAAATATTCTCAATTATTGCTTGATATGTATCAATTAAAAATTTATTGAGTTTTTTGTTCAATAATCCTACTATACAACCAATATTTCAATAATTTTTGTTGGAATTCAAATTTACTTTTTACTACTGTTTTTTTTGTTAGAGTAGTACCAATTTTCCATTAAGCTTTCTTATTTTATAGTTCATTTGTTTCAATTATTATTTTGATAAGTTTTGTGTTGAATATTCTAGTAGGTAATATTTCAAAATTTCAGGTTTAATACCAACCATGCTTTTGACTATTGTTTTCAGTTGAATTAGTGAATAATTCCCATTAAACTTTCTTAATTTTTTATTATATTATTTCAACTGATAGATGTACCAGATTTAGGTTGAGTATTCTAACTAATTACCTAGTATTACTGTTGTTGTGTAAATTTTAATATACTCGCAAGCGCACGAATCTATTGTAGTATAGACTAATGGTGACGAGTGTCGATCCCACGAGGAGGTGAATTTTAATTGTATATAGAATTAATTTTGTAAATGGGTGGTTGGAATTGTGGTGGAAGTGATTTAGATTATCCTAAAATTGGAATTGAAATGGCGATAATAAACTCTAAAATTGGAATTGCAATGGCCAAAATAAATTGAAGAGAAATCTATTGAAATGACGTACTTGCGTATCTGGATCCGTATCAACATGCATCATGGGCTAAATAATCCGTATTAATACCAATTAAATCATGAGGGGGGGAATCCACATCTCATGAACCACGCTCTAATCAATATGGTGTTAAGGGCTTATCGTGCCAAATAATAATAACCTTGTTCTAGAGGGCCGGTGAAACCAAGGCGGTACTAGACAAGATTAGTATTATTTGTCGACGAGAAGTCAAAACATCCACAAAAACTAGAGGGGAAGAGAAAATAAATTTACCAAATAAAGCCCATGACACATGTTGAGACTTCACCTTCAACCCAAGCTTGAAAGGAAATTAGCTACTCATAATTGAACTAGGGGCAAAATGGAATTTATTAAATTATGAAGAAAATACAAGATGGAGAAGGAATTACAGAAAATGGATCCCAAAAATGGATTCAGAGATATCAAATTAGGGGCGGGGGGAGTCCCCCTTTTTATAGATATATGGAGTAAATCATGACCATCGGATTAAAAACAGTTTGGACGCTCAGGATTGCGCCACGTCATTAGTCAACAGTCCACGGTTTGACCACGTGGATGAACAGTAACACGGTTTGACCTGGATGAACAGTAACGCAGTTTGGTTGAAAATAATCCTGTGTGATGCATGCACCGTACGCGAGATTTTTCGTCCACTAATATGCTGCCATGTCACCATCAACAGTATATAAGAATTTTAGTCCAACAGGATCATGACACCTCATCAGTGAATGCCACATCATCGGTCAATGCCACATCATCGATCCGTCTATGTGAACAGTGTCGTAAACAGTAACGTAGACAGTACCGTACCTGTGAATAGTACCGTACATGTGAATAGTGTCATTTTCCTTTTATACTCCTCCTAAGGTTTTCGACCGTCCTGAGTTCAAAAGTGATGTCCGTTTTGCCGTCTGATCTCTCCTTTATTGTGAAATGACTATAATGCCCCTAAAATACATAAATTACTTAATTAAAATAAAACATACGTAATTAAACCACAAGAATGTTAAATACATAAAAGTAAGGGTTGTTAGTAAGACTTGAAATGTAAAATGATGGTTTTCTCCTTTATAAATATGCATTTTCTAACACTCAACACACCCCCCAACCAGCTTATTGCTAGTCCCTAGCAAATAAAGCGAAAATAAAATTCAAATTCAAAATGATTTTTTGTTTTTTTTTTAACACTCGTAGTTATTCAATCAGATTAATGATAGCGATCAAATAAAAGTATAAGCATTATCTCCAGTCTAAAGAAACATCACATCTACATCAATCATCCACATGAATTAGCCCAGTAGACTTTGTTATAGCTACTTTCAAGAATGACATGTCAAACCCCAAATTCTCACTGGAAGTAGTGACAGTCTCACAAAAAAATTAAACCCAATAAAAATAGTCACTCTAATGAATGGTACTTGAGAGAGAAAATAATAAAGAAGTGATATCACATGCTCTCACCAAGATGAAAGAAATATGCCCTTAGCTTAGAAATAGCACGATCTCAAGTCAAATAAAAAATGCTAGTCAACCCAATTTATTTATTTATTTATATATATTTTTTTAATGCACTACTATATCTTTTAGCCCATATAACTAGCTTCTACTTCAGACTATAGTTCCCTAAAATCAAGAAGGACTTTTATTAGGATGTAACGTAGGCTAAGGACATAGCTAACAAAGAAGGGAAATAAGGAAAACAAAGTGTATGTTTGAGAATAAATGCAGAGAATTTTTTTTTTTTGAAGTTGCAAGGTAGATTTCACCTTTTATTGTTATTTTTTTTATTTTGAAACAACAACTTTTGTTTTGTTGTTTTGTTGTTTTTTTTTGGCATAACTTCACTGAAAAAAATACTTATTTACATTTTTCTCAAACATAAATAGGTGATATAACTTATAAGAAATTGGGTAATACTCCAAATCGGAGTGGGTCAAGATGATAAGTTGACAAAGAAATTTTTTGTTTTGTTTTTTTTTTAAGGCTCAAAAGGGTTAACAATGGATATTTAATAAAAGGGATGGCTAGAAAGCCTCAAACAGATCAAAGATGGCCTTTCCATTGTCTTTTAAGGTTCTAAATAATCGTCCATATCTACTAGTTAGATGGGCCTCCAAATGTAGCAACACACTTTTTTTGTTTTTTTTTACAACAATTTTTTTTAAGGGTTAACTCAAAAGAAAACTAGAGATCGTATATAAAATAATAAACTGCTAAGCTGTATAAAGAATGGGCAAAAGGGTTACTCTCCAAGAAAATGATAGGCTCAACAACTCACTTGACACTTATTTATGACATATTCATTCCTTCAAGCAACTCATATTTGTCTCCGACATCAACATGAAAAGTAGTAAACATAGCGTAACATCACCTAAGACCAAAGATAATACAAATACTAAAATTTGAAATTAATCATGTCATCCAATGCTAAAACAAATCATACAAATTTTTTTTTTAAACAACATTCTACCCCCCAACCTATTCTAAACATGAAAGGAAAATATGCATGCAGAAATGTGAAAATGATGAAGAAAGTCTAATTAGAAAAGTTACACTTAAAATGACGGAAAAAGAAAATGATTTTTTTTTAAGAAAATGCGTTTCTAGAGGCACTACACTCCATATTCAGCCATCTTCGACTCAAAAGTTAGAAAATGTATATTTATAGAGGAGAAAATAAAAAGAAGAAGAAAAATAAACATCAAAACTTAATAAAGAAAAATAAATTTTTTTTTAATTTTTATTTTTTATTTTTGGTTTTTTTTTTCGAACAATGAAGATGCGTTTCTAGAATAACTATACTCCATATTCAGCCATCTTCAACACAAAAAGTTAGCAACAGTTAGTTTTTACAACAAAAAATTAGTAAAAACTTAACCAAGATTCCACATTTGTCGACTATTCCCTCCCCCAACCAGAACGAAACATTGTCCTCAATGTTTGAAAGGAAGAAGTAAAGTTTAGAAGACATCACTTGGGTGGTGCAACACAGAAGAAAATATTTACAAGCAGAGAGTTAAATCTAATTTGTACTTCTTACTGCCGCTACTGTTACCATCATTATTTGGACGCTCCAACACAAAGGTCCAGGGGTACGGCTCCGGTTTATAAGCTTGTAACATATCAAGTAGCTCATTAGCAGTGTGAGCGCAAATAAAGAGTTTTTTCGCATTAGAGGGAATGAAATAGTTTTTTATTGCATGGTTAAAAAATGCGATAAAGCCATCATAAAAGTTATTGACATTTAACAAATCGATGGGTTTATGGTGGATGTGCAGATGGGCCTAAGATGCTAGTGTGATAAGTGCCTCTAGTGTTGCAAGATCTCCTGGAAGGAAAATAAAAGCATCAGTATGATTAAGTATTTCAGTTATTCTTTCTTGCATACCTGAGACGACTAACTCTTCTCCAGTTGATGAGTCAGACGAACTGCCCAATGGTTTTAGGACTCTTGGGATGATGCCTAACACTTGACTTCCTCTGATAAAAGCTGCTTCTGAGACCATTTTTGATAACCCTCGGTTACCTCCTCCGTACACCAAGTGTAATTTTCTCGCTGCTATGTTTCGACCAAGATTTATGACTGCCTCAACGAACTCTTTATATTTTCCATAGGTAAATCCAGAAAGCACACAAATGTTCTTGAATTGTCTATTGGGAGTAGCTGCCATTGAGATACTTCTCAAAAATAATTTGTGAGTGCTTGACAAAAAAAAGAAATCACATTTAAGAGTCTTTGTGACAGTAGGTCACAGCTGTGTATGAGGTAGCATGTCAATGTCAAATAACACGTAAAGCACATGGCTCGTGAGTAAAAAAGGAAACAGTAAAAAGGAAAACGCAAACAGTAATTAAATTATTAAAGACAATAATGCAAACAATAAAACAACAGTGAAATGAAATAAAATAACAATAAAGTAAAAGGATATTTACAGGTAGTTGCGACTGTGGCTCACATCTTCCTCTAGGTTTTATGTCCAGAAACGGCTTGAACGCCCTATATGGGTCGAGGATAGGCTTCCCATCCAGTTTTCTTATAAACTGGCAAACAGGGTCGTTTATAGTCAGATTCCCGAGACTATATCGTGCATGCTCTTTCTGGAATAATGGCCATAACTAGAGAATCGCTCCTTGCACATATCCACTGGGATGCGTTTCAAGAGACAAAAGGATATCATCCAATGACTCCTTATTCAAGCCATCTGTAATGAATTGAATCTTATCTTCCCTGTTATCAGACACCATTCCTAAAGAACATGGGTTTTTATGGCAACTCATTCTAGCACACTTATGACAAGCAACAGAAATTCTTCGAGCTCGTCGTTTTCTTGCATAATTTCCTTTACCACAACCAGGCATGTATGCAATAAATTTTGGAGGTAACTCACCTGCCAATCGTACTTTCGCCTCGATTAACCAACGGATATCAGCAGGTATTTTATTCCTCATGAGCAATCGCATGCGTTCGGACCGAGCTTTATAGATCGTAAGGATGGCATTCTGAGGAAGTGAAGGGAATCGTTTGTGAAGCTTCGCTAAGATCTCGTTTCTGTCCATACCTTTGCCTCAGAATATCAGTTATTATGGGAAAACTGAAGTAACCGACTTGATTGTCACGGAGTACTGTTATCCGCCACTTCACCGGGGTAACAAACTAAAGCACACAAACAGAAAAACAAATTAAAACACACGAATAAAATTAAAATCGTTCTCTTATTGAATTTACCTCAAGCTCCAACTGGATGTCATAAACACTTCTCTCAATGTCTCTGAGTTGGCGTTCTAAACTCTCAACATAGGCTACTAACTCTGGTGGTTGTAGAGCCCAAATGCGTTGTGTTTTACAAAATTGAATCTGCCTTTTGAGATGAGTTTTGACACATTGAAGTGGTTTAAGAATGTTAAGGAGGAACGGTCTAAGTAAGGTACTCATGATTAAAAATGATAAGAGAAAACGTAATAGTTAAACAAACACACTTATGCAAAAATAATTTAGCAAAAGAATAATATAAAGAAAGAAAACAAAATCAAATCAACGAAAAGAAAAAAAAATCAATTCAACTCTGGTGGGTCACTCAAATTTATTTCGGTGTCTTCTCCCTGTGGTTGGTACTCTAGATATGGCTTTAATATTTGACCGTTAACTTTAAACGTGACACCTTTCTTTGGGTCCTTAATTTCAATTGCCCCATGTGGAAAAACAGTATGAACAATAAAGGGACCAGACCATCGAGAGCGTAACTTACCTGGGAATAGGTGCAAGCGAGAATTGAACAAAAGCACTTTCTGACCTGGAGTGAAAGATTTTCTCATAATGTGCTTGTCGTGGAAGACTTTCATTCGTTGCTTGTAAATCTTGGCATTTTCATAGGCATCATTGCGAATTTCCTCAAGTTCTGCCAGTTGTAATCTTCTTTCTGAGCTGGCTTGCTGCATGTCAAAGTTGAATTTCTTGATGGCCCAATATGCATGATGCTCGAGTTCCACAGGTAGGTTGCAAGCTTTTCCATACACTAACCTGTAGGGTGACATCCCAATTGGGGTCTTGAAAGCCGTTTTGTATGCCTATAATGCATCATCAAATCTTAATGACCAATCTTTCCTGTCTGGCCTTACCGTTTTTTCTAATATGTGCTTTATTTCTCGATTGGATATCTCAACTTGGCCACTGGTTTGCGGATGATACGGAGTCGCCACTTTGTGTGTGATTGCATACTTTGTCAAAAGAGACTTAAATGCTTTGTTACAAAAGTGGGCACCACCATCACTGATTATCGCTCAAGGGAATCCAAAGCGTGAAACAATGTTGCTTTTCAAAAATCCTATCACCACCTTGTGATCATTGCTTCTACATGGAATCGCTTCTACCCATTTCGATACATAGTCAACAGCAACCAATATGTATTGATGGCCAAAAGAAGAGGGAAAGGGTCCCATGAAGTCGATACCCCATACGTCAAAAATCTCAACCACTAAAATTGGATTTAGTGGCATCATGTTCCTTCGCGTAATGCTCCCCATTTGTTGACACCTATCACATGAAAAACAAAAATTGTAAGCATCTCGAAATATAGTTGGCCAATAAAAACCACATTGTAAAATTTTAGTCGCTGTTTTCTTAGCACTGAAATGGCCTCCACAAGCTTGTTCATGGCAGAATGAGAGGATATTCTGAATTTCACTTTCTGGGACACATCGTCTAACAATTTGGTCTGCACAATACTTGAACAAATATGGGTCATCCCAAAAGAAATTCTTTATCTCTGCAAAGAATTTAGCCTTGTCTTGCTTGGTCCAATGCTCTGGAAGTTTACCTGTAAGAAGATAATTAACTATATCAGCATACCAAGGTAATACTTCCACATTCATTAATTGTTCATCTGGAAATGACTCATTCAATATTAATGGCTCTGTAATTGTGTCAAAATGGAGACGAGAGAGATGGTCCGCCACAACATTTTCTGTCCCTTTTTTATCTTTGAATTCCAAGTCAAATTCCTGCAAAAGTAACACCCAACGAATTAGTCTAGCTTTTGCATCTTTCTTTGTGAGAAGATATTTAAGAGCAGCATGATCTATGAATATAATTATTTTACAACCAATGAGATAAGATCGAAATTTTTCCAATGCAAACACTACTGCTAGCATTTCTTTTTCAGTAGTTGAATAGTTCAACTGTGCATCATTCAATGTCATACTAGCATAGTAAATAACATACGGAATTCGATCAACTCTTTGTCCTAATACTGCTCCTACTGCATAATCAGATGCATCACACATGAGCTCAAATGGTAAGTTCTAGTTTGGGGGCTAAATGATGGGTGATGATGTCAACAAATGCTTTAATTTTTCAAACGCAACAAGACATGAATCATCAAAGACAAAAGGTACATCCTTAGTAAGTAGATTGCATAAGGGTTTAGAAACTTTGCTAAAATCTTTAATGAAACGTCTATAAAAACCAGCATGCTCAAGGAAAGATCTTACTTCTCTGACTATTTTAGGTGGAGGAAGATTAGAAATGAGATCCACCTTGGCTTTGTCAACCTCAATACCTTTGCTCGAAATGATGTGACCGAGAACAATACCTTGTTTTACCATAAAATGGCATTTCTCCCAATTTAAGACTAAGTTCTTATCGATACATCTCTGCAAAACTAGTGTTAGATGATGTAAACATTGATCAAACGAGTCACCAAAGACAGAAAAGTCATCCATAAAGACTTCAAGGAAACGTTCAACCATATCAGAAAAAATGCTCAACGTGCATCGTTGAAATGTAGTAGGTGCATTACATAATCCAGATGGCATTCTCCTATATGCAAAAGTGCCAAAAAGGCAAGTGAAAGTGGTTTTCTCTTGATCTTTTGGTGCTATGGGGATCTGATTGTATCCTGAGTAGCCATTTAGGAAGCAATAAAATGGTCTTTACGTGTGACAGAATTCAATTTTCTATAATCAATGCATACACGCCATCCTGTAGTCACTCTAGTGGGTATTAATTCATTATCAGCATTCGTAACTACTGTGACTCCTGACCTTTTGGGGACAACTTGTACATGACTGACCCATGAACTATCAGAAATTGGGTAAATGATACCTGCGTCTAATAGCTTAAGGACTTCAGTTCTAACAACTTCTTTCATGTTAGGATTTAACCGACGTTGCATTTCCCTAGTAGATTTAGCATTTTCATCAAGGTGAATGTAATGCATGCAATCTGCAGGGTTTATACATTTTATATCTGCTATGGTCCATCATAATGCTCATTTATGCTCTTTTAAAACATCCAACAACTTACCTTTTTGTTCGTCATTGAGGGATGAAGAGATGATTACCGGTAGAGTACTTTCTGCCCCCAAAAATGCATATTCCAAAGTGTTGGGCAGTGGTTTGAGCTTAAGTTTCGGTGGTGATTCTGATGATGGGATGAGTTTCTTCTCTGATGGTGCTACTTGTTCAACTCTTGACTTCCATTTATTAGTGTCCATGGATGGTGTTGAGTCAAGTAGGGCGTTGACCTTTTCAACTGATCTGTCAATATTAAAATCAAAACCAAAGTGAGTTAAGCATGTCTGTAAAGGATCATCACTAAGGTTTGAAATAAAAGTGTCATCAACTAATGCTTCTATTAAATCCACATCAACAATTCCATCATCTGCATTGTGAGGTTGTTTGGCAATATTGAAAATGTTCAGCTCCATAGTCATATTACCGAAGGACAACTGCATATTTCCAGTTCTGCATTGAATGTGAGCATCCGCAGTTGCCAAGAAAGGTCGGCCAAGGATAATGGGGATGTGCTTCCTTGACTCCTATATTGGTTGAGTGTCAATTACAATGAAATCAACAGGAAAATAAAACTTGTCTACCTGGATAAGCACGTCCTCCACAATACCACGAGATATTTTCGTGGACCGATCTACAAGTTGTAACACCACTGGAGTTGGGTGTAATTCTCCCAGTCCAAGTTTCACAAATACAGAGTAAGGCAACAAATTTACATTAGCTCCTAAATCCAACAAAGCATTCTCAATTGTGTGGTTCCCTATACTACATGAGATAGTGGGAGAGCCTGGGTCTTTGCATTTTAAAGGAATTTTATGTTGGAGTATAGAACTAACGTTTTCTGTTAAAAATGCCTTCTTTTGAACATGCATATTTCTCTTTTTAGTACAAAGGTCTTTGAGAAACTTGGCATAAGATGGAACTTGTTTAATAGCATCAAGCAAATGGATGTTAACACTTACCTGTTTGAAGATTTCGAGAATCTCACTTATGGATTTTCCTTTCTTTCCTTTAGTTAACCTCTGGGGGAATGGAGCTTTGGGAACGTATTCTCGTGGGTTGGTTTCTTCTTTCTCCTCCGGTGATGAGTCCTCAACATTCACTGGTACAATTTGATTTTCTTTTGTCACCGGCATCTCCACTTTGTTGTCGACTTCTTTTCCTTTTCGTAAGGTCATGACTGCTTTGACCTCTCTATGCTGCTGTGGTGAACTGGTACTTGCTTTATGTACTCTTTTAGGATTAGGCACTGGTTGACTTGGAAACTTACCTTTCTCAACGGTCATTGCCAAGGTCTGAACTGAAGAAGCAAGTTGTCCCACCATCTTCTCAAGGCTTGAAACTGATTGGGCTTGTGAGTTAAAGCCTGCTCTCAACTCATTTCGTAGTCCATCAATGGTGCGGTTCTGTTGCTCAATCGTGGAGTGAGTAACATTCTTGAAATTCTGGAATGCATCCTCCCATGGTCTGGGTTGAGTGTAGTTTTGGTTTTGATTGTATGGTCTGAATGGAGGCTGAGAGGCTTGAGGAATTGATTGCATTGGTGGAGCTGGAGCTGCTGACCTATTCTGTTGGAATCCTTGAGACCATGAAAAATTGGGGTGGTCTCTCCATCCAGGGTTATATGTGTTGGAGCATGGGTTGTAATTTGATGGCTTTCTCATTACACCTACGGCATTGGTTTGATCTGAGTATGAGTCATGGTCATGTGGTTCTGTTGATTTAGCAGTCGATAACGATGCTATTTGTCGAGCAAGACCTTCAACCATCTCCTTGACTTCTTTGATTCCCGAAGTTGACTCGCCAATTTGAACCTCATTTACTCCTTTAATTCTTCTAGTATTCCTGAGTGATCGACTCCGTTGTTGGGAATTATCCGCTTGTCGCTGAAAGAATTCCCAAATTTCTAATGCACTTTTTGACATTAGCTCTCCTCCACTTGTTGCCATTAGCCATTCTTGCACATTCGGCAATAATCCCTCCAAAACGTATTGGCATTGGTGCCATTTCTCATACCCATGATGTGGACACTTCAAGAGTACCCCATTGAATCGCTCCCATGTTTCAAAAAATTGCTCGTCCTCTCTCTGAGTAAACTCTGAGATTTCCCTGCGAATAGCATTGGTTTTATGCACTGAGAAATATTTATTCAAAAATTTCGTGACCATTTGTTCCCATGATGAAACGCTATTGGCAGGCAATGTATTTAACCATGAATGAGCTCTATCCTTTAAAGAAAATGGGAATAATCTGAGTTTAACATCATCGTCTGAAAAATTTTTGTATTTAAAAGTTTGACAAATAGCATGAAAAGCATTCAGATGATTATATGGATCCTCATTTTCTAGGTCATAAAATGTGGGGAGACAATTTAGCACACTAGGTTTTAACTCAAAGCTCCTAGCAGCTACATTTGGGTATCTTATACATGATGTGCTCAAATTAGCTAAGGGACTAAAATAGTCCTTAAATGGCCTCTCTTGTGGTGCTTGTAAATCCATTTTATTTTTAACTTGTTTGTGTGTGCGAAGTGTTTTCTCAAGTTCAAGGTCTATAGGTTCAAGATTAGGTAATAATGACCTACGACCATGCATGTAAAACAAATAAAATAAAAATAAAGATGGGAACAAAACAAATAAAAATAAAGAAGAGGGAGAGATTACAATACTAACCTTATTGCGCTGTTACAACATTTCTATAAAAACACACTAAAAATAAATACGTGAAATAAATTAACTAAAAGAAATTAATAAGATAAACAAAAATTACAAAGAAAAATAAAAATAACTTGAAAATTAAATTACAAAATTTTATAGAAGAGAAAAAGAAAAGAATACTAACCTTTAAATGTAGATTCACTTTTTTTTCTTTTTCTTTTTAATAAAATAAAAAAGGGAAATTATCATTCGTATACCCTATATTTGCTCTGTTATAAAAAATACTACAATACTTTGAGGGTGTATCAATCGCCCACCCTTAGTTGATAAAATGTATCAGCCGACCACCAAACCGTTAGTTGCTGTTTGAAAATTAACGGAATTACAGTGAATTGACGATTTTACCCTTGAAAATTATCACTTGTATACCCTTAAATTATCTTTTTATCACTTGTATACCCTTAAATTATCACTTGTATCATATGAAAAGACCAAATTACCCTTCTGACGTCATCATACTCAAACGGCAACTAACGGTTTGGTGGTTGGCTGATACATTTTGTCAACTTAGGGTGGACGATTGATACACCCTCAAAGTGTTGTAATATTTTTGATAATGGAGTAAACTAAGAGTATACAAATGATAATTTCCCATAAAAAAATTACAAGAAAACAATTAAAAGAAATTATTCACAAAAATTAATTCTAAAAATTAAAATTACTTACCTCCCCGGCAACGGCTCCAAAAACTTGTTGTGCAAATTTTTATGTACTCGCAAGCGCACGAATCTATTGTAGTATAGACTAATGGTGACGAGTGTCGATCCCACAAGGAGGTGAATTTGAATTGTTTATAGAATTAATTTTGTAAATGGGTGGTTGGAATTGTGGTAGAAGTGATTTAGATTATCCTAAAATTGGAATTGAAATGGCGATAATAAACTCTAAAATTGGAATTACAATGGCGAAAATAAATTGAAGAGAAATCTATTGAAATGACGTACTTGGGTATCTGGATCCGTATCAACATGCATCATGGGCTAAATAATCCGTATTAATACCAATTAAATTATGAGGGGGGAATCCACACCTCATGAACCACGCTCTAATCAATATGGTGCTAAGGGCTTATCGTGTCAAATAATAATAACCTTGTTCTAGAGGGCCGGTGAAACCAAGGCGGTACTAGACAAGATTAGTATTATTTGTAGACAAGAAGTCAAAACATCCACAAAAACTAGAGGGGAAGAGAAAATAAATTTACCAAATAAAACCCATGACACATGTTAAGACTTCACCTTCAACTCAAGCTTGAAAAGGAATTTGCTACTCATAATTGAACTAGGGGCAAAAAAAAATTTATTAAAATACGAAGAAAATACAAGATGGAGAAGAAATTACAAAAAATGGATCCCAATAATGGATTCAGAGATATCAAATTAGGGGGGGAGGCCCCCTTTTTATAGATACATGGAGTAAATCATGACCATCGGATTAAAAACAGTTTGGACGCTCAGGATTGCGCCACGTCATCAGTCGACAGTCCACGGTTTGACCACACGGATGAACAGTAACGCGGTTTAGTTGAAAATAATCCTGTGTGATGCATGCACCGTACGCGAGATTTTTCGTCCACTGATATGCTTCCACGTCACCATCAACAGTATACAAGAATTTTAGTCCAACAGGATCGTGACACCTCATCAGTCAATGCCACATCATCGGTCAATGCCACGTCATCGATCCGTCTATGTGAACAGTGTCGTGAACAGTGTCGTGAATAGTAACATAGACAGTACCGTACCCGTGAATAGTTCCGTATATGTGAATAGTGCCATTTTTCCTTTTATACTCCTCCTAAGGTTTTCGACCGTCCTGAGTTCAAAAGTGATGTCCGTTTTGCCGTCTGATCTCTCCTTTATTGTGAAATGACTATAATGCCCCTAAAATACATAAATTACTTAATTAAAATAAAACATATGTAATTAAACCACAAGAATGTTAAATACATAAAAGTAAGGGTTGTTAGTAAGACTTGAAATGTAAAATAATGGTTTTTTTCTTTATAAATATGCATTTTCTAACACTCAACAACTGTACTATAAGTACCAATTGATAGGTCAATTTTGCCTATTTATTTCCAAGTTTATTCCAAAACTCTAAATTGTGCTACAAGATGACTTTTACATTTAACTTTCTTTTATCTTGGTTCAAATATTTCAACAAATTGGTACATTAGTTTTTTTAAAAATAAAATTATTCAAGTTGTAATTAGGCTCATTGCATTGTGGGTTAGGTTCGCTTATAAGGTTCGCTTATTAGGCTCCCATGTATCTATATTGAAAGATCTTATAGGAAGAAAAAGAGTAATAGCCTTTAAGTATACGGTTAATTTAATCATTTAATGCCTGTGACTTCACTTTTTTTTCCAACTCGTTGCTTGTTGAAGGAACAAAAATGGTTTGATTAATTCGGTACCGTCCATTTCCTGTTGACTTGTAATTTCGACTACTGCAAGTAATTTTTTTTAATTAAAAAGCTAAGTTATTTCCTGCTTCTTCACTATATTGCGCTGTGATCGTGAAATTGACAAGTGTTTATTTAGCTCAAAGATTATTTGACTTATAAATGTAGGGACACTGTGAGATAAGCAATGAACCTTCTCTGGGTTTTAGTATAGACATGAATATTTTTGCCATGTCAATATAGGGTGCCATGAGCGATGCTTCCATTTCTTTTGCTCCCTATGCTCATAATTTGACATCCTCAGACTAATCTAGACCAGCACATTTGGTCTCCTTTGCCAACTCAGAGGACCACGTGGATAGTGATCGACTTCCTTCATTTTTTGTTTCTAGAGATAGCCTATCTATGTTTGATGTAATTGGCAGAGATTTTTCATCAATAGAAGATGTCGAAGAATTTTACTTCGCCTATGCGAAGATCATCGATTTCAGTGTTCGGAAAGATATTAAAAGAGCAAACTCAAAATGCAATGTCACAATAAAAAGATGGGTTTGTTCAAAAGAAGGTAAGAAGTCCAAGAAGTATCTTAATAGAAGTGATCGAAAAAGGGTAGCCAAACTTTTAACAAGGGCATCATGTCAGGTTGCTTTTCGCATTGGTTTTAATAAAGCTAAAGGTGTTTGGGTTGCCTGAAAGTAGGTTGACACTCACACTTATGCATTAGCGCCTCCTATTAAGGTACAATTTCTTCGCTCTTATCGTCACGTAGCATATACTGATTATGTTACTGCTTTGGAATGAAACCATCCCGGATCCATGAGCTAATGGCAAAGCATTCTGGTGAATATGAGCATATTGGATTCATAAGAAATGACTTGGGAAATTGTTTATATGCTGGCCGTCGAGAGCAAATCGTTCAAATTGGCTCAGAAATAATGCTTTCAATGCTACGTAGAAAATAAGACATGGACACTGAATTCTATTATCAATATACTATTCACTCCAAAAATAGGTTGTTCGATATATTTTGGTGTGACTCTTGAATGCGAGTAAATTTCCACTATTTTGGTGATATGCTAACATTTGACTCTACATATACAACTAATGCATATAATAAACCTTTTGTCTTGTTTGTTGATGTAAATCATCGTATGAGGAGTCATTTACTAAAGACAAGTACATTGTTTTGCTTTGCACTGCTTTGTAGTAAGACTGAAGACCAGTACATATGGCTCCTTCGCACTTTCACCTCGGCAATGGATGGTAAAATGCATGTGTCTGTTGTCACCGATGAAGATAAGGCAATTCGTAATGCTATACGAACAATGTTGTCTGATGTTTCTCACATATTATGTTGTTGGCACTTAGAGCACTGAACAGAATCCCTCATGTATCCTCAGTTGTTGCCTGTTGGATATCTTATATATAATGCAACCAAATAATAACCAATTGTTACGCAAACATTAAATATAGCATTAATTCATCTAGGTCCCATTTACCCTACAAGGTGAATCCCTATGTATAGTTCATCACTAATTTTAGATCAAGCATGTCCCTATTCAAATTGAGATTCACTCCACTTGGGAAACCCAATTTAAAACCAAGTATTGTCTTAATTAGATTCACTAAGTCAGATATTTTTTAGGCTCTTTCTTAGCTAGTATCCCTCAAAGGGCGGTAAGGCAAAATAGAGAATTAAATTAAGTATAATTAAAATACTATAGCAAAACAGAACAACACTCGTATATCAGTCAAACATCCATTAAAATCATTTATTACTCAACCACAAGAGAATTTAGTTCATGATTTGCGATAGAAAAATAAATAAAAAAGTTTCAATCATTAAATAAAACCCCATGAATAAATAGAAAACAAGAAAGGAATAAGAATTGATTTCCGATTGATCTATGTTATTTCTCCTCTGTTTTAACCTTTAATCTCTCTCTTGATTTCTGTTTTTCTTGTGTTTTTCTCTCTAGTTTATTCCTTGGTGATGACTCTCTCTTTTTCTTTGTGTGTGTGCTCTTTTTTTATAGCTTAGAATTAGGGCAATCGAAGTTCTAGGGCGCGTATCTTCCATTTTTAGAAATTGCATATTGCAATCTTTTAAGTATCTCGGGTGAAATCTTCTTTGTCAATGCTTTAAGATTGCTACAACAACGACTGCTACATGTTACTTAAAATTTAAGATTTTGGTCACCTACAATTATTCATATAATCTATGCACAAATTAATCCAAAAGAAACTAAATTTATTACAAACAAACTAAAATGGATATTCATGCAAAATATAACTAAATGCAATAAAAACATGTCATTTACTCTCTAAGTAATCTTGATTTAAATATAAAAGTGTCATAATAACTCTTATTTCATAGAGTTAGTAAGGGGTCCCACCTAACCTATTGCCTTATGGTGGTCTTTAATAAAAAAATATTCCCTAAAATAACCCTGTAACACCGGTCAAGGCAATGGCCCAGGATCTTCTAATAAATCTGAAAGTTCCAACATTAACACCAGTAAATATCCCAAAGTTATTTGCCAATTTTGTGAGAAAAGAGGACATTTTACTCGTCAATGTTATCATGCGAAGAATATAATCTTGTGAGAACATCCTCCAATTGCAAATCACACTACAACTAGCATTGGCTATTTACTAAATTGGTTAATGTACATTGTTGTTTTTCAGATATGATTGTGTATATCAATAACTTATCACTTCACCAACCTATGCAGGCCATGATGACATCATCATTGGTGATAATATGGGCTTAAATACTATATCGATTCCTTTAAACTCTCTATGCAACAAAATCTAGTCTCTGTGTCTCAATTTTGTAATTTATTAAAATATCCATTGAATTGTTTTCCTTCTTATTTTGTTATGAATGATCTAACATAGGGCCAATCTCGTTTGAGGGTGGAGTAGGAATATCTATCAGTGGCCAACCATGTAGGAGAAATAGAGGATGGTTCAAAGAGCTTGTGTAGGTTGAATTGAGTCGAGTCAATAAAGTTTTTCCATTGAGTCAAGTCAATCAAGTAGTTCATTTTTTGTGATAAAAGTGAAGGTTGAATTTTTGTGTATTGTCTTTTTTAAGTCGTGGTCCTTTGAACATAATTTACATTAATGTATTGGGACTTTCCCTAATTTAGTCAATAGATACCTTTTCTTATTATGTTAATTTGTTGACTATTTCACAAAACACTTATGGCATTTTCCTATGCATAAAAAAATTGATATCTTTTCTAGCTTTGCTAAATAAAAAGCAATAGTAGAAAAATATTTTAAAATATCCATCGTCACTATATTTTTAGATGAAGATGGAAAATATCGTAGCCTTAAATCTATGATTTAATCTCATGGTATTCAATATATATTTTCCCTACCTTATACACCTCATCATATTAGTTCTGCAGAATGGAAACTTTGTCATGTTATTGAAACTGGGTTATCACTTTTACATGAAGTCTCCATCCTTCTTTCATTTTGGTCACATGCTTTTCAAGTAGCTATGTAGTCTCGTTTTCAGTCATTAACTCCTATAATGCCAAATTACTCTAAGTTAAGAATATTTGGCTCTATTACCTGTGATTATATTTATACACTAATCATGAATTATAACCTTGTCCTAAAACTTGCATTTTTTAGGTTACTCTAATCTTTAAAGTTCTTACGGATGCTTTGATCCCTCCACTACAAACAATTTCATCTCAAGACATGTTTAATTTGTTAAAGGCAATTTTCCATTTGAAGCTTCCTCCACAAAGCAAGTTCTATTTGAGTATTCCCTTTCTACTTCATACTCCACCAAATCATATTCTTTCCTAAATAATTCTACCATATGTGTTTATTCCCCTTTATATAGTCATTATCCCATGCAAGATTCTCGTGACTCTATAATAATTGAGGATTTTTCATCTTTGACAACTCCTCCTATTTGCAAACTCTTCCAATAAATTCTCCCTCTATCACAAGATCTTCATTTAATCTTAAATATCATGCCCATCGAGATAAAAAAAAATGGCTTGAAAAGAAGGGCGTCCATGTTTTGGTAAGAAAGTTAAATTCCCCATTAGAATATGAATGCCATGCCAGCAACAAGAAATAATGACAAGACTGTAGAGCCTAAGCCGTGGAGAAGCATTTTTTAAAACCAAGTTCAATTGATTCCTTGTATATGTGCTTTTGCAGTAGGCATTAAACGCAGTCGAAGCCTAAATGTACGTCGGTGGTAATCAAGCTGAGTTGGTGATTTACAATGTAGCCAACCTATAGAGATACTAGACTATTAGATATTGCTACTGTTTTAAAGTTGTGATATGTGTGTGGTCTTTCACTTTGATTGTTAATACAACTTGCTATTTGAATTATGCCAATGAAAAAAAGTAACCCACGCACTAAATGTGAAATTGTCAGTATAACCAGCCATAATATCTTATTTTAATTTCAAATTTGTTATTATTATTCTTTTCTGTAGATACATACTTTGCCAATAATAATCATAAAGTCGATTTATTAATTCTTTACAAAAGTATGTTTAGTCGATATCAATTTAAATGATGATTATATTTTAAGTCTTAATTTTTATTAGTTACTTCACTTATCAATTAGTTCTGACCGCTTTAAATGCCAGTAGAGTCCATTTTACTTATTCATCTCCTATTTTAGTTTCAAATAGGAGATTTTGTTTCAATTTTGGGATTTTGCCCAAATTATTATTGTTATTCATTGATTTATTGGGGTATTTATTAGTTCTCTATAATTATAAATTTATTACTGAAGCTATAATCGTAAAACTTCAAATATCTAAAATTAATAATGCATTTTAATTAAACTTAAACTGACACTACATATAAGAATAGGTTAAAATATTTCAAATGGACAGAGCTTGGATAACTTGTGATAGATTGTCTATAGAGTATCATATCGGAGTTGTTGATTTCTTAGATTTTGCCATTTTGAATGTTGGAAACTGCATGTCAATTAGATGTCCTTACACCTTTTGTGTAATATAAAGTTTTATACTCCTCAATAGGTGAAGGATCATTTATTTGAAAAATGTTTTCTTGCAAAATATACAGTTTAGACTTGGTATAGTGAGACTGACCCTAATTCTACATCTACAAAGTGCCAAGATCCTCCATATAGTCAAAGATTTAGATGTCATAATTACAGTGACATAATTGACATGGTCAAAGATGCTTACGTGTATTGTGATAGAGATTCTAGTACTTTTAATGATATGCTCAAAGATACGACAAAGACTTTATACCTAGTTGCAAAAAATTCAAAGCTATCTGGTTTAATGACACTTTATAATATGACAGGGAACTATGGGTGGTCTAATAAAGGGTTTTCTGCTTTGTTAAAAGTATTGGTAATATTTTTCCAAATAATAATAATCTACCTAAGTTAATGTATGAGACTAAGAAAACAATGAAAATACTAAGCTTAAAGTATGAAAAAAATACATGCGTGTCCAAATGGCTGCATTTTGTATAGGAATAAATTTGTTGATCTTACTGGATGGCCAAATTGTAGAGCATTTAGGTGGCAAAGAAAAAAAGAATGCTAAAAAAATTTAAGAAAGAGGTTCCTAAAAAGGTGTTACGATATTTTTCACTTATTCCTAGGTTAAAAAGATTATTTCAATCACCACAAACAACTCAAAACTTAACTTCGCATGCTAACAAAAGAATTAGAGATGGCAATCTTCACCGCCAACTAGACTTACCAGTCCGGCAATTAATTGACAATAAGTGGCCATAATTTGCACAAGAACCTAGGAATCTTCATTTAGCTCTCTCAACTTATGGGGTTAACGAACATAGTACACTTAGCACTACTTATTATTGTTGGCTCGTTCATTGATAACATATAATCTCCCTCTATAATTGTGTATGAAGAGAAAATTTCTAATGTTGTCTCTTTTGATATCTAGCCCTAAACAACCATCAAATGATCTAGATGTATATCTAGCACCTTTGATTGAATACTTGAAAACTCTATAGGATGTAAGTGTTAATGCTTATGATGCATATAGAAAAGAAACATTCAATTTACAAGCTATCTTAATGTGGAGAATTAGTGACTTTCCAGCATATAGAAACCTCTATGGTTGTACTATTAAGTGCTATAATGGTTGCCCAATTTATGGGATAGACACGTGTGCATTTTAGCTGCCTTATAGTTGGAAAATGTCATATATGCACCATTGCCAATTTGTACCACTTGCTCACCCATTTCAAAAACTAAAAAAGATTTTCAATGGGAAGTAAGAGTGGAATAAGCCTCTTAAAACTTTGTCTGGTGAGGAAATCTTTAAAATGGTGAAAGATATTAACTTTAAGTTTGGGAAAAAAAAGGGCAAAAAATGAAAACATGATGATAGTGGTGGTGGCGGCGGTGGTGATGAGTACATAACTGAAAAATTGTACAAAAAAAGTTGAGCTTTTTTTAATTAGAATATTATAAGCATTTATTAGTTCGCCATCAACTAGATGTGACGCATATGGAAAAAAATGTGTGTGAGAACATATGTGGCACATTAGTTCATCAACCGAGCCATACAAAGGATAGGATTAATACTAGAAAAGATCTAGAGCATTTTAAGGGGAAAACTAATTCCTGATGAAGCCAAAAACAAAGTCCTACCTCCAGCTCCATAAACTTTGAGTAAAAAAGAAAAAAAAATAATTTTGTGAAACTTTGTAAAGTGTGAAAGTTCCTAATACCTATTCTTCCAATGTTCAAAAGCTTGTTTCAATAGATGATTGTCGGCTTCAAGGCCTTAAGTTCCATGACTGTCATACTTTGATGCAACAATTTCTACCATTAGCCATTCGAAATTGTTTGCCTATAAATGTGAGAAAGGCTATAATCAAGATGTGCTTCTTTTTTAATTCTTTGTGCTGTAAAGTGATAGACCTTAATACTCTTGACTAATTGCAAAA
This sequence comes from Citrus trifoliata, assembly GCA_018350135.1. Taxonomy (NCBI): domain Eukaryota; kingdom Viridiplantae; phylum Streptophyta; class Magnoliopsida; order Sapindales; family Rutaceae; genus Citrus; species Citrus trifoliata. The sequence continues at coordinate 12,878,601 of CM031385.1, read as the reverse complement.
GGAACTTTTAATCACTTTATGCTTATTGTAGTAGTACTTCTCACTCAACTTTTTTGACATAATGATCTATTTAATAGTCCATTTAGTTGAACAAGTTAAGTTATGTGGGCATGTTTATCTTCGATGGATGTATCCTTTTAAAAGTGAGATGAAAACTTGTAAGGATCATATTCGTAATCGCTACCGCCCTGAGGGTTGTATTGCATAAAGTTATATTGCAGAAGAAGCACTTGAATTTTATGTTGAGTGCCTCTCAGATTGTGAGGTTATTAGACTACTTACTGGTTGTCCAATTGATTTTTCAATTGAAAGGCCTTTGGAAGAAGCAAACACTAAAGTGGTTAATGATCTTTTATTGGCGCAAGCACACTAGTGCATTCTAATGAACACCCATGAAATCCAATCATATATCGAGTAAGTTCTTAATTTTTTCCCAATAAATGTTACTATTTTATTATAAGATTATTATACTACTTTTCAATTCTTAATATGGTCTAGTTGTAAAGAGCATATGCATTATTTGTCATGAAAAAACCCTTATAAGGCAAAAGAAATCCATGATTGCAAAATAAACACACTCGAACCTTTTCTGGTTGGTTATAAAAGAAGTAAGAATTATATCTTAACTAAATACAATATAGGATACAAACTTAACTTTAAAAAGATTTTTTTTCATGTAACTAATTACTATACTTTTTAATTTTAATTATAGATAGCACATGATAGAGCAAATAATGTGCCAGTTGAGAAAATAATGTGGTCATTATTTCATATGCTGATTTCACATCTGGTACGTCGACTCCAAAATCTGTTAAGAGTAAAATGAAGAATACTACCACCATAATTTCCCAACCAACTCCTCAACAAACTCTAAAGAAAGTAGAGTTTGAAATTACTTCAAAACCTACACTAAGAAGATCTCTTAGATGAACTCCTAAAGTATTCGATGTGTAGCTCTCCTGTGATGAGAAAGTACCAAAAAAAGAACTACTAGTCATTAAACCAATAGTAAAAAACCTCAAGCAGAGAGTGAAGAATACACGGGCAGCTGCACGGTCAAGAAAGAATGATAAGAGTGAATGTATGAACATGTTTACTATATTTATTGAGAATTCCTTACCTCGGTTGATTAGAATTAGGCATGATACAACAACTTCTGGTGAAATTTGGTAAACACACTTGGATAAAATGATTTGTGATGAAATCATCGAGTTTAAGGAGGTCTCAAACTGTATCTTAACATATAGATCAAGTATGGTAAATTGTAGCTTATGTTTTATTAAACTTAGAGCTATTATTTTATTTCCTTTTTTCAAACTTACTTCATTATATATGTTTCTTTTCTCTTCCACACTTCTATAAAGAGATAGAGAATAATAGAAATACCAAGCTAATTCAGTTTGGGCTTTTTGGGAAAATATATCCAAAGGTCAGCTTCAAAGACAGGACTCATTACATTTCAAAACTATTAGGCATGACAGACTTAGGACATATCGTCGTATTCCCATATAACCCTGGGTATAATCTTTTTCATTTGTTGACCATATTCTTTATTGAGTAAATTAATCATGTAAAAAAATTTTACTTGTAGTTCATGTCTTCAAACAATTTTCATATTGTTTAGTGGCCATTGGGTGTTATTCGCAATTGATATGGTGAGACGTATAGTCTACTATCTTGATCTCTTGGAAGGTAATCCTGATGGAGAGATGGTGCAAATTGTGAACCAGTTAAGTTTATTATTTGTATATTTGATCATGCTATTTTATTTTTCTGTTTTATGTTAACTATTTACTAACATTGGCTATGCCTTTATTGTAGTGGGATTGGAATACATCAGACTTTAAAGTTTAAAACAAAGGTCATTTTTCAATGGGCCTCCGTCAAGGTAAAAATGAGATGAACCTCAATAATCATTGTTTATTTTAGAAAAAAATTTAAATAATTTTTATTTTGTATTGTCCAAAGCAACCTAGCAGCTTTGAATGTGGTTACTACATGATGAAATAAATCCAAGATATTGTTACAAATGTGAATATTCTGAAAAATAATGTAAGTATTGAAAAAAAATTTTACAACACTGTAGCATATTAATACATTGTGAAATGAATAAGCTCAAAGACCTATTTTGTGCTTCTGGATTGTTATCTTTTTACCACTAATTGTATGTATTTTGTATATTGTAAGTAAAGGTACTTATAATGGTGGGTATATTGCATATTGCTGAATAGATTATATCAATAGCTATAGAGACATGAATTAGGACTTGAGATATACACAATGTATTGTATATATATGTGGGGTGGGGGTTGTAAGATGTACAAAACAATTGTATGGGTTGCAAAGTTGTTATTAGTGGGGATGTGTTATAGTGTTGTTACTTGTACTTTACTTTGATGAAAATATCCTGATTAAGGTTTTCTATCTACATTCATATTTGCATTAAATTGGTTAGTGTTGGTGTTCACAAATTGCTTTGGTTATCAAACATTACTGTATATGTTGATTAAAAAGTAGTAATTGACAAAATAAGTACATGAATGCTTGTTG